>SRMA01025887.1:136232-624329 GCA_007224835.1 Danionella cerebrum | reverse complement strand
TCTTTAATTTAACACCAGTGCAGTGTTTATACAACTCACACCTTTTTTACTTAATTTTTGTGCAGTGTTTATTCATTTAACACCGGTGTAGTGTTTATTTATTTAATATAGTCTTTAATTTAACACCAGTGCAGTGTTTATACAACTCGCGCCTTTTTTACTTAATTTTTGTGCAGTGTTTATTCATTTAACACCGGTGTAGTGTTTATTTATTTAATATAGTCTTTAATTTAACACCAGTGCAGTGTTTATACAACTCACGCCTTTTTTACTTAATTTTTGTGCAGTGTTTATTCATTTAACACCGGTGTAGTGTTTATTCATATAATGTAGTCATAAATTTAACACCAGGGCAGTGTTTATACAACTCATGCCTTTTTTTACCTAATTTTTGTGCAGTGTTTATTCATTTAACACCAGTGCCGTGTTTAGTCATTAACATGGTGTTAAATTTAACACCGTTGTAGTGTATATTCAATTAATTTAGTGTTGAATTTAACATTCATGCATTGTTTATTCAATTCATACATTTACTTATGTTCGTGCAGTGTTTATTCATTTTTTTAACACTGGTACATAGTTTTTATTATATAGGTATATCAGAATAATTGGTTTAACAATTGGTTTAATTGGTTTTTTAATAAATTTTTAAATTGTAGGTCTGTGATCTGAAAGTGGTACTTTCGACAATCAAAACTAGACCCGAATGAATCCTAATTCTTAGATAATGCTTTTAATTATCACACAGAATTGCACTGGCTGTAAATTAGTTTTAAATAGTAGTATGTTATTTAAACTAAAATGTTAAATTATTACTCCCCGGCCCTTGTTTTACAAATTTCTGTATGTTTTTTTTTTATGCCTGAATTTAACATGTATGTTAATATAACTGTTAATATGAATGTAACATTTTCTTTAATATAAAAAACTATTTTTATTTTTTAGTCTAGTAATTAAGGCTCTGTGCCTGCAGTGGACTGTTCATTTGTATCCGTGTGCTAAAGTGAGGAGGACTATAGTGTGTCTGCGCTGACATTGTGTAAATGAGCTTTGCTTCATACCATTCACAACTTGCTTACTGGGGTAAACCTGCCAGCTGAGCTTCGGCAGGACAGTAGAAATATGAGCAGATGAGAATGTGAAAGAAAGAGGGGAAGCTGGAGTTTGGCCAAGCTCTCTGCGTTTGATCAGGACGCCGAGAAGAATTTACGGCCTGCTCGAGTGTGTGAGTGTGTGGAAGAGAAAATGCTCCCCTCTGACCATGCTCGGCTCCAGGCCGAGAGCTCCCTAAATCTCAGGCTACAGATTTATGGTCATCCCATTCACACGAGTAACCAGAAACACAATCACTATCACAATCACCATCAGCTACGCACACACAGCATCCAGCTGATGCCGAGCTCGCCTCAGCTGAATCAACTATTCAGGAGGAATTAAAAAGCACACACAAACACATTAAATCACTGCGACACACACATTCACGCACAGCACATGTGTGCATGGAAGAAAGGAGGATAAGAACTGAAATGGAGCATTTCTATCCAAATTACCGCTTGTTATTTATTGCAGCAATCATTCTCAGACGTCTGTTCACCTCTTCATTTGAAATGATTGTAACATTCATCAATAGAGTCTGAAAGACTGGACGCGGCTGCTCTGAGATCAGCTGCTGGACAGACCGGCGCAGCCTCTCGCTCATTTTACTGTTTATCGAGAGCTGACTGTGATCCTCCGCGATGGCTTTTATCACAACATAAATCTGGATTACTGCTCTAAACTAAAATTATGTGGTTTTTAAATAATATTAATAATATGAAATAATAATATATTTAATAATATATGTCATTTTACTCAAAGGTAAAACATCTATCTGTCTGTCTGTCTGTCTGTGTGTATTTAATATTTATAGATATCAAGTGAACAAAATATAAATATAATTGCACATCAGGTTATCAATTGATATTTATAAATTATATTAATACATAAAATAAAGTATTAAAATATTTGCTTGAAATATTTAGCTTTGTCTAGTAAACGGATTTTGCATATAATTTAACTTTTTTTTTATTTTTAATCTAAATTGGCTGGGAAACATGTTTTTGGAAGGTACATAGAACACAGAATATGAATTAGTTGCTTTGCTGTGCCCATTAATACAACCTTTAGCAATTGTTTACATTTAAACTATTTATTTACTTATTATTTTTTCAATTTAAAACTACCATAAACAAAATTCAGCTCAAATTTTAATAATAAAACAAGTCTCATGGTTTAAAGAATTTTTAAGCACTTGTTTTAGTTATCGGTTTGGATAAAAATAAATAAATGTAGGTATGAATTATTTTTTTCCAGCTATTTCAGTTCCGATTGCTTCGTGTTCAAACAGAATTCGGTGAGAATGTTTCATAAATGTAATATACAACAATGTAAACAGTGCTGAAATATTTATGGTTCATGACCATCTCTTTTACAATCTTATTTAAAGGTCTGTGTTGTAATAATTACTGTTCATTTCAAAGCAAACTTAAAAAAAAAACAAAAAACACTGTAACAGGGTTGTACTGCAAGTTTTACAGATATGATTTATAACTCAGATGCATGTGATCCAATGGGAATCTTACAAAGATGCTCCATAAACACTTTTTACAATGTGTAAAAAATATATTTTAGAAGCATGTCTATTATTTTTTTTTTTACCATAAATTCTATAGTTATTACATTTTGCGTCTTTTCCCATAGCATTCATAATCTCCTTTTAAACCCAGAACACAAGCAACAGTATCCCAGTCACGTCTTTATACCTCGTATGTTCTGGAATTTGCCTAAAGAAGAGCATGTCCACTGCAGTCGGCTGAGGTCAGGAGTCAGGCAGCTGGACTTCCTTTTGCTTGACGGCATCACAGGTCTCTCCAGATCCTCTAATTGGCTCCCTGCTGAGGCCTGCCCCTATCTCACTCACACCCTCTCCAGGAAAAAGGCAGACCCCAAAATGGCTGAAGGGAAGCTCAGACTCTCCTTCCCCCATCTCTCCATCAAAACGCGATCGTAAATTCCTTTTCTTTTTTTTCCGTCCGCCAATAATATTTTATTATTTTGCTTAAAAACCAAAGTTTTAGTTTGTACTAGTGAAATATCTTGCATGAAATATTCTTGTGGGCATCCAAAAATAACATCCTATCAATGTTTAACCTACGATTCACACCTTAGATCTTACTAAATCATCCTTATATTGACATTACATAGACATTTACAAAACATACACCCCTCCCTTTGTCGCAAAGTGAAATATTTCCAAGAAACAGTGTCAGGCTGTTTTCAATTATGGAAGTAGTGTCTGTGCATCACCCTTAGGTTTCTGATAATGTGGTGGGAGTCACCCATGGAAGGGTGCAGCGGGGCACTAAGACATGTGGCTGAATATTTCATGTTTAAATAATGCACTTCCTTATTATTATGACGGCCCACATCAATGATACAATGAAAAACAAACTTTTGCAATTAGGCTTTACTTATGTTATGCTTCATTTTGTCATTCTGCTCACTACTGACACCAGCATCAAGTGGTCAGTCAAGGAATTGCAGCTTCAGTCACTTTGAATTGTGCATCCAGAGGGAACGGGGTGGTTCCCTTTTGATTAGTGATCATATCAGTATTGTAAAATGGAACATTATTAAAGCACGTTTATGCTTTGTAGAATCACAAACGCCTGTACAACTTTCTGTGATGGTGATAAAACATTAGGATTTACCTTATTTGATTTATTTAGCTAGATTCAGAACTTGACGGTTCTTATATATATATATATATATATAGCATCAAGTCAAGACAAAATGCTATTTGTTCTTTAGTGATATATATTATTATATATAAGGGCATCATGTCCACATTACAATATTAAACATTTTACAATTTTTAACAAACAATATTTCAATTTATTTTTTACATTTTTACCCACTCACTGAAAAAAGGTTTCATGACATTAAAACTAAGAACATCCGGCTTAAATTTGATTAGTGCTAGAGAGCGTACATCAATCATTAAAGAAGAAAATATCAAAATAAATAGATATCGATATAAACAGACCCATACATGAAACATTTACCCGTGTAAATGTTTCAACAATTCTTTTTCAGCCGTTTGTAGACAATGGTGAACTCATTGTGAGTTATTATGTTCTGCAGAGCTTTCTAAAATAGACAAAAACAGCATGTCGAATCACAATAAATCAATGTTCATGTTTATTTTCAATCGTTTACTCTGAAGCCCTGCCCTTGGTTTGGGAACTCTCGTTGGTGGCTTTGCTGTGGAACATATTTACACTCTGGGATTGGTTGAAAGCGCGGCGCAGTAGATGTGAGCCTGTGTAATGGATACGTCTGGGGATGTTTCATCCCTCTCTGGATTTTGAATGGGCCTTTGTGGAAAGTAAAGCATGGAGAAATTTGCAGAGAATGAGAAAAAAAGAGTCAAGTTTTCCATAGATTAAACAAAATAGGAGAAAAATCGCTCTAAAGTGACCAAGTGTATGGAAATTCGTTTAAGCAGAGTCTGGCACTGAAGGGTCAGACAGGGAAGGATCTTCTATGCAAGGCGTAATTAGCTCGCCAAGACACAAACATTTCATCAGGCTGCGCTGTTTCTTCTCCGTCTGTCTGGATCATTCATTTACACAGACACATGCTTTCCGTCCATCTGGAGAACACACCCAGAGACCAGAGGAAAGTAAATGGTTTAATCCGTCTGTCGTTCTCCGGCACTTGCTCCCTTGATGCTCATGAGGCTGGAACGCCCAGCTCTCCAAGCTTCATCAGAGGATGCCATTCGGGGTCTTCAGCCTGCACGCTCTGACTTACAAAAGACAGGCGTAGTGATGGAGTTAGAGGACATTTAATAAGAGAAATATTTTACAGGAAAATGTTTTGTGTGTTTTGTAACTTTAAAAGCTACCCAAATACCTGCTAGACAATTGCAAGAAAATTGTGTCTGGTGTTGGCGTCAATTATATATCATCGGAGGCACATAGTTCAATGTTTGATCTCTTAACTAATAAACAATGATTGTGAGTGATTTTAGAAGTTTTGAAATGTGTAGTGGCACGGAGGGTGAATACTTGAAATCCTGGTGTACTTTGCAGTGGAATTTATGTTACGTTTATGTAAGAAGGAGATAAATGTTGTGTGGTTATCTATAAAGTGAAAATCACATCATGGTTACATCTTTAAATGAAAGAAATCTGCTTGATAAATGGCTCAGAGGACATATGTTTTATTGAATTCTGATGTGATGAAAGAGTGGATAAAGTTTTATTTTAAGAAAAAGCTACATGTCATAGATCTCAACAGGCTAGGCACAAATTTTTGGTGCAGCACTTCTAGAAATAACACTTTTATCTTTATACATTCACTATTGCTGTGGCAGTTGTTTATAGAGAACAGGCATGTTTTATTTAGATTTACTTTAATCTAATATTCAGACAGGGCTTGTAAAGTAAAACAGGAAGTGCCATCATAGAGCAGTGCACAACTACTTCCAATCAACCTGTTATTTGTGGTCAAAAATAGAAGATTAACGCTCATAGTCTTCAAAACAAAAATTCTTCTTCATGTAACAACGTACTGTTTTTATTTTTGACCTAAATACACCGTATCAATCGAGTTCATTACTCCTTTAAAATTCTCGTCAGCCATTTTAAAGACTTTTCTGGACTCCCCCATCTCTCCATCAAAACGCGATTGTAAATTATTATGTAATTTACAATATATTGTGATCGTATTATGGAAATATTATGTATTCCAGTCACTTCTGAAAGCTCTTTAAGTTGTCCTTGTGTTTTATTTAAAATTTACTCTGAGAAAATTGCCCATTTCTTCCATTTTCACTGAGGAAGAATAGATCATTTTAAAATGAGCTCTTTCCCTCATTCAAAGTATAGAGATATTTTAGTGATGCCCCCTAGTGGGTGGATGATAATACAAAACTTTTAAGTTCAGTTTACTTTCCAATGACATTTATGGATATAAATATTTAAAATAGTTAGTTAAAACAATGTCGTAAAGATGTCAGCCTGCTTTTTTTCATTTTGTTTCCATATTTAAACGTTCGGGCTCTCTCTGCTTTGATGAAATCGAGTTAGGTGCATTTTGTAATCAATCTGGAAAGATTTCCTTACATAGTTTACATAAAAAGGATAAATCTAAAGTTTCTGAAGTCTTGGTCACATTCACATCTGAGGAAATTAGAGATAGCATTGTTTTATGGTGAGCAAAACTAAGCCCGAAACAAATCTCGAACTCCTCCAAGAGTAAAACTTTTATTGTACTGTGTTTTCAATCTCCTAATGAGATTTTTCAGGAGATATAAAACAATGAATAGGTTTGGCCGATTTATCTCTGCTTCCTGCGATGATTTTATGAGTCTGGGTGGAAACGGTGTGAGCTTCTGCTAATGGTTTCATCCCAGCTAATGTACATGAGAGACTTCCTCCTTCCTTTCAAGCAGCTCAATGAAGAGCAAGGTGAAATATATGACGAGAGGAGGGGGGAAATCAGGTTTGATGGAGTGAGATGAGCAGTTCACAGCTGGGGTGAAACACTCATGAAAGATCCTCCTAAACAGACTTGAGTGGAGCTATAAAGCGCAGAGATGAACGCAGCTCAGTGGAGACTAGCACAGATGTTGAGCCCCCCTGAACCCCCATACAATCATAGGTGGGTAATTAGACCCCAATCTCCCTAAACTCTCAGGTGGAATCATTTCATTTCAAGGGGAAATGGTGGGAGGGCTAAGAGAGTGCTTTAGTACGACCCAGAGTCTCTCTTTGTTTGCCGTTTTTGTTTGTTGAGGGTGAGACAGACGGGGACTGCATTGATGTTGTCTGAGAGCAGGTGGAACGTTTGTTCTTTGCTTCCCTTTTGGTGCATGGGTGTGGATGATTTTCCTTGTCAAGCTGGAGTTGAACTTCATGTAAATCGAATTAGTAGTGTGTAGAGATCGAATGTTGAAATGGATACCGGCATTAGCGTAAGATTTAAATGCATGAACAAATAGTTGCTGTCAAAAACACTTAATAAAAGCTGTTTTTTTTACTTTTGTATGTTCCAACTTTAATCAAAATCTATACCCAACATTTACATTTTTTCACTTGAGTTTTGCTATTTAACTATATTAGTTTATTTCCTTACTTCTTCATTTCTGCATGTTGCAAATAGTAGCATCACACACTACTGACAGACTACTGATTTTCTTGTTGTGATGAGGCCAATAACCGCGTATGTTTGAATTCATTTGGAAAGTTTCGACCCACTTATTATTTAATTTTGAATTCAAATAGATTGTGTAGGTTTCAAAAAGGTTGTTAGTTTGATATTTTGGGTTTTAAACAAAGAATTATTTAGATCATTCAATATATGTGAGGAAAAAGTGCGATTATCTTTCAGTTTCATTTTGCAGACCCAAAATCAGTGCCATTAGTGGTAAAAAGAAGGGATAATCCTTGGACATACAAAACCTGTGATACGGCTTGCGTTTTTCAAAGGCACAAAAAGTGATTGGAAGAGAGTATAAGGTTTAGAAAAGGTTCGCCATTTTCATTTTATTTGACCTTATCTTTGCTTTTTGGGGGGATTTGAACATGTTCATTTTGTCTAAAATCTTTTGATTTTTGTAATAAAAAAAATTTTTTTTGCAGTAAAAAATTAATCCTCGGAATTGTATGTTTTTTTTCAGGTTTGTTTCGGAAAGTAATAAAAAAATGTTTGTAAAAAGTTGGGGTTGTACTAAAAAATATTGCCACAAAAAGTGTTTTAAAGGTAATTTATTAGAGCAGATTGTAAAGTAGTTAAAACACTCAAAAAAGCCCTGGACTTTGAAGGGTTTAAAAGAAATGTGATAAGAAAAAAACATTTAGTCATCAAAAAATGTGCCACGACAAGCATAGTTGTGGTGTTTACTTCCTTCAACTTGCTGAGGGTGCAGCAGTAACTCAGGATCATTCAAAAAGAGTCATTCTGAGAAACCTGGTGTTGTTTAACCATTCATGAATTTAACTTTGAATATAAGAAAGCTTTTATCAATGCTCACAAGAATGATTTCATTTAAATATAGAACAAAACACATCTTTTGCAATGCATTGGGTTTCCGAACTCTCAAAAACAGAGCATTTCTTCGCTTTTGTTTCTTATTATTCACTTGCAGATAAATTGTTTTTGAAACTTTATTGATATTGATTTATTTTTATGTCTTAAAAGTAACAGTCTTAAATTAATCCGCATTAAAGCCCTTTTTTCATCACTATTTTTGTTGGAATGTTCAATTTGACCTGCTTTTCCGCCTTGGATTAGCAAATAAAAAATAAAATAGACTGAACATATAAACTTGTGTTGCCTTAAACAACTCAAAAGCTAGAGAAAAATACTCATCCACTTGCAAAATATGTAAAAATGCGTGTGGTGTTTGTCGTGAAATGTCTCTCAGTTATATTTATTAAACCGGCATACAATAAAGCATATCTTTATATAGCTTTTATGTCTGTTCATTACATACATGTGTTGCAGAGAGTAAAACGTCTGAAATGTGAATGTTATTTTAATTTACTAGTCATATTATTATACAAAATAGCATTAAACATAAATAAATAACAGATGAACATGAGAAGTGCTAAGAGTGCAAGTCAGCATCATAAACAAAATGCTAAATTAGGATTTAATATGCTGATCTTATAATTACATATGCATAAAATCAATAAAATATAACACAATCTGAGTTATTTCATTTTATTTTATTTCTGTGATATTAAATCTCAGCACAGATAAATTCATGGAGTACTCTGATTTGGTCCCTCTCTCTCTTTCTATGTTTATAGAGTTAATCCGACTCTGAGGAAGTTTATTTAATACTCTATTTATGGAGTTTTTCTAAATCTGTGAATTAAAATTCGGTCTTCGGTTGTGTTTACCTTTTCAGTATCACGACTAATGACCAAAAGCTAAATAAAATAAGAATATTGTAATAAATATGAATTCCTAATGTACCTCATCTCTGCCACTGAGCTATTTTAACTCTATTTAGAGACGGTCCAAGAGTATTTTCCTATATGTACGGATCCTAGATTCTCAATCTTCAAGGAGTTTATTCTTTCTGAACGTTGCTCGATCTATTTCTGTATCGTCATGTCAGGATTATTCACCCTTTTCCTTATTAGAACTTTGTCGTTAAATTCCTCCATCAGCAATGCATTTTTCTAAATATCTCTACAACTTGAATTCAACGTTAGGGCTACTTCTTCTCTTTTTTTTTTACATTTGCTCACGTTGGTGGCTTCGCATGCCATCTGTGGTGCTGTATAAGTGTATTTTAAAGATAATCAGTCATGAAACCTTTGATACCGCCCATTGAGCAGCCTCATGTGCATTGTACACATTCACAAACCGTGCAGCTCATTCCTAAACTCTGCAGCCTGTGTTTACATTACAACGAATCCACCTTTCTGGACCACAGCTCCGGTGTGATCTCAGCTGAAGACTGTTGCTCTCCATGGTACCATCCATCACTAAACTAAAGTTGCCAGTTGCTTGGCTTCACAATAGACCCATCCTCTTCTCGAGATCTTCTTCTCAAGAGCTGGGAAGCATCAGAAGACCTCACAGACGTGCTACAAGGAGCATTTCTAATATTGTACTCCGCGCTGTGGGCATGTTTACATTGATATTGCCAACACAGGTTCAGATGAAGGAGAAAAGATTTGCCACTTGCCCAAACCTGCCTGGATTCAGCGACTACACCCCCTTCTTTTCTTGCTCAACGTGATGAATCACACGACTTGTGTTTGACTCAAGCATTGTTTGGGAACGCACAAGTGCCGTACTGTTGCTGGTGTCTGTAGAGAAAGGTGCTTTTGAGAAAGATCTACCTTTAATTATTTCCTTTAAAGTGTGACCAAACACAAAGAAACTTGCAGAAACACTCAATGCAAACACTGTGTGATTTTTTTTTTTTTCAGGAGTAAATTTTAATTTTAACTTCCGTCTTCCGGTAGCATTTGAATTTTTTTTCTTGATTATTTTCATACATTTGAATCTTTATGAAACCGCATGGCATTTGAATCCGCCAATACTGGAACAAATACACAACGGTGGAATTACATCACACTTTATAACATATACAAATATATCTATTGCATTTCTTAAAACTGTTTACTTTAAGAGATCCAAACAGAACATTAATTTAATGTATTTTATTAATTACTTTTTTAGAAACGTTAAATGATGTGACTTACACAAAACTAAAAGAGTGAGTAAAACAGTTTGGAAGCTGTTCTATAGCCTGAACAGCCGAAAGTTATTGCTACTTGCTTTAGAACAAGGAACGAACTACACTCACCAAAGAAAAGCACTTTATTCCTCCGCTGAAACTAGACCTCTGACACGGATCGATGGAAAGGCTCTTCTTCTTCTGTCCTCAGCATTTGTTCATTATTGTTTTCGGCCGCTGCAGACCCCGAGGCTTTGAGAAAGTTTTTCAGCGGTCGCCTGTGAGCACTTTCCCCGGGATCCCTGACATCATCCCCCCCGATCCTTCCGCGGCTGCAGGGACCCCCTCCTCCTCCTCCTCCTCCTCCTCCTGTCTGGCTTTCGCTGTGTGTTCGCGTTTCACTCGAAATCTTCTGAGTTTTACGACTTATACTGATCTCCTTTTGTCAATTTGGCCCGCGCTTCCTTTTTTCTCCATAATGTCAAGAAATGTCGTGTTATAGCTGTTTAAAAAAAAAAACTCAGTTCTTCCACATTTTTTCAACTTCTTTTATACTTTATTTTGGAACATATAATAATAATAAAAAAATAACGTATAATAATAATAATAATAATAATAATAATAATAATAATAATAATAATAATAATAATAATAATAAAATAATACTATATAAATGTCCCATTCGTTGAATAAACATTTTATTAACTTAATTTCAGAATGTAAATTTACATATATATTAAAAACAGTATGTTTTTAAGTGGATGTTTGAATAGACGACAGTGGGATCCAAGTAGAAATTGCAATAAAAAACTTATATATATATATATATATATATATATATATATATATATATATATATATATATATATATATATATATATATATATATACATTTAAGCCGAATACCAAAACAAAACTTTTTATTGTGTACACATCATTGATGTGTGTAAAACAAACACGACTTGATATTAAATTTGCGTTAGTAAAATAATAGAAATAATAGATAAAAAACATAATAAAAAGTCTGACACAATGTACACAGTAAAATCAAGTAAATTAATTCATTAATCCAATCCAATTTAGTTTCTTAATTAAAATAATACCACTTTTAAAATATTAAATAAATACGTTTTATAATTGATATAAGTGACAATACGGGGAGTGTTTTGAAATATACATTTTAAATAAAAAAACACAATGACAACTAAAAGAATAAAAGACACGTAATATTAGATTATTTAAAATACTATAACTTATCCAATTTTAAATCCTGTTAAATACTAAATACGGTCGGATCGAATAGTTTTTACTGAAAAAGTGTCCGAATTAAAAACAAAAGCTATACTTTGTTGGACCAGCAGGGTTTAACAAATTCGTTTTTAATTACTTTATATTTTATCGCGTGATTTTGATACGTCAGGCAAACAACGCGGTATGACTATTTGATTTTCTAAAATGAATAAAATGAGCAGTTTAAGAGATTGACGAGTCTTTTTCCCCAAGAAAAGCCTTGTGCTGAAAGGCCTGAAATGACTATAAGAATCCGTGCTCTCAATCACAGCTTCTGCCTGACTTTTATGACATGCGCTTAGAAAGAATCACTGTTGCAGACGCGTCGGGATTTTCTGTTGCTTTGCTCGTTAAAGACGTTTTGTTTTTACACGAGTGTTCATTTACATGCAAAATAAAAAAAGATTTACCTCGAACATTAAAAGAAAAACAAGCATTTTTAATTTTGGATGAAGAATGTCTCCTCATTCTTTCTATTGTTGTAGTGTTTCAGTTGAAAAATTGATTTTTGTTTACTTTTGTTTTATATTTGTGCTATTTGGGTAGTTTTAAAATACTGCTTTTATGCGAAATTTAATCGATTTTTTTTCACAAAAAATTGATAAATAAAATATTAGTCAGTGCAGTAACATGTACATGCTGCTCCTTGATGACGACAGGAGCAAACCATATTTATTCTTTTTTTCTTCTGTACTTCAAGTAAAAAAAAATAATCAGCAGCTGAACCGATCACAAAACACGAGGAAGTTTCTCGCTTCGGGCCTGTTCTAGTAAACCACACATACTTGAAAAACACAGATTGAAGAAGGAATATTCTGTTATCGTCGTTTGCTGTCATTTAGAATAAAAGTTTTGAATATATCTCGAGGAACTTAGTAATCACAATCCTCCTACTGTAATTCTGAAAGCTTATAAGATCCGGACGCAATGTCGGAAATAATAAATCTGCGTGTGATAATTAAGGAGGGTCAAAAAATGAGAGTAAAGAGAGCTCTGTCGCTTCTGATAGATTGGCATTCTTCATTTCTGAGGGCTGAAATATTTATGAGTCCCTAATGAACGCGACGGGTAAAGGATGTTTTGGGGTGTCTTCGTGGCGGAGGGTCAGGTTAGCTTCAGACTAACAACTTGGCTGGATTTTTACAAAAGCCCATTTTAAAAGGTCGCCTTCGTTCTTGTGGAGATGGAAAATAATTAATTTTATCGATTGGTGCTTGATTTGTTAGCTGAGAGTCTGTCTGGTCAGCTTGCAATCTCAGAAGCGTTGCGTAGCTGGTAATGACCGCCAGGTGGCGCAGTGACTGGGATCGAAACAGCTTGCAGCAGCTCGGAAATGATTCAAATGAGACCTGTGCCTTTCTCAAATTAACTTCAGAGTTTCACTTCATTCGTAGATCTAGAAAATATTATCTTCTTCAGACTTTTTCACAACACGATTGATAAACAATTCCTCAAATACTTGCCTATAGTTAAATGAATATATTTCGAGTATTTTATAATCTATACATCTATTTAAGATGTTTTAATTTTCAAACAAAAATAAAATTAATTAAACTTTAAAATTGTTTTTTTAATTATTTAAATGTATTGAGTGGAATTTTATGGCTCGCAAATTAATTTTATTTAATGTATTACAATAAAATTAATGTGAATAAAAATAATAATAAAAGTAACAACAACAACAACAACAACAACAATAATAAACAATAATAATAATAACGCCATATAATCAAAATATTATTATTAATACTATTATTATTATTATTATTATTATTAAAGCTAAAAGTTTAATATAAATAAGTTTAAAAATCGCAAGAAGTTTTTATTCTTGTCGTTGCATTTCTTTTTAAACTACAGTCTTTTAATAACTTGCTTTCTGTTTTCAATATAATAAAATATTAAAATATCTATTATTTATGGTTCGGTGTAACGTATTATGCATAGTTTACTTATTTAATGTTATATTTATTTTGTCTCAATATATATATTATATTTAATAATAATGAACGCGAGAGCGTGCTTTTCATTTTGGGGTTTTGATGAGACTAAATATTTCCGTAAAATCGTCTACTTTTCATCGGCTTCCAGTAAATCCAGTAGGCTTTTTAAAATAAAACAAAAACGTGATTTGTTCATTCATTTTTTAATCTTTGGAAACATTTGCAATGACGGAACGATTATTTTCCGTGACATCCACGGTTCTCTGTAGCTTCCTCTCTCACTCAAACGAAAAATACAAACAACATCGAGAACAAACGACTGAAAGTAAACGAACACACCGACCTGTAACAGCTTGAACAGCAGGGGGCTCCACCTCTGACAGGAAACACGTCAAACTCATTTCTCCCTGCTGCACGTGCTCTTTACATCTATCAGCATGGAGGTTCAACCCTCTCTTTCTATCTTAAGCTCATATAATGAGGCTTTTTGGGAGGGATGTGCAAAGGAGTGCTCTCATGGACTCGTACGATCTGCTGTTTCAAAATTGCCTTTTAAAAATGTGGCTGCAGAAATGCATTGTGGGATCGATTGTCAACCAAATTGATGCTTTTCCCATAATGCAGCAACACGTGGAAGCAGGGTTCAGCATTTATCAATATAGACACCAAGCACACATGGATTTACGCAGAGTTGCTGATGTGTGTGTTTTAGGATTCTGAGCTCTTCAATGGGTTTCTTAGACTGGCTCCTGTGTGTCTGCTGGAGAGCCTGTGTGTGTTGAGGTGTTGAGCCGGAGAGAGTTTCTATGCTGAAAATCCCTTTGTTTTCTGACCATGTTGCCATAACAGAGCTAGAACACAACTTGAGTACTGGCATGAGCGACCACCTGCAGAGGAGTGTGTTTGTGTTCTTTATATAATCATACGACAGGCGTACAGCAGGTTGGTGACCGCTTGACAGATAGGAATTAAAGTTGGAGAAACCACAATTAGTGAAGGTGGAAACTTCACTTCATCTATGAGCAGCTAATAATAGAAATGACAAATACATTGGACCTTTGAGAGTAAAACAATAAAACACTTTTGTTTTGCTGATAACAACTTTCTCTCTCTCTCTCTCTCTCTCTCTCTCTCTCTCTCATATTTATCATGACACATACACAGTGCTGGTAGAAATGTAAACTCAGCAAGTTGTCATGGGATGGGCTGAGTTACAATCTTTAATTTCAAGTTTTTATTGCGTTCCTTGCAGTTCAATGTAAAATGCTGGGTGAATTTATTGGGAAAGAGGCTATGGATTTCATCATTAAAATGACGAGAGCGTTTTGCATTGAATGTTTATTTGTTGCTAATGTGAGCAAAGGTAACTATTGTAATCAGAATCCCGAGGGCTATCCCAAGAAGCTATTTTTTTTTAAAAAGGGCCTTTTGTAGGCACAGGGGACGGTGCGTAGGGCAACAATCCCCGGCTATACGTGAAGCTAATTGGTGGTACTCTAGGTGTGGTTGCCTTGAACCAAAAGTATCACTTCTGTGGTGACCCTACATGCAAGAAAGAACACAGATGGAGTGTACCATGCCATACCATACCATCTTCTAGACGCCCAGACTTTCCTCTCCGCAGATACTTGCTCCAGCTCCTCGGGAGGGACCCTGAGGCGTTCCTAGGCAAGCGGGGAGACACGGTCTCTCCAGCGTGTCCTGAGTCTTCCCCAAGGCCTCCTCCCGGTGGGACATGCCCGGAACACCTCCTGCCTGAGCCACCTCGGCTGCCTCCTCTCGATGTGGAGGAAAACCGACTCTGAGAATGTGTATAAAAAGTGTTTTTTGAAGCACAGTAGTAGAGTTGTGTAAGGGCGATGCAGAAATCACTAAAACTCTTCAGGTGGCTCAGTCAGAGTTCGGGTAAGTACTGTTCTTTTATTGTAAAGATAGTAGAGAGAACAGGTGAGATTCCAATGGTGAGCATGCACCACCAGGCATGAGCGAGGAAGCACTCCGGCTAAGGGTGCGAACAGGTGAGCTCAACTCGAGGATCAAGCCGACGATGGAGATTGCACACCAACTGGAAGAAACTTTAGGAAGTTTTCTGATGCACGGCAAAGTTAAGGTGCAGGAGGGACGTAACTCACATAGCAAACAATAGGGAAAGCCAGCAAGGGAGTCCAGGAAGAAACACGGGGAAAAATTGACGACAGACATGGCTCTGTTTTGAGATTTATAGGGAATTTTGGGTTTGCCGGTAATTTTTTATTTGAGTCCAAAGTAAAGTTGGAGAAAGAAAATCCTTTTAGGTAACAATTAACTTCAATTTTTGAGTAACATTTGCATTTTAATGTTTACAAAACGCCAACCACAATCGTTTGCCAAATTCATTTCTAAGCATTTGCAAGAACAGAAAGTACCGTGAACCTATTGTTCCAGCATGTTTGATCCTGATTAACCTGGCTCTCGAATATTGGAAACTCCAACATTCTTGTGCACCTCATCTCTGATTTGTGGTCTTTTCTATGCACCTACAGCGCGAATGTGAGCGAGAGAGAGCAACTTCAGTTCAGAGGTCACTCTCATTTTTTAGCAATCAGGGCCAGGGGGTCAGATTATGGGTGGTTGGGATGTTCAGGACAGTGGGGGTCTTCTGGTAGGTGCCATAACCGAACAGAAGACAAAGCTTTGTGATGTGCTCTTAGTTTGGGATGTGTGCTCCATATTGAGATGCTTCTTTCATTGGGATTCATGTATAGAAAGAGGGATGTGCACTGCATCATGGGAATTGCCACCCACATAAACCCCGGTTTTCTTCCTGCTATAACTCTAAATATAGCCTCTAGCTCTTTTCTGTGAAAGCGTTGTGCAGCATGCAAAGGAAATGGTCTTCTGCAGAGTTGGAATGTAAGGCCAAGCTGGGCCGACTGGTTCCACTGTGAGTGTGTTTTGTATTTGACCGACGTTTGACCTTCCCGGAGTACCCCCTCACCTCCTCTTCACCCCATACTCCCATCCTTCACCTCCACTCCCCCCAGCAGACTGATGGCCAGTGGGCCTCTGACATTTTTCTGCTCCATGCACACTCTCTCATAGGAAACCTCTGACCCCTCCGTGACCCAGCCGTGACCTCTCTTGGAATGTTACAGGAGTTTTGACACTCACAGCCGTAAACAAACACACAGTTCTTTGTGTCTTCTTAGAGTCTCGCTGAATAAAAGAGAAAGATTAGTGCTGCTGCCTGAGTTTCAGACTTGCCCCAGTCAGAAAAGCTTGAAGAATGGACTTGTGAAAGCTTGTCATCTATCTTTTCTTCTGCACTGGAAGTTGGATGGCTGACACTGGTTTATGATTTTTCTCACGCTGTAAAAAATCTGCAACAGAAAGAGATTTTGCTGAGTCATATTCTGACTGATTTGAATATAATTTTGTAAGCGTTTGCATTTGGTTTAGCTTTGGTATTGAACATGCTGAATTATAAATGTTCTTTTTTTGACAAAAAAAGTTAAAAATATTAAAATGTTCCCAAAGTTCTTGGATGCTAAATGGAATTAACCCTTCCATGATCTTTTAAAAGTCCCTTCAATGTCATTGTCATTAAGGGTTTAACTTCCTTTAACATTTCCTTAGTGTTCTGTGCTGTTTGCATCACGTTTCTCTATTTGCAAGTGTTGTGCCGAACTGGAGAGCTGCATGTTTGTTTGTATCTCATTTGATTCCTAATCAAATCATTTTAAAGGGCCCTTTAAATGTTGTGAGAGAATTTATTAATCATTACATTTCATCTTAAAATTAATGCTAATACTAAATAATCTTTTTTCCTAAAAATATGATGGGCTAGTGCATCACTGTGACTCATGGGGTGAGGTGCTTCCTGTGTAAGATGTCACATTAATAGTCTGGGTACTCTTGAAGGATCTTTGAAGACCACAGGGACAAAAAGGCTGAGTGCACCCTCTTAGAGGCTTGAGATAAATGCATAATAAACCTGTTTTCTTTCTGTTCATTACAATTCTGTCTCTAAAGTCTATTAGAAGGATAATGTTGTATTCCATAACACATGTAAACTAGACTTTTTCGACATTCCTTGCATCTAATTGTTGTTCCCTCATCAAAATTCAAAACATTCCTCAAGTTTTATTCAGAATCTTTTATGCTTGTTTGTTTAGTCCTACATTCTTTTTGTGACCACATCCATAAGTCTAGTTCTGCCCACCGACCAATCAGAGTAATCGCTAGTAAATCTCTATGCAGATGAATCTCTACGCGCTGTCTGACCCGGAATTGTGAGAGCAGCAGACCTAGGCTGACAAACAATGCATTAGGAAATATTACTCCATGATTATAATAAATAAATCCTTCCTTAAAAATTTCCATTGAGTTCTGTGCTGTTTGCATCACGTTTCTCTATTTGCAAGTGTTGTGACCAATTGAGCTGCATGTTTCAGTGTTTGTTTGTACCTTTTCTGACAATGCTCTGGAGTAGTAGACCACCAGAGTGCACATACTCATGCACAGGGTAAAGCTGTAAACACAATCACAGATAGATGTGCACACTCAAGCCAAAACTTACCGTACACTTGAAAGCCTGAGCTTGATCTAAACAATCACTGTGACACGCAGTGATGAAGAGGTTTGCTAACACACACACACGCACACGCACACACACACACACACAGAGGCCACCTCTAAATGAAAATAAATGAAGAATAAAGTGGTGTGAAGGTTTCCTAATCTGAGTCTGTGTGTTTTGGCCAGGATAGAGGAGGTCACCGTTTCACCACTAGTGTTTATACAGCGCAGATGTGTCTGAGGGGGACAGCAGACCATCAGCTATAACTCAGCCATCCCGTCTCCTGCTGTTGCAGGCTACCGACTGCAATGCATTATGGGAGACTTATCATTCCCTCCAGTTGCTTCCAATTCAGGAGGTAATAGGTCTTTCTCGACAAGTACGCACAGGCTTGTCTGATCTTGTGTCAAAGCATGATGTTTACATTTCTAAGTTTATAGTTTAATTCTATTACATAGGAAAACCACATACTACATCTTTCATGTGAAAAATTACGTCATAATTCTGGAATTCACACTCTGACTACATCTACCTGAGAGCAGAGTCTTGCAATATGTGATTCAAGAGTGTTACCAATTGAAAGGTAAATGTATTTTATCATGGAGTAGAAATATGTTGATCAGCTGTGTAAGAAGAATTGCTCCCAGGTCTCTTGCAACATTGAAATCTGTGTAGGAGGATGTAAGTGAAGCCTATATTGTTTATAATGCTTTATTTGTTAAAAATAAACGTTGATAAGATTGTTATGATGGTTTGTAAATGTCTTTTGCTTCAAAGAACTTCTAAACGTAAATTCTCCTAGTTGTTGAGCTGAAACCACCAAACTTTGTCAAGACATCCAAACTGTCCTATTCTGTTTAGGAACCACCACATAGGGAAGTAGTTGCTTCGTTGAGTTCGACAGTTTTGTTATCTCCAGGGGAGTGAACACATGAGGTGGTGTTCCCTCCCCTGCACGGAAGGAGTGAATTTATGTAGTTATTTATTTATTTGTTTATTGATTTATTTTCGCCAATGGACCAGTTTGCATTAATTACGTCAGGGTGTTAAAAAGGAGGGGTGCATGAGAGATGTAGATAAGGGGGAAGGAAAGATTCACGAGTGTGAAAAATACCTCCAGGAACATACCATATCTGAAATTTCTTTTCAGTCTGGTAGCACTAAAGGAAATTTAGCCACAAAGGCCTGCCTTATAGTAAGCGTAGTGTGGCGAGTACAAATGTAGAAGGCAAACTGACCGATCGCGGAAGGGATCCGCGTTATACACGCGTGTGGAGAAGGGGTGAAAGGTGGGTGAAGCTCAGACTAAAGTAAAAAAGAGGGAGGTAGGACTGGTTTAAATAATGGACTAAATGACTGAGAGCAGCTGGCAACATCCCCTGATTATTCCTCCTGAAACTTGTTTATCAAACACTTGCTGAGAATTCTGGGAATCTTTCCATTGACTTGACATTGGGTCTTACTGTGTACAACTGTGAACCTCATAGAAACCCCAAACTGACTACATTTGGCGACGTTATCAGTTTGTGCAAGAACTCAGACTCCTTCAGTGTGTGCTTTTGTGTGATGGACTCTTCAGGATGGCAAACACCTGTGCGTCCAGCTCATCTTCTCAACACCGGCCTAGTGTGAATCTCCTCCATATGCCATCAGGGAGAGAAAGCACGTCGTTTTCATTCTTCAGTCTTTCTTCTGGTTTTCCCCTCATCCATCACTATCTTCTCTCTGTTTGATGGATGATGCAAACTCTTTGAGAACCTTTCCCGGTCACTTATGTCTCGTAAAGCAATCATCTCTGTGAATCTAAGTGTTTATATAAAATGTGTGTGAATTTAGAGAATTCGTTGGGTCTCTCCAAACCGGACACCCACTCAACGCACCCGCAGTCATCCCATACGCGCATTAGATTATCACATGTGTGTTGCGTTTTGGAGCATCTGGTGAGCAGGTGACAGTACTGTGAACTGGATCCATCCTCAACTTATCTTCACCGATACACAGCAGACTTTACCTAATTCGGTTTACTTTGCAGGGCGAGCTTGGGTTTCCTGAGGGAAGGAGCATTAATAAACATCAGGGTAATTATGTAACCGAAGACACTTCTGCATATGTTACGGTACAACACTTTACAGAAAACACAAATCATGCTGTGATAACACAGTATAGAAGACATCAACATAGCAGCAGACCAAAGGCCTGCTTGTGACATTAATAAACAAACATAATACACACATCTTATTTACTCATGTAGAATGAACAAGAGCGTAACACTGAATGATTGTACTTCACATTATTACTGTAACATATTGCATTTATGTGGTAAAAGAGGCAGAAGGCACCACAACTATATTTGGTGTATTTGGAATATTTGTTTTTTTCCCAATTCAAATTTTTTTTTAAACAAAGGACATCTGTAAAAGAAGAACTCATGGCTCTTTTGTGGCCATACCATCACTTCCAGTACTTCTTGCTCTTATTTACAGTTTATAATGGCTGTTTGTTTGGGGTCATTGGTCTGCTGCAGGCCAATCATAATCCTCTTGTTTCCATTGCAGGATGGATAAGTATCCATCTTTTTTCCCAGCATTGAGAGCATCATTAATCCTGCACCTGCTTTCCAACTCAACTTGCAGAAATGCAGCCCTAAACGTTCATGGAACCTCCACCAGTTTCAAACAAACAAACTGGCTTCTACTAAAGCCTTGTCGACTTATCAGTCCAGAGCACCTGCTGCTATTCTAAGCTGTATTTTCCTGCTGGGCATCTTGCGATTTAAGGCCTCTACACACCGTGTGGCTTCTCAGCGGGTTGCTCTTTGTCTGGGTTGAGGAAATATTGGTGCAATGACACTCCCTGCCTGAAGATGGCGTTAATGCATAATTTCGGGTAAACAAGAAAGAAGAAGACGATGATGAGGACAGGGAGGAAATCAAAGAACACATTGAAAACAATTCTGGATGTCGAGCAGTTTTGTTAGGGGGAAAAAAGGTTGGACTCATTTGCGAGACAAAATCTGGTTTGTTAGCAGCAGAACAAAAATTGAGCAACTCTTCAGGAAAAAGCAAACTACTAAAAGAGATCCAGTTTTCCAAAAACAGTCCAACAAAAAGGGGCTTCGTCAGAAACGTTCGGAGGGGTTACAGTCTGTAAAAACACAAGGTAACTGAGGGCTTACTACCATGGGACTGGTTTCTCATAACACGTCACAACACTACTACAACACAGCGGAGGCGTCTGGAGAGATAACATTCTGTCTCATCGAGGGGTTAAACCACACATGCAGAGAAAGGCTACAACAGCAAAAGGGTAGCAATCAAGGAATACACCTGCGATCCCTGATGAGGAAAGGGAAGACAGGTGTGATTGAGCCTATAACATCAGAAAAAAAAAACAAATAAATGAACGCATAACGCAAAATAAGAATAAGTCAAAGAAAGTCGCTGTGATGATGTGAAATGAGCGCCACCTAGTGGCTCTTTTACGTCTTAGTCATGTCATCAAAAGAGCCAGCTTTCATTGGTTGTCCTCCTTATTAAAAACAGATCCGATATACCAGAGCGAAATACTTTCATTGGCACCTCTCATTTGGTCAGATGTGTAAGCTCCCATTGGCGCCCATGGTTTTCGATTGAGATGCGTTGTTGCACAAAACTTCGGATCAAAATTTGGATAGGTATGTAGAGGCCTTAAAGAGAGTAATGGGTAATAAGCTTGATGTGTCTTGCTCTCCACTGTGTCAGCAATCTTCTATGATGTCCCTTTCTTTGTGCTTCTATGAAAGAGCTTGAACAGCACATCTTGAAACCCCAGTCTACCTTTGTCTGGGAGAGACCTTGTTGATGTAGCATAACTATCTTGTGTCTTGTTGCTGTGCTCAATCCTGAAGTTTTCCCTTTATGAATTGATTCTGGTTTAAAGGCAAATGGCGGCATTTTGTCAGAAAGCATTATTTGTTTACAGGATTCTTTCACCCCTGCATGTTTTGCATAATGTATTTCAACCTGGTTTTCATGGACCCACAAAACTAAAATATGACCTCAGTAAAAGGGAGGGGCTCTTTAAACGCCAATATGAAACCTGGCTATGGCATTTTGGAAAAAAAAACCTCTTTGTTTTCTCGTTGACTTCAGTTTTTGAAGACCCTTTCATTGAAAAACAAAGCTCTTAATCATCAAACACAGATATATTTTATTAACAATTTCATAAAGCCAAAAAAGGAAAGCAACACTGATGCACTGAGCAAACAGAACCTCATTTTTGTAAACAAGCGTGTAAACAAGTCCTCAACATGCACAGACGCACACATGGCATGGAAACGCCTTAATGAAGACGTGTCTTGTTTATTTCCATGCAGTCTGCTCGTGTACTGTTGTGTGTCATTTCAGAACTAATTATTCAGACGTGATATTAGCAAGATAATGAAGTCTCGATTGCTAATGAATGGCTGAATGAGGATCTTAATTCCTCGGGTCTCTAAACGCTTGCTTTGCTTTCTCTCATTATAATCAATCCTGTTGCTATATCAGGTGTGGGAGTGAAGCAGGTGGGTTGGATTTTTCTCGTCTGCCCACATTATTGTTTCATGTGATCCTCCCATCATCAAACTAGCATCGGTTGTTGGCGCATGGAAAGCAAATGTCCAAATGCTATTCCTCAAACACAACACAGATATCTCTTTTATCAGCGTGCTCTGTGATTTTGCGGCAGTTTTTGGAAATTAGCTTCCTTGATTGAAGGGGGAGTGTGAGGAGCGACAGTGAAAAATGATGCTCGCCATGTCATTCTGTGACCAGCACTTCACCTTCTCTCTCCCTCTTCCTTTCCTTTCTCTTTATCTCTGTCTCCATGTCTTCCTCTTGTCTGTTTTCGTCTGCCATCGTCTAAACTAGAGGAGAGAGAGCCAGAAAACCCAAGGCCTCAGAGCAAGAGAACAATATATATAGTTTTATATATAGTTTCGAATGAATATCCACAGTTTAAAAAAAAAAACACACAGCAAATCAGTGGCCGCTACCAGAAATCCAGCAGTAAACTGTATTCCGTTAGAATGATTCTGATAGTGAGTCGCTATAAGTGCAGTAAAGTGTAAATTTCATATTTAAAATTTTCCTTCAACTGGGTGAATAAACTAATTTTTAGGTCAATTTTTAGGATTTGAAGTTTACACAACTATTGACTAGTTCACACATCATCAGTTATTCATTGAAGGACAGTCGAAATTTTTTGGAAAGTTGTGTTTTCCAAAAATTGACAGTAGCACTGTAAATTTTACAGCATTTATGGACCTGAATATCTTTTAATGCTTTATATCTGCCTAATGAACACACATTTGTCATTATTAAATCTAAATATTTACAGTTGATGATAAGCAATTTTATAGCTCACAACTCTCTAATTTAAAAGTTTGTGTTTGTGCAATTATTATGATTGATTCAAAAAATTAAAATAAAGTAAATTCTATGGAAAAAAAAAACGCTGTGTTTGCCAACACATTATTGTCAAATAGTCATTAGCACGGCTTTTGGCTTTACAAAATTATACTGCCAAAATGGTTTTCAATTGTACGGTAATAACATTTTTACACTTTATAACTGTAAATTTCACAGTAGCTAGAAGGCGATAGGAGGAACAACGAATTACCATCTATGTACATTTTTATTTAAATGCTGTTTAAACAATGATATAGGAAAAATACGTCCCTTAAAGGAATCAGTAGAGGTTGTAGTCACTCTGGAAGACTGCAAGAATGAGCAAAACGAAGTGATGGGTGGAGCCAAAAGAAATCACACAAGAGAGAACGGGGATCCAAGAAGATAGGAATCTATCGTGGAGAGTCAGGGTGTTTGAACCGTAGGTCTGTTATTTTTTTAGTAGTTTACATTAGCATTTATTTGATATAAAATAAAATATAATGAACTCACATTTTACATTGTATAACTATGCATCACATGACAAAGCAGCTTTATATAAAAGACTTTTTGTCATTGTTGCTATGTGTTTTGAATAAAGATGGACTTTTATTGCTATGAATCCACGTGACACCTAGTGGTGAAAAATTCCAAATTGTACCTTTTATTTTTTTAACTTAGCAAAAAACAATACTCTTTTGATACATGTTCTAAATATGGAACATCTGGGATCAGCCAGGAGACGAGGGGTCAAGCTTTTTTGTTATTCTTTCTTTTTCAAACGTTTAAATTGAATATTCAGCTCAGTATTCAGCAAACAGTCTTCATCTTTCAGGAACACGTCCTCTTTCTCAACTCTCTGATCTCACACTCCCAAACACACACTCATTTCAGCAGATGAGGACTTCCTGGGTTTTGTAAGTGAGCAGGAAGTTAATTTTTCAGTGCTGTGACAGTCAGTGACACACCTCCCCATTGTCAGAGTAAAGGATAGAATCACAGAGCAGACACAGACGCACACACACGCACACACACTCGCCTCTCAGTGAACTTCCCTTGTGACCGGACACAGACACTGATCCCCCAGGTTCAGACACTTCCGATTTTGGATGCATGTACTCGCACATATAAGCAGAAAAAAAAGATTTACAAGAACAAGACACATATTTGCTCAATTCCCTGCGCTGTAATAAATATAGTTTAGTTAATATTGTCTTTCCACAAAAAAATGGAAATGTAGTGGCAAAACATTTTTAGCTCCCCAAAAATCGAACTACGCATGTGCACTAGTCATTTTTTTAAACATTGTAAAAATTACCGAACAAAACATTGACAGAATAAGTTTTGTTATGGGTGAACAGTTCCTTTAAGGAAACTGAAGAGGCCAAACGAAACCTGTTTTTGAAACTCAAGCCCTGAACTTAACCTCACCACAAGTTCATTAAGCTAAAGCCACTCTGTGTTTGTGTAAGAAGACAGGTCATTGCCATGATTAGGCCATGGGCAAACACACACACACACGCATGCACACACACACACACCAACCAGGCCAATGAGTGATTACTCTTCCCTGACAGAAAGGACGAATGTTCCCATAATAAGCTCTGACCGCTGTGTCAGCATTCACCGTGTGTGTTGGTGCCATTAGATCAGAATGTCAAGATACAATCCTCCACACTAAATCAATCAAGCGCGCCAGCCAAATATTCTGCTTTTGATTCCTCATATTTGGGGTTTTGGGGAATTCCAGATCGGTTGGGAAGATATTATGAAATATTGAATTTCTTGGTGGTTTATAAGGGTTTATGAATTTTCAAAATAAAACTCAAGTTTCAGAAATCCTGTCTGTTCACAATTTTCTGCAAGAAATTTCAGCATCCATGTGCCCTGTTTTCCTGAGCTCTTCATTCTCTGCTCCACCTCTGCTTTCTGAACCCTTGCAGTTTTTGTCATGGTACCTAATATCTCTGTGCTCAGCCTCCCTGCACTCTACATCTCTGTGCTCCACATCTCTGCACTGTAAATCTCTGTGCTCCACATCTCTGTCCTCTACAACTCTGTATTCAGCCTGCCTAAACTCTGCATCTCTGTGCTCAACATCTCTGCACTCTGCTTCTCTGTGCTTCATGTCTCTGTGCTCTACATCTCTGTCCTCTACATCTCTGTGTTCCACATCTCTGCACTCTACATCTCTTTGTTCAGCATTTCTGCACTCTGGATCTCTGTGCTCCACGTCTCTGTGCTCCACATCTCTGCACTCTGCATCTTTGTGTTCAGCATCTCTGCACTCTGGATCTCTGTGCTCCATGTCTCTGTGCTCCACATCTCTGCACTCTCTCTGTGTTCTACATCTCTGCACTCTATATCTCTGTGTTCAGCTTTCCCTACACTCTGAATCTCTGTGCTCTACATCTCTGCACTCAACATCTCTATGCTCCACATCTCTGTGCTCCACATCTCTGCACTCTACATCTTTGTGTTCAGCCTCCCTACACTCCGAATCTCTGTGCTTTACATCTGTGTTCAGCCTCCCTACACTCTGAATCTCTGCACTCTACATCTCTGTGTTCTTCATCTCTTCACTCTGCATCTCTGTGCTTCAGGTCTCTGTGCTCCACATCTCTCTGCACTCTACATCTCTGTGTTCTTCATCTCTGCACTCTACATCTCATTGTTCAGCTTCCCTACTGTCTGAATCTCTGTGCTCAGCATCTCTGCATCACTGCCTCTCTGTGCTCCACATCCTTGCACCCTTCATCTCTGTGCTCCTTATCTCTGCATGATTCTTGCAGCTTTGTGCTTTATATCGCTGCACTCTTTATCATTGTGCTCAGCGTCCCTACATCTCTGTGCTCTGCATCCCTGGCTCTGCAGCTCTGTGCTCCACATCACTTTGAATCCTTGCTTTCCCTGTGCCTCACATATTTAGGCTTTTTGTTTCTGCTCCACATCTCTCTGCTCTGAATGCTTGTATTCTCATTCTGGGTCTCGCATATATGTCCTTTTAGTTCCCTGTGCTTTTGTACTCACCATCTCTGTGCCTCATGCATTTGTGCCAGTTGTTTCCCTGTTCTTTCTGTTTCAGCTCTACAGCACTGAGCTTTACATTTTTGTGCTTAGCATCATTGTGCTCCACGTCCTTGTATTCTGCATCTTTTGTGCCTTTTGTCTAATTTGTCTCAACAAGATTTTCCTTTGCGTCTCATATTTTGACTCCCTGTGGTTTTTGCACTGCGCTCTGCACTCTTCATCATTGTGCTATGTATCCTTGCACTCTGCATCCTTGTATTCCTTGTATCCTTGTTTTGGCATCTTTTGAAATGCATTTGCTACTCTGCGTCTTTTGCGTATTATTTTCTATATTAATTGTTTCTGTTTTTATTTCTCATCTGTATTATTTGACTGTATTTTCGGCATCTATTTGAAATCTGCGTGTCTGTGTCCTCCCTCTCTGCGTTCCCCGCATCTGTCTGCTCTCTGCATCTCTCCGTTCTGTTCTTTATCCCCTCAGCAAGCTCTCTCGTTCATTTCCCTAACAAAGCAGCAGGGGCACCTGGGCCTGGATCCTGAGTCCATCCATCTCATCCTGCTCTGCCTGATGCAGAGAAAAATCAAATTCTCATTTGCCCAAGGAGGGAGCGATTGAGGGATGGAGAAGGAGAACGAGGAGGAGGGGGGGGGGCCTATAGGACGACTGACCTCCAGTTGAACCTGCAGCCGTTCTGTGTTTGCTCATTAATCTGAGGAGTAGACAGCAAACAGGACTGATTGGAAACCGCTGCTCCACATTTTTCTATTCCTGCAGATGGAGGAGTGCGAGGGTGTACGTGTGTGAAGGGAAAAGGAACATTTTTCTTCTCTGATCTATCTCTTTGACTTGTTGAGTTGGGTTTGGATGTGGGATCTCACCTTCAGTGTCTGGATTCCTTGGGTCTGTATTGGCCAGAACTCCTCCCTTTCTTACAGAGCAGATAGGGGGTTTGGAAACAGCTTCCCCCTTTTTTTCTCATCTGTTCTTCATTGATCAATTTTAATCCCAAAATGCATAATGTACACGGTCAGATTAAAAAAATGATAATTCTTTCCTTTTTGCTGAAATAAAGCAGTGTGGAGGAGTCTGAGGTATAGAGAGAGAGAGTGCCCCTGCTGCATTGTCCTCACAGCATTCAATCCCTCCTACTTTCATTTATTTATCACATTTTTAATAATCAAGCCGACAAAAATGTTCTACTAATTAAAAATCATCCTACAAATGAGGTAATTGGACTTATGAAGTTTTAAGCAAATACAATTACTTCTATTACATAACATTTAACAAAATAATAGCTGTTTTGCTAATCTCATTTTATTTTTAAAGTTTTAGAACCCTCTTTATACGTGAGATCGCATGTTATCATGACATTCTATGGCCATTATCAGCAGTTACAACCAAGATTATGTTTAGTAGGTACCTGCAACACCAACAGATTTCCACTAGAGGTGCCCTTTTGCCAACTTGATTGATCATATTTTTTCTTCATATGCACGTTTTTTATATTTTAACGTGTTTATTTCAAATGTTTGTGATGAAACTGGTATGGGTTTTACTTCACATATTCAAGCAGATACGAGCCAATCACGAGCCAAAAACGAGCCAATCACAGTGTTTGACATTCACCATGAAAACAAAATAAAAAAAAATGTCTTGTTTCTTGAAGCTTTTTTTTTGGCTGGTGTGTATACTCACATTAGCGCCATGTAATTAAGGCTAAAGATTTACTAAAGATTTAAGGCTAAAGATTTACAGCTCCTGGATTATAAAATGGCATTAATGGTGTGTTTATGGACTAATGGACTATTATTGTATTAATTTTGAGTGATGTACACTACTATTCAAAGGTTTCGTGTCACTAAAAAAATACACTATATACAGTGTTAATGTGGTAACTGACTATTCTATTCACAAATGTGTGTTTTATTTGGCGCAATGTAGGTGTATAGAGGACCATTTCCAGCAGCTATTATTTCAGTGTTTAATGGTACACTGTGTTTCTCACTGTGAAAACTCTTGTGCATCGAGTTAGCACCGCTGAAAAGAGTTTAGCTGCTTAGAGAAGCAACAACTGACCTTCCTTTGAGCAGGTTGAGTATCTGGACCTTCACATTTGTGGGGTCCATAAAACGCTCCAAATTGCCAGATAAAGAGAACTTTCATGTGAAACTCGACCATCTATTCTTGTTTTTGAAGGAAGGCTATTCCATGCGAGAAATTGCGAAGAAACTGAAGATTTCCTACAATGGTGTGTACTACTCCCTTCAGAGAACAGCACAAACAGACTCTAATAAGAGTAGAAAAATAGTATAATAGTTAAATAGTACCCGCAAAACACTACTGTAAACATCTAAAGTGAAGCGGTGACTCCGGGAGGCTGGCCTTCAGGGTAGAACGCAAAGAAAAAGCCATATCTGATAATGGCCAATAAAAGAAAAAGATTAATACGGGCAGAAGAACACAGACATTGGACAGAAGAAGATTGGAAAAAAAGTGTTATGGATGGACGAATCGAAGTTTGAGATGTATAGATGCAGATCAACTGAAAAGATGCTGGAATGCTGCCTGACGTCATCTGTCAAGCAAGGTTGGGGTAACATGACGGTCTGGGGTTGCTTTGGTGCTGGCAAGGTGGGAGATTTGTTCAGGGTAAAGGGGATTTCGAATAAAGGAGGCTATCACTCCATTTCGGAAAGGCATGCCATACCCTGTGGGCAGCGCTTGAGTGAAGCCAATTTCATCCTACAGCAGGACAGTGACTAAACAGCACACCTATTTAGAGAAGGAGCAGCAGCTGGTTTTCTACCAGATCTAAACCCCATTGAGAGTATCAGTATTTATAAACGCAAAAAACCCTTTTTTTTTTTTTTTTTACTTTTTCAAGTGTATTTTAAATTGAAGTTCTCTGTATTACTACTGTTTTTGAATAGTTATGACCTCCTGTTTTGGAGTAGATTTAACGTGACCTCACATTTGATTACTGATTTATTATTTGACCACGGACAAAATACATCATTGTGTTCATTTATATTTTTTAAGTTTTATTGCGTAAATGTTAAATCTCAGTTTGCTGATTTATAATGGAATTCTTTTAAATATCTGCTCTCATATTTAAATATGGAAAACCGTATCCTTTCAAGGACACAGGCATCATTTTAAAAACTGTTTATATTAACGAAGCTTACTGTAAATGCTGTCATGTGATTTCTTTGTTTGGTCTTCTTGCACATGCAGACCGAAATGCTTAATGGGTGGCATGTTTTTTTGATGAGTAATGCCCTTGAACAAAACTAAAAAGGTGAAATAATACAATAAAAATAGAGTGAAAAGCCCACATGTCAGTTTTGAACAGCACCGTTTAGGAATAAATCAGAGCACACACTCAGGCTCAGAGGAAAATCTCATTTAGTGCCAATCAGAAATGCATGATGAAACTAATCAGGAGCACAGTAAATATGAAGCCGAGTGATTTTCATACTCTGCTAATGAGCCATGCTGTTTGCTCCTCACCACGCTGTCTTGCCTTTTCTCCGGCATCTGAGCAATGACCGAAGCCGACATTCATCAGCCGACGAGTACAAATACCACTTTCTGCGGCTAGATTTACTGATGAATAGATTTGACGGCTCAAAACAGCACCTCAGTTACACAGCAGCCCATAAGTGTCATAGCGGAACATATTTCAGTGTTTTTTCCCACCCTAGACTTTCTTTTTATTCCGCTAATGGCCTTCAAGAGAGAGCCAACGAGCCCAATTACAAATGTGCATGCTGGACAGCATCCAGTTTGTAACTAATAAATAAAACATAAATACAGGCGGCTGGAGATCGTGTTCACTCAACACTTTTGTGACAGAGGACATGCAGGAGACTTTCCGCCTTTGTTTTGTTTTAAATGTTGTTACATGATGCCTCATGCGATGGTTAGCATTGTGTCGTCACCTTGTGCAACATTAGCTGCTCTTTACATTTTTAAAAATCTTTTTGCAGTTTTTTTTCCACCACTTTAAAATTGGATGTAGCTTTGTTTTCAATGACTTCAACAATAACAGCTTTAATTAAAGCTGCAAGCAGCAATTAAAGGGTACTCGCACCTCCTGCGTTTGTTGCGATATGCACGTCGACCAATCCAAATTTTGGATATGCATTTAAGAGAGAGTTGTCAAAATTACTGATACAGGCAAATAAGCTAAAGAAAAGCACACCATAATGTGTCATGACCACCAGAAGGTGCTGTGAATTTGTCTGAATATTACAGATAAAATCTCTCGGAGGAGATTATATGAATAACACAAGCAAAAGTGGCCATTTTTAGAGATTTTTGCAAAACTTCCTGTCAATTTTGGAAAAGCAATTCATATTACTTATATTTAAATCTTGGTACCCTACACATGTGTGCCAAATTTCATTTACCTGCAACAAACTGTCTGCCACACCCACTTTTCAAACCTCAAACAAACATAAATGAACCTTTGAACCTTTATCCCGCACCTTTTCCAATCACTTATCCACTCCCCCTTTACTTTTAATATCACCTTGTCCTGATGTAATTAATGTAAACTGGTCCGTGGGAAAAATAACTAATAAATAACTACAGAAATTCACGGCTTCCATCCAGAGGAGGAAACACCACACCAGGTGTTCACTCCCCTGGAGATAGCAAAACTGTCCTGTTAAAATAACTGTTTGACCAGGACAGGACACGGTAAAAAAATTTTCCAGTTGATGTGTGTGCAAAATTGAACATTTAGGCCCTTAAAAATTTGTGGAAAGCCACACATCAATAACTCTCTGAGCAATTACAATAAGGTTCTATGCACCTTTGGTGCTCCAGCCCTAATAAACCTGTTTCTACCAAATCTATTTAAACTATTTAGAAATCCAAGAAATTCCTATCCTAGCCAAACCCAGAGCTGGAAATGAATCTTCTGCTTCATGAACTGCAGCTCCTGACAGATCCAGAGTCAGTCGGTCTCTTCTGATCCATGTGTGTGTCTGCGGAGGGTTTACTGAGAGTGTGTGGAAGGATCTTGGTCATGTCAGATTTCCAGTCATAACAGCCCAAGCATCACAGACGGCCATTTCCTCACCTCTATTACAAGCGTTCCTCTTCTTTTTACTGATGTGACACCGCCGTCTGAAAGAGTCACAAATACAGATTGCATATGAATACTGGTGTACAGGTGGCCCGTGTTGAGCACTCCTGCATCGGGTGTATATTGTAATCTTATATTACAAAACCCTTGCAGTTAGGGTGGTCTAATGCTCAGACTGTTTTGGTTTCGGATTCTCTCATCGCCTTAATCGTAAAAAAACTAATGTACTTAAACTTAAGTCCTGTCCAGTGACAGAAACACAACATTTGCTCTCTTTCCCCGAGTCTCCCCTGGGAGCATTCTCTGCAGAAGCACAGATAAATAAATGTCACTGCTGCCTGTGCGCATGTGCTTGTGTGTTAGTGTTGTCACCAAACCAACATTTTGATTAAATGTACACATTATTAAAACTGAAACAATACCTTGACACTCGCCCCAAAGAGAAAGATTTTAAAAGATTAAACTAATGTTTCTTGTTTTGACAGAAGTACTGTCAGAGGTACTGGACTGTTAAGTACAAAAGGTCAAGGATCAAAGATAAACCAGAATTATTAGCCTAAAAATATATGCTTTGATTGGTTTTGCACAAATGATTCAGTAGAAATCCCATGTGTTCAGTTCAGTGGTGGAGAGTAAAGAATTGCATTTACATGCAGCAGGAAGGAAGGAGAGAATGAATGAAAGAAGAAAGGATTGAAGGAAGAAACAAGGAAAGGACTGAGAGAAGGAAGGAAAAAAGAACAAAGGGAGGGGTTGAATGGAGGAAAAAAGAAAGGGAGAACTGGGGGAAGAAAGTATGCAAGGAAGGAAGGAAGGAAAAAAGGAAAGGAAGAAGGAAGGACTTGGGGACATAAGTAAGGAAGGGGACAAGAAATGATGGAAGGGAGGGGTTGATTAAAGGAAGAAAGGGAGAACTGGGGGAAGTAAGGAAGGAAGGAGAGAATAAAGGAAGAGCTGGGGGGAGTAAGAAATAAAGGAAAGAAGGAAAGAAGGACTTGGTGACAAGTAAGAAAGGGGACAAGTAAGGAAAGAAAGTAAGTAAGGAGGGAGGGAAGGAAGAACTGGGGGACATAATTAAGGAGGCAATTGAAAGAGGCAACCACTGGGTGAAGTATGAAGCGAAGGAAGGAAAGAAGGAGGGAAGGAAAGATGGAATGGAGGAAGGAAGGACTGGGAACATAAGGGAGGATAGAAGGAAGGAAAAAGGAAGGACTGAGGGAAGTAAGGAAGGATGGAGAGAAGGAAGCAATGTATTGAGCATGGAAGATGCTGATGGAAGAACTGGGGGAGTGATGGAAGGAGGGAATGAATGAAGGACTGAGGGAAGTGAGGAAGGAAGAAGGGAAGGGAAGGAGTGACGGAAGCAAGGATGGATGGAATGAAGAACTGGGGAAAGTAAGAAAGGAAGAAAGGAAGGTTGAACTATTAAAATCAGTAAATTTATTTGTTAAAGAGGTTTTGAGTTTTATTTTTTAGCTAGAAATCTACTTTTATTATGCTTTATTTCCTCTTATTTAAATATTCTTAATTGAATTCACATTCATTTACAGATGTAGTTAAATGAAGGATATCCATTTCTTTATTTCTTTTTCTTTTTTTAAAATAATTGTATTCGTATTTCTAAATACAGTAGAATACCGTTGCTTTCGGAAAACTTGAGGGTGGTCTTTGTTGGGTCAAGCACAGTCAATGTGAGTGAAAACAGGGGAGCTGTAATGATTTGTTCATCAGTATCACTCCGTCAGAGAGGAAGTGCTGCAGCTGCGAGCAGGTTTATTTAGTTTAATCAAGGAAACACAAGATCTGCATGACTTCATCATCATCATCATCATCAGAGCTGTGCTGACACGACCACGAGAGCACATGCAGATGGAGCAGCTCTGTCTGCTGCTGCTTCTCTTACTGCAGCACGGGTCACGACTGCACCCTCCTCCAGTACCATTAGCACATCACTGATCCTCTGATTGCCGACTCATGATGCAAAAAAAAAGAAAAGAAAATCTAAAACACGTGAGATTCATTTCATGATTTATAAATAAAAAGAACCCAGAGTGGGACAAGCTCCATTAGAGCCATGAGGCACCATTTAGAAGTAAGCGAGGTATTGCAAATTTTTTAAATACAAAACCAAAAACCTAAAAAACATTGGAATCAGATTTATAAAAAGCAAACAAAATGCTTTATTTTTGGAAAGAGCAATGCTTGGTAAACATTAAATAATAACTAAGTGGCACTGCTAATATTAATGTGATAAATATAAATTGGTTTTATAGTTTTAAACAGTAATATAAACTTAATGGGCTCTCAAATATTATTTTTTGTTTTCACTGTATGTAAAAATAAAAGCATCTGTTCGATTTTTTGTTCGGACAAATATACCTTTTAATTTAAAAATTGGGGGGAAAAATTTTATTTGATCAAAGAACTTTTCCTTTTTTCGACTTTTCACTTACTTTCTATCTGCAAAGTGTTCACAAATACATTTGAGTTGAATAAACAAAAAAAGTTCAAACTTTAATTTTGTATGACACAAATGCAAAACACTGTTGGATTTATTACAAACATCTTGTCGAAGCCATTCAAACACACTGATTTCCTTTGTCTTTTGGTAGCAATTACAGAACAATTAGTAACTGAATAAATATACGAAATAATGAACAAAAGATGCTTATGATTAAGCTTTTACTACAGCCACCTGGGACCGATCCGTGTTTTTTTTTTTTCAAGAGTATTAGTAAGATTTAAAGTGTAACTAAATTAATAAAAATGATCCAGTATAATTATGGTTCCGGCTGTTTTTACTCGAGCTTAACTCAAATTCAGATGAAAACCTAATTTTTAATAAGTAATGTTTCGATCACAGATATTACTAAAGTCAGCCATCTGTTGGAAATGTCTGTGAGATTAGCACTTCAACTCTCCATTTATTTTGAAAATGTTCTTTCTCTGTGCTGTTGATGAATCCAATGTCATGCTAGTTTGGGAAGTCTCTGTTAAACTGGTACCATTACCGCCAGAAAGGATGATTGTAATTTTAATATAGAATGACATCCAGATTGGAGGGAAATTACAGTTTGATCTCAGACACATAAAGAGTCTCAATGGGTGTCATGCTTGGGAAACGAGAAGAGCTTTCAGGTATTCTTAGACTTTTAACTAGTATCAAATGTGTCAAAAGCTGGTTTTCCCATTGTGAAACTGTCTACAAATAGTGTCATCTACGAGCTGTTTTAGATGATGATTATAATAATAATAATAATAATAATAATAATAATAATAATAATAATACTGCAATGGACTGCCGCCCTGTCCTTTCGCCTGATGTTAGCTGGAGATAATAGTATAATAATTATAATAAAAAGAATAATAATCTTATTTGGAGGCACATTTCTGTCACTCAAAGACACCGTATAAAGACAATACAACAAGCATTAATTAAAACAGGTAAAACAACAGCAATAAAACAAATAGAAAAAAATTGAGTAACCACAAATAAAATGAAAGGGTTAAAGATTTATTTTTATTTTTTTTATTTTTTTTTTCTAAGAAAAATGCACAAGATCACCTAATACTGTGTGCATGATTCTGTTGAAGTGCAGGACAGAGATTAACTGGATTGCATTCTTTCTCTTCCGATATTAACAAACGATAGAAACATCTGGAAGTGGGGCTCTGGCGAGAATAAAATGAAGCAGTTAAAGATTGTAAGCCTGTCACAACCAGAACTTTTTCAAATGGCTTTTAAAATGGTCGACATCTAGACTATTCCATAAATCAGGAGCCAGTTTGTTCCAAACAAATGGGCACAAGAACCCAGCAACGCTCTCGAGGGTTTCAGTGTGACTAGAGCCAGAGATGAAGCGGATGTAAGGGATTGGTTGGGGTTCTAAATAGAAAACAAATTCATTTTGATAAGAAGGTGCACAGTTTATGGTGTATTCTATGAGATTTTGGAATGTCAATAGGGAAATTCTTCGCTGTATAACAATTTTAGTTACAAGTTATTTTTATTATCATTACACATCTAAGCTATAAGCTATAAAATCTGAAATATATATGTTACTTGAGGCCAAACCTATTTTTTTTTTGTCGTATATTTTTCGTCTGTGATTCTCGTCATGTTTTGTTCCTGCACATTGCTTAAAAAGACCTTCTGAACTTGAAAAGATTCTACTAAACGTTATTTAAACTCACAATGTGTACAATCAAAATTAAAGCCTTCAACTATTATTTGGAAAACATTTAATGGACTGTGTGAGAGGAGGATGCTTTTGAATTACAGTATGAAAAAACAGAGAAATCCAAATAATGTAGAGCTCATAAGAAATTACAGTATTTTTTAATGTCTCTTGAAAAGGGAAAAAACATTTAATCAGTGTTTTCTACAGTTTACCTTAAGTTAGATCTTCATGTGTGATTGGAAAGTGCACACGATCACCCAATACTGTGTGTATTTTACTGTTGAAATGCAGGACAGAGATTAACTTGATTGCATTCTTTCTCTCCTGCTATTAACGAAAAGTAGAACCATCTGGAGGTGGGGCTAAGGCAGAGCTGGAAGAGGCATCACACAGATTTGTGATTTAATTTCTTTAAGCAATCCACCAAACTATATTAATCGTGCTAAAAGTCAGAGAGACAGTTAGAAAGACAGTTTGCCTAGTTAGAAATGGCAGAAATAAGTAACCAATCCCGATCAGGATGATCCACCTACCAACTGATTCCAATCCCAAGCCATTCGATTGCTGCATCCCTAGGTAACATTAAATATTAATTTTTGTACTGAAAGTATTTGGCTGCATAATGTAAGAAACCTGTATGTCGCCATAGCGACATATGCTAAGCAAAGAGGCTCAGGAGGTTTTGAGAATCAATCTTACAAAAGGGAGATCAAATGATGGGTTTTATTTGCATCAGTCCAGCGCAACAAAGCCAACAAAAAAGGCCAGCATCCCGGGAAAGCGGCATTCGGATTTATTACCACAGATTTACTCATTTCTTTCTCTCTTCACATCTCAGTTTCTTTTTAAGCTCTCGACACACAGCCAAACCAAACCAAACACTTCCTCTTGACATCTCTCATTCTTTTGTCTCCTCTTCATGTCCGTCAGAAATCGTCCACAAGCATCCATCGGGCCTGGCTCCACTCACATCCATTTGTTTGAGCGTCGTTAGCATTCCCACACATCGCCGGCCCGAAATGAGGATGCGGTGTGTTGATTGTGCGTATCCTCCCTCGTACGCCTCTGTGTGTTTTGTGGAAATCCCTGAGCGAGGGCCACGGGCAGGTCAGCGATGGCAGGGTCCGGGTGAAGTCGAGTTCACATTAGCATACGCTGCCAGCTTCGGGACGACATCGGAGCCACAATGGCGTCTCCATCTGTTCATGTCGCCTGTTACAAATCTGCTGTCACCCGGCTGGCTGGAGCTGACAGGGCCACACTATTAGTGGGATAAAGCACGGCTGATAAAGTCCAATGCCATTCTTCCTAGCCGCGCCGCTACGAACAGCTCGACTCTCGAGTCAGTCAGTGTACAAACACGCACACCTCCAGCTGCGACCGACTCTGAAATAAACACACACACACACACACACATCGATAAGTGTGATAAATACCTGATTAGCCAGGAGGGGGATCAGTGGACAGCCGTTGAACCCGTGAACTGTGTTTACCCCCAATTTATACATGCATTTACCCTCTCCTCAAAGCACGTCAAGCGTTCCGCTCCTTTCCCCAAACAAAGCCGCGACCAGTAATTTCCTTCATTTGGATGATTGCTTTTCTGTCTGTCTTCTCCTCTTCTTACATTACTCCTCCACGACGGATGGATTGCATGTGCTTAGTGTTTTAAGTAGCGACCTTAAGCGTTGACCTTGGAAATCGGCATCAATGTGGGCTTTCCAAAGATCAAGTGGTTTGGTCGCCAAATTGTTGCACTTTTAAACCTTGTTTGACGCAGGAAGGTGCGACTTACCAAATTGTGAGTGAACCGAACTTGAACTGGATCCCTGCATAGGGAGGTCAATAGGTCACACATGCAGCACATCGTGCACAAGCATTAACCTCACAACCCAATATTTCTGAACGCATCCGATTTTCTTGATATCTGCACCAGAATTGATCTGAGATGGAAGGCTGCGGTGCTGGGGTTCATATGTGAAATCTGCGTCTGTTGCCGAGCGCTGTGTGTGTAATGAGACACCTCGGGTTGGGCTTCAAACATGGATCAGTCACTTGGTGAACAGCAGATGAACTCTGAACTCCGGTTGCCCTTTTCCGAAAGCCGTGTGTGTCCTGTGAGGGTTTGTGGGCGTCCTAATGATGCCATCTTTCCTGCATCTTTTTCACGAGTCAGATTGAATTTATTTGGCGGGGGGAAATGAAAGGAGGAAAACAATGAGGGTGAGGGATTCTCGATTTGCCACTCGGCTTCTCCGTGAGGTGGCGGTGTTTGGATGCTTAGCATGTGTATGGGTGCACACGTGTTCGCAACAGACCTTCGCAACAGACGTCACCGCGAAACTCATCTGTGGTTTGATTGGACGGCTCCGCGACTCACATGGCAAGGTGATGGGTGGATCCAGGCTTACTTGCTTTGTGTACCTGCCCTTACACACACATACACGATCCTCCTTCAGCTCACCTCCCAGGACACACACCATGCAGGCTTTAGAAGAGCATTCAGAGCGCCGGTTCAAAAGCCGTATTGTTTGGGCTGGTCCTCCTCAAACATACCTCAGGGACGCAACTTTTGTCTAATGTTTTGTACATTTTTGTCATTCAAAAATTAATATTCAAATCATGTGGAGTTTGCGTTTTAGATTATATTCATTTTTTTAAATAATTGAACTTTTCATATTTTAGCTTGGCTTTTTTGTGTGCTAATAAATATGTGACTCATTGCAAAAACAAAAACAGATTTGTTTTATTTTAATATATTATTTAAAGAAAACCATTGCATAGTTTTAGCGACACATTAAAGTTGTGTACATAAGGGTGAATGACAAATGAGCCAATTCTGATTGTCACATGCTGATAAATACATTTGTACTTTTTTTTTTTTTACAGAAAATGTATTTAAATTTGGAAAATATATTTTCTAGATCTATTAAACTGCTATGAAGAGGCTCTATTAAGATTTCTATCGGATTTTTGATTTATAATTTGGTGCAACGTTCCCAATTGTGACAAAATCTTTTTTGGTGGTAGTTCATGCAAATGTCAATAAAACACAAGGAAATTTGCATCAAAAAAGGTTCTCAAGTAATTTTTAATGTTGTCTTAGGGTTTAAGAGAATTTATGAAAAATATTTTTAAGGATTTGAGGAGCGATGCTCTCTACATGTTTATTTACGAAAATAAATCAAATTATATTAAATCAGTCATTATTAACATTATTGATGAAGTGAGTTAGAAACATTTTTATTACTCCATTTCCACTTTAAATAAACCACAAAATCTAAAAGACAATATATATCTTGGGAAAGTTAAAAGGGTAAACACAATAAATAATTTAAGGCATGATATTTGAGGTAAAATATCACTTTTTTCAGCTTAAATGTCAACCACACGTGCATTGTACTATTTCTAGCTATGCATTTCATAATATTCATCTTTTTTATTTACTGCTGGTTATGCTAAACATCATCTGCTTGCAGAACAAATGCTAAAATTTGCAAATAAAAGAGGAAATTTCAGAATTATCACTTGCATGAACTAAAAGCAGCAATTCAAGTTGTTTTGCTTACAATAGTATTCTACTTCCCATTTCATCAGTTCATTTATATAAGAAAATCTTCTTTATAAACAAATTTCCCCAGATTAATTATAATATTTCATGCCTTTCGATCTCTCTTTGATTTTGAGAAAGAAGGAAAGCTCTATTGCATATGCCATGCGATTAAAAGCGATGAAAAACTACAAACTTATACTAAAAAGGTATTTTTTGAAACTTTTATCACAAAGAAAACTGGTATTTTTTGCAGGTAACTGCACCACATAAAGTTTAAATTGTTTGGCATTTATTTCCTGAGTTAAATTGTCTCGCCACAGGATTTACAGGAGACTCTCCAAAGAGCCGCATTGATCTGGACATTGGCTTGGTTTCTCCACGACCAGAATCAAGGGTATCCCCTCTTAAAACAACAGGTTTGAAAAGAAAAATTATGTTGTTTTTTTTTTTTTAAGAATTAGAAAGCTGTGTGAGATGCTGGAACCCGACAGAGATATAGACATTATTTTTTTTTGTGATAGATCTATAAAAATATCTAAAGTTTGCTTAAATTGTCACTACCTGGATGTGTGCTGTAAACCCTATTACAACTGTTGTCACTTTGAGTTACTTTAACAATGGTATATAAAGTTATTTTTATAATCATGCCTGTGTGCCTATAGTAGCATTTTTCCCTCTATAAATATTCCTTTTAGCTGTGTTTTCTCTTCCATCAATATTTATTTTTTGAAGGAAACTGAATCCCCCAAGCTTTTACTTTTAGAGCTTTAATCGCAGACATTCTTGCTCAATTTAAACTCTGTTTCTAATTGCATTTTAATTTTATGCCAGCTGTCAATTTCCAAATGTTCTACTTGAGATAATAATTCTCTGTGAAGCATACTTTAATGTGCTTTGCCAGTTAGCACAGAATTATTTTTAATTATTTTTTTGCTGTTCGTTTAAGAATAATTACATATATATTGAAAAATAAAATAAAATGTGTTACAAATGTAATTAAACAAGTGACTTGTATAATTTTACTGTGATATAATTCTTAAAAAGTACAAAGAAGAAATAATATGTTAAAATTGTAATATATATTATATAGAAAATGTTTAAATGTATAACTTCCCTCCTTCTTGAAAGAGAATTCATTCACAATAAACCAAATCCTGTTTAATCTTTAGAGAAAATGTCCTCTTTTTTTATCCTTTTTATTCCTCCAGTATTGACCAGCACTTGCTCTCTGAACACTTTGAATCTGTGCTTGTGTGTGTTACAGTGTTACTTCTGGCCAAGAGGGGGCACTGTGGGTTGATATCTGGCAACCATAGTGAAATTTGACCAAAGGAAACCAAACCTTTCTGGCCAGGTGTATTCTGACGTGATGGATGATATACATCCGAAACACACAGAAAGAGAGGGAAAGCCCGGGACAACCAGACAGCAGTGTAATGCCCGAGGCAGTGCAGCGGGCAGCTGGACAGTAGAGCCCCTGCCTCTGACCCCTCAGATCTGCAGCCCAGGAGGCAGAGGTTAAAGGTCACACTTCAGAAAACTGAGAATCAGCACTTCCCAAGGTATCACTGACACACACGGAGAGACATCCCGTCATATCAGAGAGGAAATCCCAGAAACGCATCCGTCTTTATGACGGAGACCAAACGGAACTTGATTGAGAGAATGCAACCTTCCCCGCTGAGCTTTATTTGAAAGCCTATGGAATCAAATGCAGATGGGTCCTCCCACAAGCCCTTTCTCAAATCATGTTTGCAACTTTACACGCATGCACTGTAAGGAGGAGCAATCTGAGCTTTTCATTTGTTAAACTCATCATAGGAAAGAAAATACACAGCTTATGGAATATTTTTATTGCTTTGCTGTGTTTGTGGACTGTACTTACCACAGCGCACAATTATGACACAATCAAGCACAAAGTGGTATAATTATAATGATTTTTTTTACTCTCAAATTTTAGCTCCCTCAACAGATTGTTTACGAGGATAAAACTAGGTGAAAACAAATGTAGTCACCCGATATCATTGAACAAATTCCTCTCAAGAATTTTAAATTAGGCCCTGCCCTATGATCGTGAGTATAACGTACGAGGCTTTCTTTCCTTCTTCAATGGTTTGATGAAGAGCGTCAAACATGTTCTGCAGGAGGTCAGCACTGAACCCACTCTGACTGTGACAGAGAGGCCTGATAAGCTGGCACCGGAGCCCGCTCCTCCTGCCAGCTCACTGCGCTCAAGAGAGAGGAAGTGGTGCATGAGCGGTGCTCATTCTGACAAATGGCTTGCTAGACCTTTCCGAATTGTGCCCTTTTCATTCCCTCGTTGCATAAATTAGACATTTTTAGTTTCTCGTGCCTGGTTTGGGAACGTTTATTAGATTTCCCACAACACTTCTGGACCAGAGTTTTGTCTGCAGGCTTCATACTCACATGTATTTACATTCACGCAGTTCTCCAAAGTGAATGTACACAGTTGGCTTTGCCTGGGATTCGAACCAACAAACTTTGTTTTGCTCAAAACTAAACATTAACCTTCTGAGAACAATGGTATTTAATGCTTCCCTGAGTTATGTTTTTAAACTGAAAGCACATGTAAATACTCAAATACGGAAATATCAACATACTGTTGGAGTATTATAAATATGGATATATATAATCCAGAGCAATGACATCGACATTATTCCATGCTACTTGTTTTTTGTTTGGAGTATACATGGAACATTCTCTTTTTATTGGTAACTTAAAGAAACATTTTTACTTTTTTAAGTATCTGTGATAGGTACTTTTATTGAAAAGTAAAAATATTTAATATATTAATATTTAAAAAGTTGTGTTGGCCATTTTTAACCACTGTTAGCATAGCTTAGCATAGCTCAGTCAATCTGACTTATGCTTGCTTCACACGCCCCGCTGATGGATGCGGAAGACGTCTCAATCGCCTCGTCTGCAGTTTAGAAGCATGCTGCACCTTTATCAAAGTGACTCTTCAGCAAATCTTTGGAAATTAATTAATTTTTCAATTAAATTATTCAAATAAAGATAAGATAGATACACTGGGGTTTTTTCAGCTAGTTAATTGATCTAAAAATGTAAGAAATATTGAGACAGAGCTTGAGGTCACCTCTGAGCATGTGCGGACTCCTGCTTATTTTGACCAATTTAACAACAGGAGATGGTGATATCCTCCTTTTCTGCAGTCTATAATCTGAATAAACCAGAAGGATTACTTCAAAAGTTGTGATCATACTCTTTTTGATCTAATAATCAAGAAACCTGGTTATGAAATTACCATAAAATAATCGCAACATGCCTGAAAACATTCATATATCCGGCATGAGCAATGCTGTAAAGGCCAAATTCTCTATGTTGTATCATTCCTAAAGTAAATCTTTTAGTTTCATTATTGAAAAAGAATACATTTCAGGGAGCTGCCATTTTGAGAATGAAAGCAGATGGAACTCGAAGTAGAGGTAACCACCTATGGCATTGATAACAAACCTGGAACTACAGCCAAGATATTTATTCATTTATGTTAAATATTGGGCTGTAAATAAATCCCATGGACTGTTTTATTGAAGCCTCTCTTTCATTCTCAAAGTGGTGGTGTGAACTAAGCAAACAGGAAGTCACAGGCATGGCCTTCCCTTCGCATTCAGCTTTTTGACCCTGAGCATGCAACACATTCAACGTGATTCAATTCATGATCAAGTTCAAGAGTCTTACCCAGTCAGCACCCGCATGGCAACCAAATGGTGATTTAAACCAGATAAACTCTGTGTGAAATTTGTGGAGCATCTCTATTTGAAACAGAATACACAAAAGTGGAGGTTTTGGAAGAAGGGGTGAGGAAATACCTCAAGAGACAATCACAAAATCTTGAAACGCTTCGGAACCTTTCGTTACCAACTGTTATTTGATTTTTTGGATCTACATGCTAGAATTATGCCTGGCTGGATGCAAGGTTAGATATGGACACACAATTAAAAACATATTTGAAGAACGTGGTCAATACTTTCCAGTAAACAGTAATCAACAAGCTCTTCTTCTCCAGCTTAAACCAAAGCCAATGTGTTAGCATTTATCTTCCCAAACATCTTTGATCTTTCTGCGACTATAAATCACATTAATCGTTAATTGTTTTTCTTTTCCATCAAATCAGATCCAAGTGAAAAAGCGCTTTCCCTCTGGAAATACTCAAATGATGACAAACACAAAAGCAGCTCTCTCTCTCTCTCTCTCTCTTTCATTTAAGAAAACTCACCGACACACACTCAAGCTTTTGCTCATCCGTCAGTATTGTCAGTGGGATGGCTGTGTCCTGGCCATGACACCCAAGGCCCTGGGGACTCTGAGGGAAACGGAGAAGGCCAGAAGGGCGTATAGATGGGATAGAGGAGGGGTAACACCTGCTTCTAAGTCACAGGTACTCAGGTGTGAGACATCAATAGTGCTTTGTTTGTCACTGATAAATGAGCCGTGGGGCGCATGGCAAGGACAGCAGCCATTTTACCTCAAAGTGAGCGCGTGCGATAGAGAGAGAGAGAGAGAGAGAGAGAGAGAGAGAGAGGAGGCGGGGCTTTACTAAAATGTACTTCATTTCACCTGCAATACTGTTTTTAAGTATTTAACTGTATATGAAGGATTTGCTGTTGGATTATACCGGAACAAGTCAAGTCAAGTGAAATGTTTTTATACAACACTTTTCTGCTGATGTTTTTGAAGTGTTGGAAACCGGAGCACCTCGCGGAAAAACCCACATTGGCAACTCCAAATCATGTGGGGAGCTACACAGGAAAATGATATGCTACTACGCTGTCAAAGAAGTAAAGCCAGGTAAACCTAGGGCTAGTCCCTTCATCTCCTTCAGAGATCCTCACCTGGACCGGTAAAGATGTTAAAACCGTAAAATTAATAAAAACTAAATGTTAAAAAACACAATTGGAAAGAAATCTTGTTGGAAATTACATGTAAGGTGGTCAGCATTGGTTTGTGTTATTAAGTTATTGAGTATAAAGATAACTGCTCTTAGCAACATGTGGCCGACTAGAGATCAAAGGGTTTGTGGGTACATTGTTACATCAGACTGGAACCTTCTTACATATCATCTCCAAATCTCTAGCATTTCAGTTCTGGAGACTGTCCAGGGTTGTGCTTCTTCTTGAACTGTGCATGTGTGTCTCAGCTTGTTAACTTTGCAATAACCTACACATTGTTCTCACCCAATGTTTGATACTGTGCTGGAGTTCTGTCTTTTTGGATGGAAAATTCCTCCAAAGCATGTGCCCACCACCATTTTTAAGAGTTAAAGTACGGTTTTGGTTCCAACAAAAGTATGTAGTCTGTTTGAAATGGGATTCTAGAACAATTTGGTCTGTGTTTGACCTCAAGGTTTTAGCATAATGCTAACAGCTAGCTATTAGCGCCATGTCCTCTAAAGACAGAGATAGAATGCTTCGAGTTACAAAATGTTTGAGATACGAAAGGGAAATCGCGGGAAATATTTTGTTTCGAGATGCGAAAAAAAAATCCAAGATATAAAAACACCAACAGTTCTGCTCTATTATCTGCTTGTTAAGTCTGACGTCGCGCTGTGCTTCCGGATTCCGAGATACAAAATCTTCGAGATACGAAGGCCACCCTGGAATGGATTAATTTCGTATCTGGTGGTACCACTGTATTTGGTTTAAAATTAGATACGAGTACAATCAGAGAAATGCATGTATGCTCTGTTTTTATCATCTTAGGTTTTTAGCATTAAGCTAACAGCTCTTGACGTGATGTGGACTTTTTAATGTTGTTTAATTGATTTCAAAGGACTTGTTAATTAAAGGTTATGTATTTTTTTTTCTCTGTGCTGAAAGGATTCTTTTTGTTTCAGTAGTATACAGCAGATGTGCCGTGTTACGATGCTTGTGTTGTTAGCATAAAGCTAACAGCTCTTGAACTCTTTAGGTTTAAACTGGACAATAATAAAAGTTATGTCAAATGCGCTCTTTTGTGCTGAGGTGATGTTTTAAAACTGACTCTGGTATAATCAGCATAGCATGAATGAACTGTGTTGCCTTGGTTTTTCGTACGATAAAAATAATGCAGGGGGATTGTAAAAGACAGAGGAATGCTGTTAGGAAACTTTAATAAGATCTCTGTCAGGCTTAGCGATGAATATCCTGAGGAGCTCGTCTCCTTTCAGGTCATTACACTATAAAATTCCCAGAGGAAATGATTTTACAAAGCCTCATCTTGTCTTTCTTCTCTTCAAGGGGTTTTCTGTAACAGGTCGATTTCTATTATTCTTCCAGCGCTGTGACCAGAAACAAGGTGACCTCCAAGTGGGTGTTTTTAGAGTTCTATCTCCCTAAAATACTTTATTTGTCTATATTTACAGTTCAATGAAATTTTTCGGACTGAACATATTTACCTATGTTCATAACCCTAACCCATATTTACATAATTTTTTTTGTTTTTATCGTTGTAGTTTCAGACTGGACCGTTGTGATCGTGAATACTGAGTAATTTTGCACAGCCTTCCTGTAAAATGTCGTTTTTTTTTGCAGCCGATGCCTTTTTGTTTTGTTTTTTAACAGAGAGGGAAGTGAATTAGGAGAGACGGCAGGCTCAGGATCAAAACACTGTGCAACCGAGAGAACGTGTTCCACCCACTGCACACTACACCACTGAGCCAGGCCTGTGGATGAATTTTATCAGCATGAATTCAAACCCGAGTTTATTTCAACAACATTTTGAATGTTATCACACCATTATGAATGGCATGATAACAACTTAATCACAATATAAAGAATGTGTATATGGCAGGTCAAGTAAATGCAGTGGGTTCCATTAATCCCCGCAAGTTTCATCCAAAGAAACAAAATATTTCCAATTAAACTTTATTTGTTTTAGGATTGAGTTTGTTTTCAGTGTCATTTTCAGTAGGTAGAGTATGCACCTACTCAACTATGTGACTGGGGTTCATAATAACTAAAAAGGGCAATGTACTTGCATGAAAACATCCAAGTAGCGTATTTAACAGGTCTGTCTGGTGAAATGGTAAATTTGAAAGAATTTTATTAGTAAAATGGAATGGTTGCCAAGGTAGAATTTAGGGTTGCTATGGAGTCAGTGATGTCAAACAAAGTCCATAAGGCAATCAACCTGAGATGTCATTAACATTTTTTAACTATGATTAATGTAAAAAAAAAACATTTCTCTATGGTGTTTGCCATTTCCCATTTATTTTCAATAGTCATTATGTCAATGGTAAATTTTAATCCCTTCTGGAGATGTGGGGGTGAAATACTTTTGCACAGTTGTTGTAATGTCCTTGCACAGACCGATAACCTCCACATTTGTGGTGAGTTTGAAGTTCCTATCAGTTTCTCAATTTGAGTTAAGCTTTACAAATTTTGACCCCATGTTAAGTCAATGGAAAATTTCCCAGAATTCTCAATGATTTCCCAGAATACCTTAAGTGGTACCAGTCCAAAGATATAGCATCCTATCTTTTCAAAGTTTGGTGGTTGTAGCTCGAGCAGTCTAGGAGGAGATGTGTTTAGAATTTGTTTCCGAAGAGAGAGGCGTAAAACAAAATGTTGATTATTTATTTACAAATGGAGTGAACTTATATATTTATTCATGATAAATTGTTTGTTAAATAATTAATTTATTTTTAAACTATTGTTTATTAGTAATGACAACAAAATATATATTTTTTTATCAATAAAAATATTTTCTATTTACATTCTCAGTACAAAAAAAATCCACGTTTTCTGAAAAAAAAAAAAAAAAAAAACACACAGATGTAGCTTATATCGTAATCGTATACACACCACAAACCAGAACGTAAATAACCCGTTTTAGTCTTAGAGGTTTAGCCCTTGATTTTAAAATGTTAAGTATCTGGTCTAAATTGGTCTAACTATTATTATAGTCCTGCTTTTTTTAAACCACTACAACTAAAACATGAACGCACTTAAATGCTACAACGTAAAGATACCAAATATTTCCTTGCTTTAAGTTTTAAGAATTAACTGTAAAGGATTTATGAAACAAACCATCCTAATTATCCCAGATTGACGGACCAGGTCGTCATCCAAATAAAAAATTAAAACAGTATCGAAAGGATCCCAAACTTTGCTTTGTTTATGGCCTGAACACGACCCATAAAATAAAAACGGAAAAATCTTACATAGAGCTACACCAAAGAAACAAATCTGAGCTGCCATTTACATTCAAACCTGCAAGAAGAAGCAACACTGAATTCCACTGCGAGCCTGAATCAGATAAATGAGATTACTAGCCTTTTGTCAATACTCTAGCATGCAATGTCAAGTGCGATTTGTCAGCTTAAATGATGCAAGGTGAGAAAACAACCTAGAGACCTAATAAAACATTCTGGATTCAACTTGAGCTGTCATTGTTGGCCTGTCGTGCCTGCTCCAGCTTCTTCTCAATCTTCAGCTCGGCTGTCGATTGATTTATTAATGATGTAAGTAATATCCTTCGATCCATACTTTGAAACCGCAAGGAGTGTACACCATGACACCCGGTGCTTTGATGGCTGGATTGGATTAGAATAGAATCAAGCTCAATTGTGGGCTGGGGAGGCTGCGAAGCTGGACTAATGATGACTTTGTGGGAATTCGATATCCGTGGCATGTGACTGGGAGCAGAGGGGCATGGCAGGGATAATTTGGTGCTCCAGTCTTCTCAAGCTAGCGAACATCTTCCACAGGCACTCTTGTCTTCATGGGGTGCGTTCCCTTTTTTTCTCAAGTTTTTGTCGATTACTATCACTCTCCCACAATTGTTCAATTTTTATGCGACCAATAGCATCTCAGTGCCTTTCAGCATCTTCAAATGCCTCTACACACCGAAGTTTTGCCTCAATCAAAAAACAAGGGCACCAGCAGGACATCACACATCGGACTGCATGAGAAGGGGTTTGCTTCTGCCATATTGGATCTGTTTTTTGCAAGGAGAATGACCAATCTTTTGACATGACATGAGTAGGACATAAAAGAGCCACTTGGTGGCGCTCATCCCACATTTTCATAGCGACTTCGCACAGGAAACAGCCACAAATCCTCTCTTTTCTCCAGCTCCCTGTGATCAGCAACATCCATGATTTTTTTCTATGTGTTCTTTGATTTCTCCTCTGTCGTCATCTTTTTCTTTCATGTTTCCCCAAGTGGCGTCGAGTGCAGTTGTATCTGTTTTATCATAACCGCCATCTTCAGGCAGTGAGCGGAATTGCATCAGTATTCGAAGATTTGTGCAAATCTCAATTCGGATCAATGTATAGAGGCCCTCAGTTGTGAGGATGCTAATCTCTTGGTATTGTCAGAAGGGTATGATACGGGGTAGATGCCTATTGTGGCCATCGAGGATGTAGCCTCTAAGTGCAATTGATCAATGATCGTCTACAGCAACAAGACACAAGGTAGTTATACTCTCAAAAATTCAAACGCAGACTGGAGTTTCAAGAATGTACTGTTCAAGCTCTTTTCAAAGTAACCGTGTAATGTTGAGGAATTACCCTTTGAGAGGTCGCCCAGCAGTGTCATCACGTCTGAACTGTGGGACCCCCATCTTCTGACAAGAGAATTCCGTGGTCTACATGAAAGCTTTGCAGACAAAAAGCAATGCCTCAGGAGTGGAAAAAGGCCAGGCAACTCAAGTATGAAAACTGGGAGTAGGGTGCAGAAAAATCGCAGCAGGTGCTCTGTACCATGCATCAAACTTTTAGATAAAGCAGAAGGCAGTTTGTTCATTAAAGGGATGGAGAGTGCACAGTAAAATCCTAAGAGTTAAATTAACTCTACTCAGAGTATATTAGATCCCACTCTATATAGAGTTGAACCGACATTTTAACTCTGTTTGGAGTGCATTTGGTCCCTCTTTAAATAGTTCTTTTTTATTTAGCATTTTCCTGTGCAGATTTGGAAAAAATAAAGAAAATAGATAATTAAATATCTCTTTTACTTTAAGAAGTGTTGATTTATCGCTGTAAATTTTACTCCGTAGACTCTTGTCTGGACTCCATTGGAGAGCATTTAGGGGCATCTTCATTGGGTAGAAGAGTAGTGGCTCTACTCGTGACTGATAGAGCTCCTCGGTCTATCACTGAGGAAATGGCCCAAAGCATCTTGGATCTTTTCCTTTCTTGGTAATAAATAACTGAAGTAGCCAATATTCTTTAAAAGCTGCTTTAAAACCTAACTTTCACAATTTTTAAAGTTGATATATAAGACAATGCATGCAAAATAAATGTTTAACAATGTATTTTTCATTTAATAAAACCTCAAACCATCTTTCATAAGGGATTCTTAGCTAAATTTGGATATAGGAAGCTTTTGTATCACAACGAGTTTTGAAAAACCAGGTGGAAAACTTTGAATTCATCTCATTTTACCTGCATAACATTCCACACAAGACCATCTAGAATTTTCCTTTTTAAATCTCAGCCCAAAGCTGAAGTGTGACTGAGGCCAGGGTAGGGTTTTAACTGGGGTGAAAGGGCTGCCTCATGGGTTTAACTCTGAAGGAAGCATTCGCTAACATTACCCTCTCGGATTTTCCTTTCCAAACACATAAGCGAGTTAGCACCCCAAATTTATTCCTCTGAGGGTCTGACCCTGGCTTTTCTGCGCACTTGTTAGCATCTCAGGGGCTTTTCTCAGCCCACTCAACACCATTATAAACAGCATTAGAGGCACAATTAAAATGAATCGTGCGGGGCAGAGAACCTTCAGATGAAGACATCGACAGTCGGGGAAAGCGTTCCTATTGGTCGAGCTCTAAATGGATTCATTCAGAGCGGACTCCACTGGGAATGACTGCCATGTTTTGAAAGCAAATACCAACCTGTAGGAGTGCAAGACATCAGTGTCTGTACCGTAAATCTGATGCAGGAAAATAAATGCGTGGAGTGGAGGATGTAGGGAAGGTAGGCTGTGGAACTTACTCAATGCCTCCATTTATCTGGAGACCTTTTATCATTTTGATTTTTCCAAGCACGTGTAATTATTCAGAACCTTTAATATGGGAAAATGGACACAGGAGATTTGCTGGACAATATAACGTCACAAAAAATGATTGATGGGATGCTAAAAAAGAGGCTACACTTTCTGGAGGACTCTTTTTTTGGTTTTCATATTCATTTTTCTTCCACATAAAGGCCTAAAATAGGAGTTTGGTATGTTTTACAACACAGACTATGGCTTTTCTAAACCTTTGGATAAAGATAATTTAAATATAATGTAACAAAACTATCATTTTCATTTCTGTTTTAGAGAAAACCAATGTAAGCACAACAGTGACCTTTTGCTAATTCATTTTATTTACAACATCTCATAGCTTGTGAAATTGCACAATGAAGCGAGGTACAATATTTAAACAATAAATAATAATGACGGAATACAGTAAAAAGTGTAATAAAAAGCAACAGTCAAAATGCAGTTTGTGCATCCCTAAGATGAACTGTCTGTGAAAGAGTAAAAGAGCACATAATAAAAGCCTCATGTTTCACCATGACAATTAAACTTTGCCTAAAGTTTCTGAAGTCCACAGGTTTAAGCGTGGGATTATGAGAATTATTGAGTGTTTACTTGGTAAAGTTCACTGTGGTGTCAAGGATTCAAGCCTTTTAGCTCTCAAACATCATTAATCTCTGTCAGCGCTGCACATTTCATCATTGTTTGTGTTAACCACTTCCATTTTCTCATGATCAAGTGCTTTTATTATAAAATAAAAATAGGAGTTACGCTAACATACACCTTCTTTGGTCTTGGAAGTTAAATGAAGCCAACTATTTAAAGCCAGCATAGGTTAACACTAAAGTACGTTTAGTTTGAAGGAGGGAGTGGCAGAAGAGCAAAGAGAGGAGTGTCGTGGCAAAAGAAGAGAAAAGGGTGTGATTCAGCTGCCAGTCAAAATGGTTTGGAAAGCTAAGCTCCTCCTGATTCCCAAGGTGTGAGTCATAAACTCTAAACCCTAGCCAAACACAGTTACATTTGAGCTCTCCTGCTGAAACTATAGGCTTTCAGAAAACTGCCATAAATTAACTATATTTTGGATTTGTGGAAATGTCACGGTCTGTCATACGAGAGAGGAATTTAATCCCAGTAGTGATTTATAAATGTATAAAGCAGATATACTGGCTACCATCTAAGATCTGCTTTTCATCTCAAGTTATGTTTTTTTTTTAATAAAAATAATCTATTGATGTCAAATTACTTTCAACCATGGTATTGATGTCCAGTTCCAATATTTGGTTTTATGAATACGTCAATATTGTTTTCATACAAAAGACACCATCATTGGTTTAGTTTTGTTTGTTTTCCAACAGCTCTTTTCCTGTGTAAAATAATCCAATAGCAATGCAACCAAATATTTGTTATGATGGTTGTTCTGCAACTAATAGGAAAAAGTTAACAGAATTTAATTGTTCTTAAACCTAAAGTGACTATAATCAGCTAAATAGAGATAGTTTTATTAATTTAAAGCAATATGTTTCAAAAGGATACTCTAAATTCCGTAAATAACCATTTGTGCCTAAACTAAGTTCTAGATTATACGGAACTACCCAGTCTCAGCCTTTCCGCAAAGAAAATTATTTTATATCTTTTTTTTAACTGTACTTACAAAATTATGAATTTTCTGAAAAATCTTTATATATATTATATAGTGATGAGTATTTTAGGCTTAAGAATATCGAATTCGTTGCTACAAAGGGAGAAAAAGTAAGCCATACTAGTTTTATAAATTAATTTAAAAGGTAATTTGAGTATCTCAAAATTATTTGAAACAATTACGCCACAAATAGATTTCTATTTGTTGTTTTGATTTCAAAATTTCTACATAAATAATTCAGCATTTACTCTATAAAGTATTTACATTTTCTTTGTATAATGTGAAGTGTAAAATGTTTCATTTTGCAATTTTGCGGGTTTTTTTTTACAAGTTCCAATAAAAACAGCTCTTACCCTGTTTATTAATCACGTACAACATCCAGCTTCTGGATTGGTTAGTCAGCCTTGGTCGTGGTAACCAATCAGAAAGGAGCAACAGGGATCAGGAGTGTTTTGATTCACTTGCAGTTCCTCTTAATGACCAGTAAAGGGCACTGCAGCAAACAAGACCGCACGAGAGCATCCGTTTTACTTTACTTTTAACTATTTCGTTGCTAAACGGATTCGTAAAGTGAGTATAAGTCACCTCTTCCACATTTTAGACTCTGTTTAATCTAATCATTTGAGTACGTATTTATATTTCCTATTCTGTATTTATATTGCTATTCAGCCCGATTTTTAAATGAGAAAATTAGTGAATTTAATTAATGTTATTGGCGTTATTATTGATAAACGAGACTAAAAAGCTACTTATGGCTAGTTCGAATGACAGGAAGTCCCACTTGACTTCCGGGTGCGAGAAGTTAGAGCAGGTCACTGACAATCGTGCACGGTCTAATCTTTAAACCTAATACACACTGTTAGCATGACTCGTGTCAAGTGTGTAGCTGATAATACTGAAACCACGAAGAGTAATTACAGCCGTGTAAACTAATCCACAAGGAGCATGGTTCGTTTTAACATTAATAACAGCTGGTGATGGGTTTAGAGTCAACATCACAATCCTGTGCCTTGTATTTCTGACACGAGGTGGAGTATAGTGTAATGGGTGAAGCACACAGCCTTCAATTCAAGTTTAGATTAAATCAAAACTCAGATTTTTTTTTTACTTGTTTGGTTGCTGCCTGGAAACGGCTTTTTTACACCATTTGTTGATTTTTATTCAGCATTATTTCATCATGCCAGAATTTTGAAGACAACATGTGTACTTGAACATTTTACTTTATATTTCCTAAATGACATTTAACAGAAAAACCCAATTTTATAAACACACATTTTTAACCATAATTGTTTATTCAAGAAGATTATAGGACAGAAATTGAAAGTGGGCTTGGTGCTGGTCGGTCAAGTTCACTCACTTTGTTCATTTGGAGGTACTTATTCACTTGAAGTGAGGTGTGCTTTGGGTCATTATCATAATGGAAAATCATCTTGAAGTCATACCTTTTCATTATTGCTTCAACCCTGATGAGATTGGTCTGAAGCACCACCACAGTCTTATACTCTTACCACCATGCTTCACTGTGGGAACAAGTGTTCTTGGAGCTGACTCAGGCCATTCTCAATCTCTACGCACAAATATCTTTTTTTTTACCCAAAGGACACATTTTCACTATGCACTATGTCTCTCTTCTTCAGAAATGGAGTCTTTCTTCATTTTCAACTCCAGACTTCCAGACTCAGACCTTCACTAGTTGTTCTTGTATTTAGGAACCTCTGCCCGTGTAGTTCTCACTGTGTTGGGCTCTTTAAATATCTTGGTAATGCTTCTCACTGCATTTTTAGTAAACACATGCATCATTCAACTTTATGGTCATTAATAGTCCTTTTTCTCAAGTTCAAAATAATCTATTTTGTTTTTGCGTGGAGGCCTTGTGTTAAATTATTTGTAGTTTTGCAAGATTCTAATCCTTAGGTGAAATTGCAATTAAAATGCTTAAATTGACTCATTTTGAAAGTTAAGGTTAAAATAAAGCAGTGGTTAATTCTAATGCTGATCAAAGTATTTATTCATTTGTTTATTTGCTAAGGAAGCGGACTCTGTAGACCTGTTTATTTATTTTTAGTACTTTTTAATATCACTTTTCCTTTGCTTTGGACTGGTTGCAGGATTTCTAATGGATCCAGATCGGCAGCAAAGCTGAGCCTGGCAGAGGTGAGTTTATTTCTATACGTACGGCAAGCTCCGAATGAGTTCAGATGCAGAATTAAAAAAAAACCCCTTAAGCAGATATTTTCTTCTCAATTAAGCGTTTTCTCAGCATTCAGTTTATTTTCTTTTACTTTAAAGGCAACGCAAAGAACCCATTGTTGACGGTAATCAATGAGCCCCTCATATTTTCTCAGTTTGTTGCATGAAGGCTTTACAGGTTTAATTTGGATCAAAATTAGATTTGACTAATTGAGCTGATTTCACAAATGCTGGAACCGAGTAAATTCACCTTTTGCTTTATCTTCATTTGAGATAACGTGTGTCTTCTCTATTAACGTTAACTATTTCAGTTGAAATATTTCTATTGATTTAACATCACACATTAAAAAAAGGATACTTTAAATTCCTTATAACGCATGGCCAGTAATAACTGGATTATAAACTGATTCCACCCAGTCTCAGAATTACTTAAAAACATTTTAAATTTGGGCTTTTTAATGGAATCATACTATCAGACTGGCATCAAAATCTAGTATATTTGTACTTGCATTCTAAAAAAGGTTATATATATATAACAAATTGGGTTTTCACAATCATAGCAGGAACCTTGATGTATAACCAAACTTGATGTAGAACCAGAAGTACCAAAAGGGCATATATATATATATATGTATATGTATGAAAATAAATTCAAATTAATTTTTTATTTACTGCCAAATGTCGGTTTTATAAAACCTCTATGTTTTTTATATGGGTTTACAGTTTTGTATTTAACCCTGTTCCTAACCCTGCCAAAACACTGATTCCCACCTTTAACTATACTTTTATCAAAGGTTATGATAAAGTCTTCATGTCTTTGTTTTATTACAAAGTTCTGTGTGTCCTATTCATAAAAGTTTTCCTGTAAAAAAGTTAAATACGTGGACTGGTACTTTTATAAAGTCAATTCAGACTTTCTTTTTCTGTTATTCCATTTTTAATTTACAATTAAGGAGCACGTTATCTACACAGAAGCATGTGTAAACCATGGCTCCAGCTGTTTTTTTCCCTCTATTGACATCTGGATTAATATCATGCTCGCTGATGTGCAGTGAATTTTGATTGGCTGCTATTGACCCAATGAAGTGTTTACCAACGCTATTTAATCCCACTTCCTGCTCCATCCCTTGCTTCGATGCTTTACATACCAGTTTGCACAACTGTCTGACCTTTATCATAATGACAGCTTTCTGGAAATCAATACTGTGGTGCTCGGCAGTCCCCCTTTGGAACACGTTTTTCTCTAATAAAAAAGTAGCCCTTTTTCAGAACAAAAAAAAAAAGAAATCATTTGGGCCGTTTTAGTCGAGGATTGATTGGTGAGCAGAGCGGTCAGAGATAGCCTTTCAAGTGTGTGTCTTTCTTAGCCTGAGCAAACTCAAAAAAGCAATGGCACGGCCTCGTCTCCCCCTCCCTTTTCCAAACAAGCCTTTTAAGCAAACAACTCGGCCGATATCATCAGTATTTTCGGGCTATTATTCAGCTGTTATCTTGCTCTTGATTACTTGAGAAATGAGTTATGTCCTCGCTGCATAAACAACTGTCTAGGAGTTCCCAAACTCATCCCTCATCTGGAGGGAAGGAGGAGCGCAGGGGCCCTAGGGCCTGGCCCGTACCACTGACAGAACAGGGGTCATGTAGGCGTGTGGTACAGTTATGAATTTGACTCTTGTAACAATCTAAAGTATTTTCTTAAATTCCTGTCATCGAGGAAGGCTGTTTTAAGCAACTTCTGAAGCTTTTCTAAGTCAGCTGTAGCGATGACTAACGCTACTAAAGGGTTTGGTCATTGAATAAATGAGTATAAAATCAGATTATATTGTTATGTTGGATCATAAAAACGCGTCTCCTCCAAGACCATTCATTCTACAGCTACCAGACTGGTCTGACACCACTAAGGGAAACATGGGAAATTGCTGAGAACTTAAGATCAAATTGTTTAAACACCAGACTCTAGACGGGTTAAAAAAAAAAAACTTAAAACCACAATAAATGTGGATTTTGATATCTTAATCATAGTAACAACTTGATTTTTTTATGACGTCAATGACAGCTCCCTAGCAACCAAATTGTTGACCCTAGCAACCGAATTTTCTGAACTTTATCTTAGCTTTGGTATATAATAGCAGCGTGGGGGTTTGGTTTAAACAATGTATAGTGGCAGAGGCAACATTATGTCATGTGACTGATCCCTTCATAGCAACCAAACGGTTTACCCTAGCGACTACGTTTTCTCAGCAACATTATGTCACTGACCAGTTCATAGCAACCAGGCTGTTTACCATAGCAACCGAGTCGCCATAAACCAATAATGTCAAAGATCAAAAAATAGCTGTTAAATGGGACGTTTATATGAAAAGATTCAGGATGTTCGATCAAAAGTTTACATGTTTAAAGAGTAATTATTTTGCTTTTACTAATTATTTTTTTTTTATTGTAGACTAAAATTAAGACCATATTTTTAAAAATTAAGAGCAAATAAACTAAATTAAGTTGCAGTGAAAGTATAATTCTACACCATTGCACTTAATTAATAATAATAATGTGCCACTTATTACCACTTAGTTTTCATTTTGTTTGAGACAGGGTTTTATCATAATAATGTTTGGTTCTGTGGCAGCATTATGCACTTGTACCGGTGTTTTGTGGCAAAATAAAAAAAAAAAACTAGTTTAGTTTAAGACAGTTTGGCTTTAAGCTTCTCTCCTGACTGTTATTAGTCCAGCGAAAATAAAAGATTCATGTTTAGCTTGTTTTTCATCTTATCCATCTAGGACACATACATATTTTTCTCTTGCTCCATGACACACTGTTACTCCATGATTGACCCGACAGAAACTGAGCTATGGCTGCTGCTCTCTGTGACCTGCGGGGGCAGTGTGGGACAGACAGAGAGCCGGAGACTCTCAGGGGAGACCTCCGCTCTCTGCACCCAGCTGATCTCTAGTCAGATTCCCATCCTCCTTTGTTGCTGGGAGCTGTTAAGACACAGGCCAGTACTGATCTGAGACCTGTAGATAGTTAGAAACAGCTTCTGAGGAGTAATGTATTGAAAGTTCACCCAAAAATAATAAAAATCTAAGAATATCTGCTTTCTCTTAAGAACGCCTTTCCTTTTACTCTTAACATTTTTAGGCAAATGATTTTTAACATAAAAAAACAACATTTGAATGTTGTTTTACACAATTGGGAAAAGCTTAATCAGGCAAGACATGTTTGTTAATTTTGTACATTTCATATACTTTGGAAATTCAAAGTGCATGACAAAATGATTAGACAGTATCATATAGAACTTGAAAAATCCATTGAAAATCAGAAGGATTGAGGGAAACATAGCTACGAACCAGCTTTTCTCATACAATAATGTAAAATATATCACTTATACATTAAATAAATTAGTATAAATTATCTGTGAAAGAATCATAGACATTCTAGTCCATGGCAGACATTTTGATCTGTTCGTTTTGAGTACATTGAATAAAATAAGCTAAGTGTTACAAGGCCCCAGGGAACACAGCTTTACCCTTTATATGCTTAAAACATTAAAAGAAAACCTTGTCCATACATTTCCATTGATTTCAAAGACACGTTCAAAGTCTGACCCTGGTGAAATTTCACCTGGCCTGCATGCACTGTTGACCGGAGTATGAATTTCACACATACAAAAAGCTATTTTATATTCCACCAGAAGATGGCAGTAGGGTGCACCATGGCTTTGGGTGCACTCGCCATTTGATACATAATCAATTTGTTAAATGTCAACTTGATATAAAAAAAAGACAAGCATAAATGTTGAGTGAAATCAGACTTGAATTGCAAACACTGTTTTGTTTTTCGGTGAAAGAACAATCTTTTTAATATAAAGAGCACTAGCAGACGGAACTTGAACAAACATGAAAAAGAGTGGTCAGCCTGTACCCACTGAACCTCATCCAATCCTGCACCCATTGTAAAAAGTTTGGACGCTCCTGACTTGGACGCTCCTGACTTGGACGCTCTATTCAGCTGGCCCAGAATTCTCAACTATGATTGGCTGCTTTTTCCTTGTGGGGAGTGGCTTAGCCACAAGGCACTTTAGCAGGTTATTCAGTGCAAACTATCTGTTTATAATGTACATTATCAGAAACACTTATCTAAAATCCACTTGCAGTGTGTAAAAAGTCTCTGGAAGTTGTTTATTAGTGTACTTTATTTAAAAAGTTTTAGGTGAAATCATTACATTTTTTAAGAAGTAAAAATGGAATTAACTATTATCCCTTCTGTAGAGTCTAGAAGGGTTAAAAAAAACCTAAAGCCTAGATTAATGTGGATTTGATTGTCTTAATCATAGTAAGAACTTTAAAAAATTTTATGACGTCAATGACAGCTCCCTAGCAACCAAACAGTTTACCCTAGCAACAACTTTTTCTCAGCTTTGGGATATGATCGAGACATGGGGGTTGGTTTAAATAACATATAGTGACAATGGCAACATTATGTCACTGACCAGTTCATAGCAACCAGGCTGTTTACCATAGCAACCGATTTGGCATCACCCAATAATCTCTAAATTGAAAAAATGGCTTTTAAGTGGGACGTTTATTGGAAGAGTTCCAGGATTTATGTAGTATTCCTTTTTAATCAAATGTTTACATGTTTAAGGAGTATTATTTTGCTTTTACTTATGGAGTTTATCAGCAAAGTTAAATTACGTGGTTGACCCTGTTTATAAACTGGCTATAAATTATTACATGTAAATGGTGTTAGAAAAATAGTGGCAAGGAAAAAAAGTTTTAAGAGAAACTTCCATTGGAAAGTCACGGAGCTGACACACCTTGTGTGTGTCATGCTATACTGTGTTTAGCTGTTGGCACTGGGCAGGAAGACAAACATTGCCACTTCTTTTTCTTGTAGGCAGTTTTTTACTCTGGAGGTAACCCCTACTTTTCAGACACGTCCGTGTGTGAAGCTTGTGAAGATGAGTTCACTCTGATGTTGATGATTAACGATGTGGCTTGTGCCCATTCTGAGCAGGACGTTCGAATCCTCCCGTGGGCATGAGCGCAATGAAAGGTACCTGGGAAAAAAAGGCTCTAATGAAAACATCAAGCGCTTTCCACATTTCAGCAAGTTATGCTCATGTTGTCAGCCGGGGGGTGTTGTGGGTTTGGAAACAAGAGACAAAATGAAGGCAAAGCGTAAAGAAGCGTAGTGAAAGAGAAAACCCCAGAGAACCAGCTTGGAGCTTTGGGCCAACGTTGGGTGGTCTGCCAGAATCTGTCCTTGGGGTCCCGTGTTAATGGATACAGAGACTTGTTTTTTTTCTGAGGAAGCGAACAACGCTGCAGTCATGTGAAAGGCCTTCTCTCGTCTTTTCTGGAAGCTGCGAAGCATTACAGATGAATGGTGTCCTAATGTTAGATAAAGCATCTTTCCGACGCATGGTATCTGCTCTGACCAAGTTCTGTCTGTTTGCAAGTCAGCGGCGTTCTATCAAACACTGAGGGAAATGTCTTTGTTTGTGTGATGGGTGTTCACTGTAGCTTTCCATGCCATCTCTGATAAATCTCACAGATTTGTTGTGTGCTTAAAATGATGATGGGCCACTAGGGGCAGAAGACACTGCTGAACGGTTGACGGTTGTTGAAGGTGTATTCAAGCCTCAGAGCAAGTGATGTTTAATTATCAATTTAATTGAACCTGGTCTTGATGTGCAGTACGTAAAATAGGAAGTAAGCGATGAATCCTCTGAAAACAAATGCGGATTTTTGTCGAAAAGCGGTAAAAATCTGATTTTCCAAAGACGCTGAACCTGGATTGGGGCACAGCTATTATCTGTGGGTTTTTCTCTGTGTTTTTCTCTGTATAATGTTATACTAATGTCAATGATTTTAATGCCAATGTTTAACATTAACAGCTTGATAATTTTTAAAATAAATGTTCTTATTTATTATAATTTTGGTTAGTTATCCATAAAATAGTACCAAGAAAGTTGGTAAAAAAGTTAATTATCATATCTTGCTATGTTTTTGCACTTATAACATGCTTCTATTCTTTTGTAACATTTAATATCAATTAACAATTTTAAATGTTTTCCAACGATTAAAACATTTTTCTTTTCTGTTTAATGTTTTTTTTAAGATGATGTTTTAAGATGATTATGGGAAGCTTTACAAATTATTTTCTTTACATAAAAAGTATCTTCATTGTGGACAAAACTTCAAGACAGAAACGTTTGAAATAACGTGAATTGGCTAAATCAGCTAGAATTTAGAAACCCGTTCCTCCAACCAATCCGGAGATTACCGGGTTTGATCCAGGCTTTTGCATGCACTGTTCATTTTCTTTCAGTGCGTTCTTTTAATGTCAGCTACCGTGCACTTTCATGACGCTTTTATATTGAAAAGCCTGACTGGCAGGTTTTAGAAGCAGCTCTGGAAAATAAACTTGAACAAAGCATCTGTCATTTCTTCAGATCTTGCTAGTGCCACAGCGTGGTAATCAGTCGTGGAGGTACCAAGGTTTTGACTGGCGCTGGGGTTGTTAATCCAACCAAATATAGTGTGCAATAATCGTCTCGGAACCATCCCTCTCCTTTTTCTAAGGTTCTGTGGTTTGTCAGGGAGGTCAACAGCCACTTGTACCCTGTCATTATTCGGTGGTTGAAAGACATACAGTGAAAGAAAAGGCTGATTGAATGAAAAAAAAACACTGAGGAATGATACGCCTTGGATAAATAAAGAGATGGCGTTTGGAGGCGAGTCAACACCACGCTGTAGGTGTGAGGGAGCGAGAACAAAGCTTGCCAAAGAGCTGTTTGCATGGAGACTCGCTTGGGCAAGCTGCTGGGTGAGAATCCATGCCTTCTTTTCACTCAGCGAGACAAGTGACAAGCTCACACCTGTTTATCCTTTTTTTAGGTTTAGTTTAGTGGTTTTGTGGAGAGATGTGTGTTTGTGTTGCTCAGTCAACAATGTTGTTTTTTTTGTGCTTTTTACTATTTTAAATCCAATTGGGTCTAAAGAAAAAGGCTACTGAAGTTTTCCAAGAACTTTGTTGAACCACCTTCAGCTTTGTTTCACTGTGATTGTTTATGTAAACCTCACAATATGTATTTCCATCGAGTGCTTCATGCAAAACCAAGATCTTGATTGTAGAGCCTTCGCCAAGATCCTCAAAGGGGTCGAGGTTTGAGCCTGATGGATCCGGACCATTGATGGAATCAACGGGTCATTCAGAATTTTCAGGAAGTCACCTGACCTCAATCTTTGAGCTGAACATAACCCCAGATCTTAGCACTGCCTCCACAGACTTGTACAGTAGGCATGATGGGTGCATCACTCTGCCTCTCTTCTTACACCGATGTACCCATCAATCTGACCTCATCAGACCACATGACCTGCTCTAGACTAGAATCTAATCTTCATGTGTCCAAGCAAACTGAAGCATTTTTTCCGGTTATCTGCACAGATTAGTGGTTTTCTTAGATTGGTAGTCCCAATCCATTGAGTTCCCTTCACATTTTGCAAGTTTAAGTGCTCCTACTACTGCTTTTTTTTATTAATTTTTATCAGTATTTGGCAGCCCAAGTACCTCCTCTTTTCATGAGGTTTACTCAAGCATTTCCCACTAAAAGTTTGGGCTTAATCATCAATCCATCAGTGGTCTTTTCTCTGTTGTTGGCTTTACCTAGTTGTGTCATCAAAAAAATGTGCACGGACCTACATCCTGAAACTGGAAGGTACATAGTTTGCCTAATGGTTAGTTTGCTCACACTTGTGTGTAAAAAAAAAATAATATGCAATTCTGTGGGATAAATTGCAAAGTACCGTAACAAAAATCTCACCAGACTCTCTTTTGAACACCTTTATCAGATTGAGTTTCACAGCAATACAAATGTACAACCAACAGCGTAACCCCACAATAAACATTAAATAACAACCTGCATGCTTTGAAACTTCCTGTCAAAACCAGCAGCAGTAATAATTGTACACAGGCTTGCAATGATTACACCAGCTTGGGTGTATCAATAAAATGTGTGCTGAATCCCCTTTTCTAGCTTTGCATTTGCGTTACATACTGTAGGCAAACTTGGAGTTTACCATCAGTTTTGGGGTCTGATTATGAGGATTAACCTTAAGCCAAAAGAGACATCTTCTCAACAATGATGGGTGGCATATGAGATGGAAATGATGTTCACTGCTCATGTCCCAGGGATGTTCCTTGTCTACAGAAACTGGAGGAATAACTTTTCATTACAATTACCGATCGAATGTGTTGCAAAATGCTTTTTCTTTGTTGTATTCATTGAGGTCTACAGTGAATGTTAGTAAAGGTGTCCTCAAAGTCTATTTCAGTTTCAAATCCAAGAATTACTTCCAAAAATTATTTTAATACAAGATAATCTGCCCATAAACATTTTAGTCCTCTAAACTCTAAGATTTGCAGAAATTTGTGCATTGTTTCTTAGCAGGGTGCTCTTTGTCTGGGTCGAAGAAAATATTCATGCAATGTTGCTCTCTGCCTGAAGATGGCGTTTGTGGTGCAACAGACAAACTTATCATTATACAATAAATCTTTCAATTTGAGATCTGTTAGTTTGCAGTTTGAGCACTGAGCATCTCCTGATTATCCGCAGGGCTATCTTTAGAAGTTTCAGCATTTTTGTGGTGTTTTTGAAGGTGGTGCTTGTGGTTGTCTGCATTTCAGAAAATGTTTTTTATTGCCTAAAATGCGTCTAGCACTTCCTTGTTTGTCAGTCTAAGAGCCCTTAGGATGAATTCCACAAACTTCCAGATGATTCCCAGTTCAACCCGAGTTAAGAGCTCTCGGTTACTGTAGTTTACATGGTCTGCTCTTGGTATCACTGGAGTTTCTCTGTGTGGTTTCTTCCCAGCAGATGAAGCTGAGAATAAATGATGACTCTCTTTTGTCTGATATGAGCTGTTGATGGGGAACAGCAGATCAACCTGAACCTATCTACAATTACTCTGTAGCTGGAGGTGTTCAATTTTAAACTCTTCGAACCTTTAAAATTATTTTATTTTTTGTTTACTAATGTAATCGTTTTTAAATATTTTTCATTGTTTGGTTAATTCAGTGTAATGAATTTTAAAAGGTATCTTAATTTCCCATTTTTGCATCCCAAAAGGAACAGTGGTATCAGACTGACTGAGGTGGGGGATGGGAGACTCTTTCAGAGAAATGCTCCTAACCATGTTTTCCATTAGGGGGCAGTGTAGTGTGTTGGGTTTCTTTCAGGAAAGACCACTCCGGCGCAAGTGCAGACTAACAACCCCCATGATAACGGCATGTTTTCTTGACTCTTGATAGAAATGGTGACCCAGACGCTCTCTCTCTCTCTCTCTCTCTCTCTCTCTCTCTCTCTCTCACACACACACACACACATGTGTACACACACACACACACACACACATGAGTTAGCGAGAGAGCACACTCATGAAACACCTGAAGACCATCTATTGCTTTTTCACATCCACTATCAGAAACAGATTCTCCAACCGAGAGGCTGTAAATACAAAACCCTGCCATTAATCTTTCCTTCAAAAGCATTGCGGTACAAAACGATCCTCTGCCTCAATGTCTCACATCTGTGCACGCGCCACCTCCAGTCTCCCTGCATCTCAACAACAGAAAGATATAAATTAGCATGATTAATTAATGAGATAAAGCCATTTCTCAGACGTAATTTGGCATACAATGTAATATCACGTTGCTCTGCTTGGTTATAATACATCATAATAATTCACAACTCCTGCACCACGGTGAGGGCCACGGCAGGAAGTGGCGTGATTTAGCATGGCGTCATCTGTCAAACCACCACTGCGAGCTTTATATTTTCTCTCGCATTCAGGCTGCGAGGTAGAGAGAGAGGAAGGAAGCCACTCTTTCCCTTGTGTGCTTTATGGTGGATTTTTAGCTTAGCTTTATGGCTTGACTGGTCTGGAGTGTGTCCCTCATGGAAACTAGCTCGTGCTCTTGTAGCTTCATGCAGTGTTTTGAATCTCTCACTCTCTCAAACATTTATGGACTTTTACGTTTTACCCTCAGTGCTAACATGAAATATGGCTGGCCATTTTTGGTTGGAATGTGTGGTAAATGTCACTTTTCGAAGTTTCCTTAGTACGTGTGAAGTTGACTTCTCAGTCGGGAGCTCCATTTAGATGGACGTTTTGGAGGCGGATTTTGCAGAAAACGACTTGGCACTGGAGGTTTGATTCCTGCAGCTTAAGCGTACATTCACACCACATTGTTGAACTAGAATTGGAGAAGTTTCGCATCGTTGAATAGGTTTGTTTATGGTCTTGATGTTCTCAAGTATCTGAGAAAAACTGCGTCCTCTGCACCAGGCCAATAGCCATTCAAGGTGAACAAACGGAGTCTTTTAATCTACTGTTGAGGTGTTGAAGTAGACATTTATATTGGAAAAATAACTGCCTCCTGTTTTTCATCCAAAGATGTGCAAACTGAATTATCACTGTTTCCATCCAACGCGTCCAGGAGAGCAAACGTCACTTCCTGATAATTTGGTACCAAATATCAAAAGATAAATGAAAGTTGCTGCTTTAAGAGAAGCCCTTTTTCGTTTAATATTCCAATAGCACATAAGAAGTGCTGCTAAAGGGAAAAAAAACAGGGCTATGCCATAAGGAAGGAGGTCTGTGGAAATATTTAACCCAGTAGTGTTTAAATTCTGACTTGAGAACCAGCTACTTGTGTGAAATTTCAATGCATTTTCTTAAAATATATGTAAAAATAAGAATTGTCATCGAAAATTGTTCGCTTTGATGAAACAAGGAAAAAGTTGGATCCAAATTTGCATTCAAAATCACCCGGAAGTGGCTGAAAACATCCCAACAGCACTTCCATTGAATTGCGAAGACGCTGAACACAGTGGAACTCAACGGCTCTCTATTCTCTTCTTCCCTGTCTCTGAAATGTAGTAAGTGTTTGTTTTGTGCACATTTAAGACTCATTTGGATTGAGAAAACAGATTGCGTTGGACTGAAATAGGCAATACGTAGAATTTCGGTGCAATGGAGCTGGGATATAAACAAAAAGATTTTCCTTTAAATTTACTATTCAACCTTTCCACTGTTATCAAATAATAGTCTTTCAAATGCTTTGTTTTGACACGAAAGGCATTCTTACTGGCAGCTTCTCTCGTCTCCATCCAGGGCTTTCATGCCGCCAGAAAACATAATTAAAATTGGACAGTTTAACTGTGGCGCAGGATTTTTTCGCCTCTTAAAAGGACAAGATTCATCATTCGTTTAAAACCTGATGTCTAGTGATAGACTCAAAGTGGCTCTCATCTCATCTTTCATTAAAGCTCGTTCTTCTCTACCTCTCCCTCTGTGTTTGACGGGTGGTGTGACAGAAAGTGTGTGGTGGTGGTGTGGTGGGGGGATTCTTGAGTTAGATGTAATGGATCATAATTCAGATCTCAAAATGTTTGGGATGATTAATGAAGTAGGTGGGCGATGGTCATACGATCTGCTAACTCCTGGTCAGCGAGCACGACTGATGAGATTCTTTCATTCGCATAAAGTCAGATTAATATTTGAATATTCAAACTGAGAATCTGATTATCTCATGAGCGATTGTGGATGTTTCTATAAGTCGAACATTAGTTTGTGTCAGAATCTATGATCTATGACTTAAAACAGAAGAAACATCTGTCAAAAGTCTTTTATAAGGCTGCACGAATCCAACTTGTACGTTATCTACTTGGATGTACCAGAAGTTTTCAAACTTTTTATTTTTTCTCTTTGATTCTGTTGATATTCTACGGTCTTTACTCGTGGATTTGGTCACAAATGCGAATACGTAGGTTTCTAGTGCAAAATTACTGAAGCTGCGGATGATGTCAGATGCCACACACACGGTGACCTCTACTTTGTTTAATGGGACAATGGATTTATTTCAATCTGTACACTTTCAGTGGGATTCATTGCTGTTTCTCCCTTTTTTTCTTCTTCCATATCAGCAAGGCTTTCTTCATCTCATCAGCTTTTATTTTCATTGTCTTCTTTAATCTCTGCTGCAAGTGGTTCAACTGTAAAAGACTGAGATTTCCTCTCAGGAAAATACAAGTTAATCCATTCATTCCGCTATTCCGCACTCTGTGGAACATCTCAACATGTTTGGAATGTTTTGAAGTTTACAGCTTTTATATTCTTATATATATCACAATCATGCAATCTTATTGCTATTGTTAATTTTAAAAATCCTTGTTTAATCTTGAATAGTCAAATACTACTGCCAATATTTAAAAATGTGTGCCTGTCAAGTGAAAGTTTTTGTGATGAGGTAGGCCCCAGCAATTCACTCACTCCGCTCCCTTCCACGGAGGAGCCAATTTTGTGATTGGGCGGAGAAATCTGACTTTGGAGACTCAGCTGCCTCTATCAGGATCCAGCCACCAGTGAGTTTGAAAGTCAGGATTCTTAAGCCTTTCACTTTCTTGACTCCACAGGGTCTTTATCAGATCCAGAGCAATCCAGATTCATAAACCTGGTCACCGCCGTAAAGAATAAACGCCCAAATAAAAGCAAACATGATGGGTGAGTGTGTGACCCACACGCTTACCGTCATGTGCACATATATTCTAAAAGGAAACCTGATTTAAAGTTGATTAAATCACTTTTAATGTCCCACTTTTATGAGCTGGGCAGGACACTGGCTGTAAATCTGAGGCCATTTACTACCTGTAGCACACACAGAGTGGATATGACAGTAGATCATACTGGTGTAACTCACTTTTTCAGCTTTAGAAGGAAAACAGTCACCAAAAATTCATAAATGAACAAAATTGGGTTAACAGTTTATTATTATAATTTTTTGGTTGTTTGATTTCCGTGTGCTTTGAGTTTTAGATAAAAAAATCCTTGTTGATCTCGATTTCATAATAAAACTTTGTCATCTTTGTGTAAATCTACATGTGTAAAAATGTTGTGATTTTTAACACAGTAGTATAATTTACACACAATCTGTAAAAAAGGACATAGCATTGAGTTTGAAATGACTTGCGACTTTCCAATTTTCTCCTCACTCAGAGAACAGGAATCAGGAGGCAAGCGACGTCTCTCGTTTCATATAAAAGCTCTCACGCTGCTGGCGCTGAGCCACAGAGAAGCTCTCTCGTCAGATCATCATTCACACACATAAACACACACCTCCAGCCGAACTCTGCCTGACCTTTTCCTGAGCGCCACACGCACTCAGTCATTCTGATCTGCTGCTCCTCACACTGTGCTGCCTTCCGGGATCCCTGGCCTCCCTTATTGAGAAGCAGAGCTATATGTGCAGCCGAAACACATTCCATTTCAGTAAAATTAAATATTACTGTTTTGGATAAACTTGAAAAGATTCAATAAACAGAGCAGAAACAATGGTGGTCTGCTTTTGTTGTCGCAACATCATCAATGTGACATCTATGATAACCTATGACCTTTACTACATTCTCCTCCTTATACATATTAACAGCCATGATTGTGGTCTTTACATTTACATTTACATTTATGTATTTAGCACACGCTTTTATCCAAAGCGACTTACATTGTGAGTAAACATCAAGCAGTTTGGTACGAAGTGGATGGATCAGTAGACATACACAAAGAACACATTCGGGCTAGTACAGATCAAAACAGTGATTCAGAGTTTTTTTTTTTTTAGTTAAGTTAGTAAGTAAGTGCTTATGTTAAGTTAGTAAGTAAGTACGTTAAGTTAGTAAGTGCTCTCGAAAGAGTAAAGTTTTTAGCTGCTTTTTGAAGGCGTAGAGAGATTCAGCTTTCCGTAATGGGACGGCAATGGAATTAGACCAGCCAGGAACTGTGAAGGAGAAGGTCCTGGTGAGAGATTTTTTTGCCGCTCTGAGATGGGACCACCAGACGCTGTTCATTTTCTGAACAGAGGCGTCTGGAGGGGACGTAGAGCTGGAGGAGTTCGTGGAGGTATGAAGGAGCGGAGCCTGTGACTGTCCTCTATGCCAGCGTCAATGATTTGAACTTTATTCGAGCTTCAATGGGAAGCCAGTGGAGAGAGATGAGGAGAGGGGTGACGTGTGCTCTTCTTGGTTCTTTGAAGATCAGTCGAGCTGCCGAGTTCTGGATCATCTGAAAGGGTCTGACCGCACATGCAGGAAGTCCAGCGAGAAGAGCATTGCAGTAGTCGAGTCTTGATATGACCATTGCTTGGACCAGAAGTTGGGTTGAATGTTCTGTGAGGAGATGTCTGATCTTTCTGATGTTGAACAGGGCAAATCTGCAAGATCGAGCAGTTTTAGCAATGTGTTCCTTGAATGTCAGTTCCTCATCGAAGATCACTCCAAGGCTACGGACAGAGGTGGATGGAGAGATAGTCGACGACCCTAGTTGTATGGTGAAGTCATGCTGGACAGTGGAGTTTGCAGGGATGACCATCAGTTCAGTCTTTGCCATGTTAAGCTGGAGTTGATGGTCCTTCATCCATGTAGAAATGTCATTCAGGCAGTCAGTTATTCGGCTTGTAATAGTAGTATCATCAGGATGGTATGACAGGTGGAGTTGAGTGTCGTCAGCATAACAGTGGTAGGAGAAGCCGTGTCGGTTGATGATGGGACCCAGGGAGGTGATGTAGGTAGAGAAGAGTAGGGGTCCAAGAACTGATCCCTGTCTTTAACTCTGCAGTCTTCCCTGTGCTTATGACTGTTTGGTACACCGGGAGCCTAAAATGTTAAACTTATAACTTTATTAATCGCTGTGATTTTTCATCTTTATTCCATGATTCCTTAAACAAATAAAGGCCTGAAATGGTTTTACTTCGTTTGTAGTACGCACACAGTGGAGTAAAGAGTACTAAAATACTCAAGTCAAAGTACCATTACTTTCCAAAAAAGTAAAGAAAGTAAAGCTAAAGTATCTGTTCTAAATACGACTCAAAGTAAGAGTAAAAAGTAGCTCTTTTAAAATAACTCAAGAGCAGTGAGTATCACATCAGAGCCATTGTCTTAAGGGTGTTTCTAAGAAACATAGAAATAGAAGAGAGGGAAAGAGAGAAAAAGAAATACATAGAAAGAGCTAGAGTACATAATAAATTCAACTATTTTCCTGGCGATTGAAACGATAAAAGAGAATAAACTTGCAAAATAATTTCTATTTTTGCTGATTGTATCGATGTGATCATTTGTTACATTCGGACGGGAGCCGAGTAAAAGTAAAAAAACAAATATAGAGTAGTTGATTAAAAATAAAAAAAACAGTGGTTCTTCTTCCAATCGCAAAAATGTAAACTTTCCATTTTGTGCTTATTTAATTTCCTTTGAAGCAACCTCTTGTTCGCTCTCTTTTGCTCATTTGTTCTTGTACGCTCATGTATGGTTGATTTGTTTCTGAAGTAATGCTCAGCCGACACTCGGCACAAAGAAAAGTAATACTCCAACACTTTAACCTGATTCTAATTTGACAACTGATGACTGACAACTGACAGTGGAAAGAACTCCGTTTTTCCCTCCCTTTCGAACGGCAAATCTTCACACGCTTGAGAACGGTTTCCTAGTATAGCTAAACTCCTCTCTGGCTTGCCTCAGGCTGACGTCTGCTAAATGAGATTTCCCTCATCGCTGGCTTCATTATTCTGAATGGACCGAGCAGATGGAATTTGGTGCTTGAGAAAAAGATGTTTTCGTCAGACGGTCACGTGACTTATGGCTTGATCAAGGGACGGCCATTTTGGGAGTAAGCGTCAGACTGTTTGCCTACTGACTGGGAAACTTGGTGACATAAAATCAACGTGGGATTCTGAGGTTTAAATGACCGGCTTAACACAGTCTCTTAAAGTGTTGAAATAATATTGGACGTTTTACATTTTGCAATTATGAGACATTTTACAAATTTTTCAGATTTCTTGGCAAATTTTCTGATAATTTGGGAAATATTCCACTCTTTATTAGTGTTTGCTCTTTTTAAATCATAATGACATCAGAAACCTTCCAATTGACCCAGATCAAAACACCCTGGATAAAATCTTTGTGCAGAAAAGGTTTCTGGGCTATTGATTGACCCTTGCCTCATTCATCCAAAGATATGCTGACATTTCTGAATTCTGAGCGATAGGGAAAGCAAAAGAGCCGTCAAGATATCTACGGGAAAAGGTGGCTGGAAACAGGAAATGGATTTAAAGAGATCTCCAAGGAACTGGGAATGTGATTAAGTGGGGAAAAATTTCTGCTACAACTGCCAGAAAAATAGTACGGGATGCAAAGAAAAACTGACAAATAACTTCAGCTGAAATACAAGACTCTCTGAAAAAATGTGGTGGGGCTGTTTCAAGGATTGCAATAAATAGATGCTTGAAAAAAACGAGTTTCATGGTTGACAAGAAAGAAAATGCATTTCTGGTCCAGAAGAAAGGCATTGCTATGAGAATGAGTGACAGCAGTCCTCCAAACCTCTGGAACAAAGTTGGAGCGATGGGACCATAATTGAGCTTTTTTGGCCACAACTATAAATGGTACATTTGGAGAGGAGTTGAAGGAACAGCGTCTCCACTGTGAAACACGGAGGCGGGTAACTGATGTTTTGGGGATGTTTGAGCTCTACAGACACAGGGAACCTGCTCAAAAATGGTGGGAAGATGATGCAGCATGTTATCAAAGGATGTTGTCTTTATTCCCAAAAAGAATGGACTACCAACAGAGATAAAGATAAAGAACCTCATCGACTACTACCTCAAGAGACTTCAGGCTGTCATTGATGTTAAAAGGGGAATACAAAATATTAAGAGCTCGGGTGTATAAACTTTTGGATCATTTGGAAAGTTTGTTGTCATAATGATTCAAAAAGATGTTTTACAATAAATGGGATTTGGTCAAGAAATCAAACATTATGTTCAATTATGAGCACAACTGTAACCATGAACTGAACTACAGCCCTCACTATCGCAATCCCCTTCAACCAGGAGCATAAATTGCTTTACTTATGATAACGAAAAGCTTAAACAAGCATTAGAGCTACTCATTTATCCCGCTAAGTAATTTCTGTGTCAATAAGGTAATCACAAACGGAGTAATCTAGCGTGGATTGAGATAAGAAGGCCAGTCTGGAGATATCAGTGTGTACACTAAATCAACCATGAGGTTTTTTTAAGTTCTTATGACCTCATTAAGATGAAAAACTTCATTCTCTACGTTTTTTGAGCGCCGGGATAGTTCTGGACCAGCGGCCTCATTGAGCACACACCTGTATGCTGGACAGGTGTGTTGGCACGTCCGCGTGTTCCGCTTGTCGACAGCTAGACCTATTGTTAGAACAAGGTGATTCAACACCACGACCTATTCTCCCATTATTAATTGACCTTCTTTACTGCTAGATACTGATCCAGGGCCTGTCTGCAGTCGCCTTGTTAACCCAACAACTGCGATCTGCTCTTTTCAGTCAACTCGTCTTGTGTTTCACTTCTCTCCTGTGCTTTTTGTCTGCTCTGATAAAGGGCGGTGGCCATGGAAACCGTTTGGGTGGGCCCCTGTGAGGCCAAGTCAAAGGTGACGATGATAACCTTTTAACCCGTGCTGCCATCACCAAGAGTTCAGCTTGTAGGCCGAGCTGTCAAAGAAGCCAGGCGACTGTGTGTGAGGGAGCGAGAGAGCGTACGTGTGTATGTGAGTGCGGCAGAGAGACAAAGATACTGGGCGAGATATGATATCTATGTGACGAGGGGGCAAAAGAGGCAGCAGTGAGATAACAGAGCCACACTTCAACCATTTGCTTCTTTAGAGGTCCTACTGATAAGATATGAGAGAGAATGACATCTTGAAGGCATTAACGCAACACTCACTTTTGGATTTAAAGGAGCAATGTGTGTTTGAATTGAATCAGAGTAATCTTAAAATCGTAACATTTAGCCGAATATACACATTTAAAAAGTTGAGTAGCAACCAGTGCTTGATTTGTGTCGGAGCATGCCGGTCCAGAACCACGCAGACCTATTTGATTGGATCCCTGATCAAAATCTGTAAATGAACTAAACTGCTCGGGATAATTTAAATAAAATCAAATTTTACCCTTGTTTTGTAATTGTTTTACTTCCATTTGCAGAGACGCCTGGTTGTCTCTTTTTGAAAAATAAAATAAAAGCAGCGCGACAGCTGAACTGCTAATAGGCAAAAGTTGTGGATTCTGGTTGTTGAGAATTGCTGGCTGTAGATTCACAGATTCAGGTTTCTCTCCTCAATAGCTCGAGACCCAAAGGCTCTTAATAGACAAATGACACCTCTTTTAATCTGTGTTACGGACAAGCCACAATCCTATTTTTGTCAAAATATGTCTTCCTCCAGCGAAATATAGTCTTGTGTAAGTGCAGCCGACTAGATACGTTTTGACCAGAAAAGGTTTAATAATTCCATTCTAAAGAGATTTGTTGTACCTTTCTTAAAAACTTGCTAAATTTTCTTCAGAATCAACATTTTTTGCCAAAAATGCCTCAAATAAATGTATTTTATTTTTTAAATAAAAAATAAATAAAAAATAATATATGTGTATTTTTATTTTTCATGTACCACACATGAAAATTCACATGGAACTCCAGGGTTTATCTGTAAAATAGGCCAAATCAGCCAGAAAAATTACAAAAAAAAGTTTGGGAAGCTTCAAGACTGACTTGTTTTTTAGTAGAATCAGACGGTCACTGGTTCGATCCTAAACTCCAGTGGGAGTGGAAGGTGATGTGAATGATCAAACCTCACTCTCTGCCACACATGACGACCATGTTTCTCCCACTGCTTCCCAGGCACCGTAGCTATGGCTACCTCCTGCTCCGGTTCATGGTGTGTTTGTGCATGGAACTAGTTTTGTTAAGCTTTTACTGGAGCTCAAAAATAGAGCCTACATGCATTTAGTTTCATAAAAATACACATTATTATAGTCGATGCATAAATCAATATTAAGAATATATCAGTGTTTCATTCATGCGTGAGTAAATCTGGTAAACATTTTGTTATTACAGATGTATCCTTTCAATAACTTTGATTTAATTATTGTAATGTTTGCACTTAATGAAATCTTTGTTTATATTAATGCACTTGTGCTTCTTAAAGAATCTGAACCAGGAGGGATGTTGTGCTACTTCAGCTTCTGAACAGCTGTAAAGTAACTGATCCCTTCTCTTGGGGGAGCAGATGAGGGGATCACAGACTTCAGATCAGCTCACTCTAGCACTCCCTCTCGCTGTCAGTAGGGGGCGAGCTGCACTGCCTCACAGTTTCTCCGAACACCTCAGTGAGAGATTTAAAGGGGCCTCAACACATATTCAGCCCACGCTCATCCTCTCAAAACAAGCCCTTGCTGGGAGCTTCAAGGCAGGAACTGCTCTGAGTGCCTCAATCATTAACCCATTCATCAAGTTCTGGTTTAACACAAGGTCATGAAAGTATTATGTTCAAGTTCTAGTGTTTCTAGTCGGAAATGTTTAAATGCGATACAAGGATGTGTTTCTTGTTCTTTCTGTTGCTCACTGACGCAAAAGAAAAAAAAAGATTTAAGCCTTAAATTGATCGTTGGATGCCTGTCATTGGGCACATTCTGCAAAATACTTACATTTAGCTAAAAAGTGTATGTACTGTGACCGAGGTAGAAAAAGGTCAAACACAGTGCTGCTTCAGAAAACCAGTGCAAAGAAAAAAAAACACTACGAGAATATACTTTCATTGTTTCAGCGAAACATGCAAATGAGAAGAGGGCAAATAGCAGACGGCTCTGAGGTGCTGCTCTGTGCTCTGTTGAGCAACTTGTGCAACATGTTGATGTCAGTATGAGTCTTACGGCCACCACATCTGCCTCATTGAAGATCAAATATACTTGACAGCATCATTTTATTTATTCTGCCCTTGAAACATTTCCATTGTGGCCTGTGCTATTTGCTGCACGTTTCTCTATTTGCGGGTGTTTGCAGGGTTGCGTGTTTCAGTGATTACTGGAGTGTGTTGAGCATATTTGTTGTCAAAAACATGAAAGTGTTTTTCTTTTTGTGTATGTTTTCCTATATTGCAGTGTGTTATGCCTCTCTCATCCACTGTAGGTTTCTGATAGAGGTTTGAACTGGGTGTCACTAAACACGGAAGTCTATAGTATTAAAAGGTTTTATGTAACATTTTAAATGTGCTTAAATAAAAAAAAAATTGCGATAATCAGGATTATTTCAGCTTTGCATCATGTCATTTAAGAACCACTGCATTTAACATAAAAACGAATATGTAAATTAATAGTTTTAATGGTGTAAATTAAGCCAAATCATAATATTAAGATGTGCTAGCAGTGACATGTGCTATACATGGCCAAAGAATTAGGTAAAAAAAAAAAAACAATGAGTATTCTCTGGCAGAATTAACTTTGCTCAAATATTTGGCGACCAGAGGCTCCCTCACACATTCAGTTTTAATAGTCAAGGAACTTTGTTGCTGTTATATGTCTGCAGCAGGTGAAGGGACACAACAAATCATCAGCATTTGCTGAGGTAGTAAGTAGGTACAGGGAATTGCCTAAATTGGGACTGCATCATATCATTCTGCCTGCTGCAGCCATACAGCTAGTAGTAGTAATAGTTCTTTACATTATCATTCAAAAACATGATGTAACTTTGAAATATTCATGGTTTAATAAAGTATAATTATGAAAATAAATAATTAGTTCTAAACTAAAAGTCTGGAGAGTGGTGGAATAGATTCAGAAACAGTAGTTATTTTCTTGCAGACATTTGCAGAATGGCTTGGTGTCTTTTTTTGGAACAACATAAATTGAATGCTGTTCCCTTACAATCTACCTCACCTTGATTGGTTGTTTTTCATGCAGTTTTGAGCCTCCTACATAGGTGTTTCTGTTTCCGTTCATGACTCAGTTTTAACCTACATGCAACAGTACAATTTCAAAACAGAATTTTGACTTGAAAAATCATCTCAGGACTTCCACATGTTAATGCTGCATAGAGGGACTTGTGTTAAATTCATCCCTGCACTCCGAGGCAGTTAGCCGTGACATGCTCTTTCTCTCTCTCTCATTCTCTTTCTTTCTGTCCAGCGGCTGGGCCATTAAAACACCAGACCCGTGGTGTCTGCTGGGAGAATGGAATAGAGATCACACGTAATGGCCCTGCTCAAACGTGATGCCTCCCTCATTAGAATTCCCTCTCCGTAGACCCTCTCTTTCACCTCACTCGCTTTCTTTTTTCCACCACAATCTTAAAAGAAAATTAAGACTTAAGTGGTTGCCTGTCAATTAACGCTCCCGATGCGACAGAGCGGCAAGAATTCGATTGCCAGAAGACGCTAGCCATTTCAGCCGAGGCTCTCTCATCTCTTCTCTTATTCTTTTGTCTTTCCTCTGTCTCTCCCTGCCCTTGTTTCCATCCGTCTTTTCCTCCACTCGATCTCTCATTACATCCATTCTTTCCCTCAGATATCTGACAGGCTCTGCACACTGCCTTGTGTGACCTTATCCACCAGTATTATCAGGATATTTTGAGCGGTAATATCAGGAATTAATTCTAAACTAAAATAACTAAAGACAGAGCTTCATGAAACAGTGAATGAATAAAGACCCCGGTGGCAACCGTAATGGCTGGGGTGCGCTGAAGTACAGTGGTAATTACCTCCAGATCCTCTGCCATCTGATGCTCTGCGACAGACAGGGGCATTTAGTGATCTGCCAGGACACCACAGCACCTGTCACGGTGGTCTCTCTCTCAAGCTATTCTTTCACAGCTGAGTAGTCTCCTGGTGAAAGTAACAAGAGCTCACTAGCACCAGAACCCAAAGTGTTCAAAAGGATTTAAAAAATTATTTCTAGGGATGTTTTTAATAAATCTGACTCTGGGATTTTTACGTTATAATGGAACGAAAGATTCATTTACACAGTCAATAACTGGATACACAGAGTACCTTCGACTCATGTTATCCACTCTTTCTTCACATCAGGATTCAATGGTTTCTGTGCATGAAGTTTGTTGGTAAAGAAGTATGGAGTTAATTTTGTGCCAATAAGTCCCAGGAAACGTACATCGGATTCATTAAACTGCCAATCAAAACCCTACAAGCCAATGAGGGTGAACCACTGTTATCCCCGCTCCCGTGGAAAGTTTGTGGAAGAATGGCATAACTTTAAGAATCGCAAACGAAAAATTAGAAAGTGAAGATGCTGAGTAATGAAAACTCTGAGATGCTAAGCTGAAGCTGAAACAAAGAATGAAGTGTATTTAAAAGTTAATTACTTGATTTTTTTTTATTTTATTCCTTTGTAATCCATTTATTTTAGCTTATTGTCTTATTGTCACAAAATGAATTTCATAAACAAGTGTTTTAAACAGAATTTTTTCAATCAGGATTCAATGGTTCTGGTGTTTTAGCCGAGTCAGAATCCTTTGTTACAGCTAAATATTTCCAAACTAAAAGACAAGCTCAACAGCATCAGAATCAAAAAAGTCCAAAATAATAAACTCAAGATAATTTTTACAGGTGTTAAATTCAGATGCTCTGATCACTTCCATGGCTTTCCCAAGGTTTCTAAAATTGAACTGAACGGTATCCACGCTTTCTTCAAATCAGGATTCGGTAGTTTCTGTATTTCAGCTACATTAGCATCCTCTTTTGATAAACAAATGCTCCAGACTCAGTCGATCACGGGGAAGCTGGATCTGCAGAGCCTCATAGAGGGGGTGGGATGGTACTTATAACACGTTTGAAATTTCCAAGATTGTCTCGAAAACATTGTTTATAAATAAGAACTGGAACTTTCCGTTCATTTTAGGTAAAATATCTTTTTTTGGTATTTCTACACAAAATCTCTGCAGAAACCTAAAGGGGATATCATGGACATCACTAATAGTTTCATTGGTTTTGACCTGAATTTTACGAATTCAGGTCAAAATACGAAAATACGAATGCTTCGAGTTACGAAATGCGCAATACGAACGGTCTTTTTTGCTTGGAGATATGAAAAAATTTCTAAGATATGAAAAACAACAACAGTGCTGCTCAATTAACCTCTTGGTACTGGGTTCTGGCGCTTCATTCTCCCATTGCAGACAGTGCTAAAGGAGCTGATACACTTTAAAACACTTTAAAACAGTTTTAAATAGAGCAAAACATCATGTATAGATTACTAATAATGTGCCATAACAAAAGTGAGAGTGAAGGTGTCGTAAGAGAAATAATAAACGTGGAAAGTGCTGTTCCGTAGCGCGACTTAGAGAAACCCCGTGACACGTTCTCAGAAACTTGTGTTTGTGTCAGTAGTGAAATATCTCGAGAAAGTTAACTTTCAGAGCCGTATTGTTTTCTACATCCTGCATTCCGTTTCATATTTGTGTACGTATTACATATTTTGCCGCCTGTGTTTTATTCTGTTTTATTATCATTTATCACATTAACAATGTCTAGATTTAAGAAACGTTACTTTATTTTTCTCCGGTTTTCCTTTTTTTCATCTACTTATACTGTTGTTTCTGAGAGCTGTTGCATGGATTAGGCGTTTTACATGTAAAACTTGCTTCGAGATACGAAATGTTCAAGAAACGAAAGCCACCCTGGAACAGATTAATTTAGTATCTCTGTGTACCACTGTATTTCTTTTAACTGTGCATAGAGTGATGAAGAATATCAAAAAATAAGATGGATGGATGGAACAACAGTGTTTAAAATAATTGTTGTCATATTTTGTTCCAATCTTGCAATCATTACAAGGTAATTCTGGTTCACGCTTCTCAAGAGCGCTGTGTCCTATTGGGAATTTAACCCCAATTAAAAGTTGTTTGTGCAGGTGAACCTGAGAAAATCTTTCCAGGAGCAAGGCTGCGTTGACGAATCGATTTCAGTCCTTTGCATCCAATTTTCCATCAGAGTCTCTCTGCAGACCAGCAGCCATATGTAAAGGATGCACTTCTATCGGAGACACATGGCTCAAGCTTTCAGCCCATTGAACGCTTGTTCACGGAGCGCCAGAGTGAGGCTCTGTTTATTTCATATGGGACTCGATTGCTCAGCCATCCATCCACACAGTCGATGCATTGTTACCTGTGTCAAGTGCTGCGTGCTGCACAGAAAAACCCACCGTGATCACACACACTGGGGGAATGGCGCTTAACTCTATACTTGTCTAGAAATCTTGAATTTTATCTGATTAGTTGGGGATCCAGCGTGTGCTAAGGCCTGCTTTATTCTGTATTGATTTGAGTGTGGATTGGAAGAGTCAATTAAGGCTTGTGATTCAGATTCACGTGAGTCATCCGTCTTTGCAGAGGTGGCTCTGACTTGACTTGCCACAGAGCCAATCAATTCACAAGCGAATCGATGCTTGAAGGAGCCGTGGCCTGAGTGCATCTGCTCTCCCGTTGCGTTTTAGAAAAGATGGATTGTAAGCTGAGCACAACCGCAAGCAGCTGAGAGCTCTGCAACCCGACGCCCACACTGGTCATGACTTCCTGCTTCTCCTTGTCATCTTTCTCTACCTCTGTCTTCCTCTCTTCCATTCTCTTTCTCTCTCTATCCCTCTCCCTTTCACTCTCTCTTCCTCTCCCTTTGACGTACTCTCTCACTCTCTCTTCATTACTCTCTCCCCTCTCTCATTTGTGCTCTCTCTTTCACTCTATCCCTCTCCCTTTCGCTCTATACTCCTCTTCCTTTCACACTTTCCCCTCTCTTTCTCACTCACTTACTTTCCCTCTCTCTCTCTCCACTCTCCTTCTTCCCCTCTCCTCCTCTCCCTTTGACATACTCTCTCACTCCCTCTCCATTTGTCTCTCCCCTCTCTCATTTGCACTCTCTCCTTCACTCTATCTCTCCATCCCTCTCCCTTTTGCTCTACCCCCCTCTCTTGCTCACCAACTCTCCATCTCTTTCTCTCTCCCTCTTCCCCTCTCACCCTCTCCTTTCCAGACTCCCTTTCTTTTTCGGCTATCTTGCTTTTTAGTTCTGCCTCTCTCTTCTTTCTTTCTTTCTCCCACTCTGTCACTCGCCCTCATCTCTTGCTCTTAACTTCTCTCTCTATTACTCTCTCTCCTTCTCTCTCTCTTCCTTCTCCCTCTCTTGCTCTCACTTTCTCTGTTCATTTCTCTCTCTCCATCTTCTTTCTTTCTCCCTCTCTTGCTTTCACTTTCTCTCTTCATCTCTCTCTCTCTCACACACACACACTTTATATACACACACATTCCTCCCTCCCTTTCTCCATCTCACAACACAATACGGGTCAAGACCTGCTGCATCCACTCCCACTGAAACCTTATTCGTGGAAGCATTTGATTTTACATGTATCTGTCTGTCTGCCTAACTGTCAATCTGTTAAATCCATCCATCCATCCATCCATCCATCCACCTTTCCACTGTGGTAATAGGATGTAGGATTTTCTGGATGTAAATCTCAACACAAGACGACTGAGGGGTTGAGTATTGCACCCGTACACTTACCAAAAGTGGTGTCTGCAGTAATCTTTTGTACATGTTTAGGTGAATAACGTAACTGCTCCTCTCACCTCCATTTATTTCTACATACATTGACACCCTAAGGATTGTGACATCCCAAACACAGAAATCAGAGATGACTCCGTTTAAGTGGACAATATAGATGTGTGGTTTGGGTAGACTATTCAGCTACATCTATGCAAAACTTTTATTTAAATGTTAATTTCATTTGACCCTCAAACCTTGGTTTTCCTGTGTGCTCAGAGATTTTTTCCATGAGCTTTTCATCAATTAATCGTCCATCCCTGTTAGACAGCTAATGGCATTCCCATTCCAGGGCAATGCAAAGAAGATCAGGATCATTAAGAGTTCATTGGCTTTTGATGTAGCATTCATGCTGCTAAAGTCGACAGGTACAAACAGGATTTTCAAAACCCGATTACATAAACAGTCACCGTGGCCATTGCATGGGGAGTGTTTTCTATAATTGGGTGCCATTCTGAGGTTCCTCTCAACATTGATCCAGCCTCAAAACAATCACCCAGTGGCCATCGCACAATTAGCATGCAAATTAAGGGCCATTCGTTGCAGCGTAGACACCGATCGGCTCTCATTTTCAGAGGCGTCACTCCAGTTGTTGACCGTGCAAGCTCAATAGAGAAAGGGAGCAAGGAGGCGGCCTTCTATAACATTTAGAGCTGCTCAGCGATGAGTGACATTTCACTGGAATCAACTCCGCTTTAAAAATAGTTTCTTTCATAAATTCCTTGGGTAACACACATACATAAATACATATGTTTCATTTAGGGTGCACACAAGAATTCCTAGAAACTCACCCATGCAAAAGTTCAAGGCAGGTGAGAAAGAATACTTTCAAAAATATTCATTAATTAACAAAATGTGGATTGAACTGAGAGATAAATCTAAATCAAATCATAATTTGGTGTAAGCAACCTTACTTACCTTGAGGTATTCTTCCCACTCGTGAACCTTTCCCCCTCACATACATCTAAATAACTCACCTGGGAAAAATAACTGCATAAATTCACTGCTTCCATTCAGAGGAGGAAACACCATACCAGGTGTTCACTCCCCTGGAGATTACAAAACTGTCCAACTCAAATAAAGCACCTACTCCCCCATCTGGTCGCTTTTGAGTAGGACAGGACAAGGTAAAAGAAATTTTCAATCCGAAGTTTTGTGCGAGAACGTGCCTTGATCCATGTACGCCAACGGGATGTGATGCCATCGAAAAAGAGGGTCTCAATGCCATATCTGATCAATTTTTTGCATAGGAGAACGGCCAATGAAACTGGTTCTTTTTTACGACTTCATACATGAACGAAATAACGCTCCACAAATCCTCCACATTTTTGTCAAACAGCTCCCTGCTCAGCCACAGACAGAATTAACTGCTAGGCCTCTAATGTTCTTTAATTTCTTCTCTGTCGCAGTCTTCTTCTTTGCTGTTTCCCTTGTGGGGTGGAGTGCATCTGTTGTACAGTTAACGCCATCTTCAGGCACGGAGCGTCATTGCATTTGCACACACACAAGGAATTTGTTGTGGTACGTGGGATGCTCTCGAGTTTAGCTACAATAAATAACAGACAACAGACAAGACGCTGTATAAAATCTGACCGCGGCTGCCATCCTCGGTGCCATCTAGGATGAACAGAAAAATGGGTGTACAGTGGGAAAGGTAGCCTTCACTGAAGTTTAAAAAGGGATGCGAACAGCCTCATCTGCATTATATGCAAGAACTGCTCTATGGAAGTAAATGGAGGATGTGCAATCAGCTCAGAACTGACAGAAACCAAGATCCAAGCAGATAGGTGAACTGGGCACCTAAAAGGGCAGCAGATGCTTTTTAAACATTCTACTGTGGCAAATGGCAGTTTGTCTGTCTAGTGGCTAGACTCCCGTACAATAATGAGCCAACGTTACAACAGAGAGAAGGCTCCTTGAATGCTGGGGCCCTTATTAGAGTCAGGATTCATTTTTAATGCCCAAAAAGGTAGAGGCCATACCATGTGGGAGGCATATGATTGGCGCCAATAAAATGCTAAACATTGTGATGTGCACACCGTCCCTTTAAAGCAATCAGAAATATCCCCAATTGCTTTACCGGAACCATTCTGTGCTCATTCAGCACTTCCACAGATCCTCGCTTGAGCCATTCTGGGGTAATTTTCTCAGGCTCTCTCTCTCTCCGGAGCATCACAACCCAGCTCTGCTTCTCCAATTGGTCCCTGCAGAGCCCTGTCATGAGATAAGGTCCGCCTCATCTCTGCTGTCTGGGCAACGGTTGCCGGCGCGGTTCCTGTTGGCAGGGTGAGCAGGCGAGTGAGAGCGACAAAGACTGTCACCAGCGAAAATGAACTGTCACCTCACATTTTTCAGCACTGCACAGACGCTGTATTGCAGCCCTGAACTGCCATGACCCAGCTCTGATTGAGTTCCGCTGTCTCTTCCCTCTCCCCGCTGCACACACGCTGTGTTTCTTTCCCTCTTTTAACCACAGCCTGTTTTTCTGGGAAATCTCGCCAAACCGAGGTGTCATAATGGTCAAACACTCCAGGTCGATTTAGCATCGAATATGAGATGACGATTCATTCTCGACAGAGATGATGTTGACCCGAAGGGGAGCGTGGGAGTTCATGAATATTCACATGCACTAAATCTCCTCTGCTTCATTTAATAAGAGCGATCGCTTATGAGAGCATTTGCATCAAAGCCCTGTTTGTACCTCCTCTCTGTGTTCTGCAGCCAGGAGCGAGGGAATCAAGCATGGCCGCCGTTCCATTCCACTGCCGCTCACTGTGAAGGTCAGCTCTTCAGCTACAGGGAAATGAATGTCAATGCCTTTATGACCCAGAACACAGAACTGTGTTTGTTATCATAGTGCTGGACCGTTAGCGTGCTAGCTGTAGCCTAGCTGTGATTTATCACCTCCAGTCAGTGTATTAAAGCTCAGAGCAGGCGGCTCACAGCTCCCTATCAATTTGCATGTGTTTTGGTGAGGAGGATCCCAGTCAAAAACTGCACTTTTGTCAGGGGAAAGCCTGTAATCACTAACCTAGTGTCAAAAGCTTCTTAGCACAAAGAACATGACCACAGAACCCCAGTCATTTGGCTAATTTCCAGCTGCCGTGTCACTCTGAGTGAGATTACAGGCCTGATGAATGTGTGCTGATGAATATGTTTTGTTGATCCTGCCCTAAGTGGCTTGGCTTGGCAGAGAGCAGAGACAGTTAATGTTGTGTGCGCACCTTTGACGGCATAAATAACACGGCTCACGACTGGATGTGTGTTTGATGGGTCATTAAAGTTTCAAAACACAATGTTAATTGGCCAGTACAGTACGTCCATTTTGTTCCTGACATCATACATCAACCAGTGAAATGAACTGCAGTGTTTTTGTTTTTATATTCGGTCAATAATTTGGACCATTTTAAACCATTTAAATGCAGTGTGGGGAGAGCTTTATTCATAGTTCTTTTTATTAGGTTGGATTGTAAAAGCCGTGCAAGCCACCAAACTTTGTAAAGACATCCAAATTGGTCTGACTTGGGTTGCTGTATCTTTTAAGACTGGTACCAGTAAAAGAGTTGAACATTGAATTATAATATGGGATCAAACTTTCAATCTGAGAACCTCAAAAAAGCTGACCACATTTGTGGAGGTTTGTAATTATATACCAACCACTCTGCAAAACCAGCTGCTCTAGAAATAATGAAAGATTTACCATTGACTTACTGTGGCCATTGAAAATAAATGAGGATCTGAGCTTTTATTATGTAAGTCATAGTAACGCTTTGTGACGTAATTTTTATGACTGATAGCTCCTAAGCAACCAAACTATTCACCATAGCAAAGTTTTTGAAATCTATCTTTAACTTAAGTAAATGATAAAAACATGTGGGGTTGGATTATTTTACTCATATCCACATGAGGAATATTAAATTGTGTCACTGACCCATAGCAACCAGACCTTTTACCCTAGCAACCAAAAAGCTTGAAATCTATCTTTGGCGTAAGTAAATGATAGAGACACGGGGGTGGGGGGTTTATTTTACTCACATGGACATGAGGAACATTAAATTGTGTCACTGACCCATAGCAACCAGACCAAGTACCCTAGCAACCAAAGTTTTTGAAATCTATCTTTAGCTTTGTCTTTTTCTTTTTACTCCTTCCCCGAATGACTGAGTCCCACTGTTTGTATTTTGCAGTACGCTGCTTTTTTGTCTATTTTCAAAGTCTATGATTTTATATCTTTAATGCGAATTAAAGAAATAAAAATATTATGTGATGGCGTTTTTTTTCTGAGAGTCTAATTTTTTTAATTGTACTTTTACTTAATGCTTAAAATATTAAATTTTTACAGTTTACTCAATATATTTATTATAATTTCTACAATGCATCTAAAATAACACTACTATAATATTTACGTTCTAGTAGTAGAATGTATTCAATAAATAATTGATTTTGCTTTTTTGCATCAGAACCTACATTCTAAAACTCTTGCAATGCACGTGAGAGTTATTGTCGATTGGATTGCAATATATAGGCACCGAAATCAACCTCTAGTCATCATGGAGAAGAGTTCTATGTCTGTTTCTGTTACTTTTATGCTGTTTTTTACCAACATAATTTGGATGCAATTGCAATATAATCTCACTTTTTTTGCTTCAGTTCATAAATGCATCAAACAATTAAAATGTACACACAGTTATTTCACAAATTTGAAATAACATTGTCAAGTGAAAGCAAAACATTTACAAACATGTATTTTAAAGTAAAGGTCTCAGAAGTGGTGTAATTCAGAATAAATTCAGTGCTTCAGAGTTTTTTTTATGCTCTTGAAAGAGTAGTGTTTTTTTTAAAGGTTTTGAGATTTTAAAGGAAACATATTTCCTTAATTCACATCCCTATGAATTTACCGGATTTAATTCTATCTGCTTTCAGGTTCCCATCCAAATGGGTATGAAAAAATACCAGCGAAAATGATAAAGTGGAAAAGCCACCCCCGACTCGAGCCGTGCTGTTGCAAAGCAGGTCAGTGGAAACGCTGCATTTGTTTTCGTCATCTTGTCTCCACTATCTCGGAGTGTACAGTAGCGTCATATTCCAGACATATTCCATAGACAGCACCGTTCGTACTGGAGAGAGACGCTTCTGAGAACGTGTCACAGGGTTTCTCTCTCTTGTGCTACAGAGCAGCACTTTGCTCATTATAAACGTTATTTCTTTTACGACACCTTGACTCTAACATTTGTTATAGTAGATTATTGGTAATCTGTACATAATGTTTCGCTCGATTTAAAACTGATTTAAAGTGTATCAGCTCCTTTTAGCACTGTCTGCAATGGGAGAACGGAGCGCCAGCACCCGGAAGCGCAGCACGACGTCAGACTTAACAAGCGGATAGTTGAGTAGAACTGTTGGGGTTTTTCGTATCTTGGAATTTTTTTCGTATCTCGAGACCTTTCGTATTTGGTAACTCGAAGCATTCGTATCTCGGGGTATTAACCTTTAGCATTTCATTAGAATGCATTGCATGTGATGCGTTGCGGTTGTACAATGTGTTTGCACCACTGATGAGGTTAACTACCCGCAGAGCTGTTCTACAAAACTCTTCCATTGCTAATATGTGTAACGGTCACTTTCCCCTGTTCCTTTACTCGGCTATTGATGGTGATAAATGAGCATGTGAATTGCGCCAGTCTACTTTCCGAAAGCAAGCACAACGTGACCCCGAGGACCCATATTGGGGCTCAGCTGAGCTTTTATCACCCTCTGAAGATCTCATTATAATACATGTTAAGGCAGTGAGTGTGTTAGACCCAGGCTCCAAAGTTCACACACCGCATGCCGCATGAGATGCCAGGGTTTCGTGCTACTGAACATGAAGGTCAGAAGGTTGTGGATGTGGCTCAAGAAGGTGTTTCATATGGGCACACTCTTCTGAAGCGTAGTAGCAAGACTGGTCTCTGTAAAATAAGGATTTTAATGCACTTTTGACTTTGTGTTTCAACAAATTAGAGCCTGAAAAGTTGAGGCAAGTTAAGAAAAGTCCATCACATGATTTATTTTGGAAGAAAAGAGTGGTTAATTGTAATTTAACATATACCTGGAAATTGAGGTCATGTATTGGCGATTGTGTTTGTTGGAAGCTGCAAAGTAATAGTTTGTCTCCTAAACTTAAGGGAGATAAAGGATCACATGCAGTGGGAATGGCTTGGTTTCATAAAGTAGAGCACACGGGAGAGCATTGCACGAGGAGCAACCTACTTTGCTCTAAGATGATCGAGAAACGAAAGTCGAGGGGGATCAGATGCACCATCTACTTTGTCATTCTGGAGTTTGGTTTGATTGTAGGATGTTTTAAATAGTGCATTAACTGCTTAAAAGCAGCTCTGGTTTCCTCCTCTGTGAGCTTCAGGGTCCCAGAGGAACAATCACCTCGGCACGGCGCTAGCTTGTAAAAAGTGAACCGTTCACAGGCCACGAAAACTCCGTCTCACACCCGTCAAAATCCTTGTAAAAGCATCAGCAGCTGACTCAGAAGAGCACGCTGCTGAAAGGAGACCACAAACATGATTTATCCTCTTTCTCCTTTTCAAAACCAGAGCAGGCTTTGTAAAATGTACTGGGAAAGATACGAGTCGCCCAGGAGTAACACCCCAGAACCCCATAGTAAAGGACTCGTAAAATGAGGATTTGTGAGACGGTTTTGAAATCAACGCTGGGTTTAATCTTCTGTGCTTCTGCTCTATAAAACATTGCCAATGTCTCTTTTATTCGTACAGTAGCATTCAGCTTGAATTAATGGCTCTGTAAATTGAAACATTTCCCCACAACTTTCCATTCCTGCGCTTCAGTGATGGAGACGCTACTTTGATTAGTATAAACAGCAGTCAAGCTTGTTTTAATGCGCTTTTATGTTTGTCAACGGGGTTCAGTTTGGCGTAAACAGGGAAAAACCAAATCTCCTGTGAGGTTTCTAAATAAGGATAGCCATGGATTGTTATTTTACGTTGCTTTTTCAGATATTTAAGCATTTTAAATTGTATTACATAAATTTCCTATGTCCCCTTAGAGGATTCTTCTTGGTCCTCCAGTTATTTAGAATCTCCAAAGGCTGTTGAACAGGGACAAAACTACACAAATCTGTGGAGAACATGTAGACTACCCTCAGAAAGGCTCATAATCGGAATTATATAGTAGTAGCCATGTACTAGTATACATTTTTTTATGCTACTTTTTAATCATGGTACTGAATTATGGTTCATTTTTTTACATTTATTGCCTTTTAATATATAGTTTATGGATGTCCGATTGTACGGAAATAGGAAAAAACTTTCTTTCTGGATGTTTCGTCACCCATTTGAGAGAATTGGGGCTTTTCTAACATTTCTATCTAAGGGATCAAGTATCTATATTTAATTACATGCATCATGAATATGTGACGTTTTTCAATTTACACAAACAAACACGGTCAAAACTAGTCTTTTCCACTTCTTTGGCTCAGTTTGCTGGGGTTACGCACACACAGTGCACAGAAAGAGAGGCTGTTTCCAGCTTCTTAAACCTCACAAATGTTTTTCAAAAGTGTGAACCAGAAACTGAAAACCTGGCACGAATAAGAAACTGCCTCCCAGGAGCTTTGAGTCATTTCAGATGCTGTGTTAGAAGGTGCAAATAAGATGCATTTTTAAAAAGCCAATATATAAAATAAGCCAATATATCATTGTTTTGAAAGTAACATTGCAATGGTTACTGTGGCGGGACTGGTCATAAACCAGAGTCTGATCCAGAATTATATGGAAACAGATATAATTTATCGCAAGGCTGAGGTTTGAAAATGACCCAGCTCACAAAGAAATGAAAATCATACCAATAATAGAAAAACAACCATTTATAAACATTAGGAAGACATTAACCGTCAGTAGTCTGGGCAGTTTTGATGAATATTTTTAGCACAACCCTTGCTTCTTTTATTTACAAATAATTTTTTCTTTACATTACACAATAATTCCACAACAAAACTGAAATTGTACAAAAATACAATTCCGAGTATTAAACTGAGAATTAATAGTTTTCATATGTCAAAACAAAAACAAAAAATGTTGAGCTAAAATAAAAATTCATAAATGCACCCCAAAAGCAAAGACTAAAATCTTACACACGGTTCCAAGCGCTTTTTTTCTCCCATTTTGCTTTATTGTGCCGGAACTTTGAAGTCATATCACAGGTCTTGTACTTCCAAGGGGTTATTCCTTGTTTTCACCACTAGTTGGCAGTGATGGCACCGATATGCTGTATATATATAAAAAAAACGAAAGATTATCTTGCATTTTATAACATCTTCATTTGAAATACCTTGCAAAATATACGTCATAACTTATATAACAGATAAAATATTTGTTTAAAACTAAAAATATACCTTTTTGAAACCACATAATATTTGAAATCCAAAATTAAACAAAAGCTGGGTTGTGTCGTTCCTATTCAATACAAAACAGCAGCTGTGTTTGGCACACATAGCCCTCTGGTAATGTGCTCAGCTTCTCAAACATACTTTCCTTGGGTTTCCACTGAGTTTTTAGTAGAACACAGGGGGTACACAAATGTGCTTTTTCTGAACACTGGCTTGCTCCCCATTAAGAATTTCTGTGGCATAGTCAGTAGAGCATTGCACTAGCAACCCAAAGGTTTTGGGTTCAAACCCCCAGGGAAAGCAAGAACTGATTAAAATGGGTTCATTCCTTGAAAAGTAAGTCGTTTTGGATAAAAGTTAAATCAAGTATTCAATTTACATTTATAGATATATTTGTGCATGGATTGTGCATAAAAAGGTTGTCCTTTTAGCATCAAGCAACTCTTAAGAACCAAAAAAGCATAGTTAGTAAACAAATCAGTGCTCAAATCAAGGTTTATTGTATTTATTACATTTTCAACACCTTGACTGCATGTCTTGGTCATTGGTATGCTGAAATACTAATTCTTAATGCCATGACTAAAGAAATTTAGGTGGTCTTTCGGTCATCTCTTTAAAACTTTGACATCATTAAGTCCTTATTCCTTGGCAGAAAGCACCCCCAAAGCATAAGGTTCCGTCCACCATATCTCAGGGTTTTTTGGTGCATTGACACCATTCTTTCTCTTCCTCCAAACGCTGTGAGTTGAGTTAAAGCTTGGCCACAAAGGCAAATCAAAGTCAGATAAAAATGTTAATGTTATTGCTACTGATTGTTGCTTTAACACAGTTTTCTTTGGATGAACCACTATTTAACCAAATTGATTTCATTTTGGTTTAACTGGAAATGCTCAGTGGGAACTACTTCTTTAGGAGGTAATCAGTACATAAAAGTGAGTGTGTTTCAGAGCCCTTTGGCCTGCGATCATAAATACTCTCCCATTCCAGCCGGAGAGCAAGCTCCGACAGGTCTGAAGCTCCTGCCGGCTGCCTTTAAAATAATCTCCTCGTTTTACGATTATAGCCCTCTCCACTCCAAACAGACATAAATCACTCCAGCACTCCATTCACGGTGTGTATCAAGAGGGATTTCCGAACAATGTTTGGATCATTTCAGATCACAGTACATGATCTGACATTTATATCCTCCATAAAGTATGACCAAGGGCCTGCAAGGGTGTTCCAAGAGTCAGAGCTTGAAGTAAACTCTCCATATTGAATATAAATTAGATTCTTATATTATGATGACTAAATAAAGGGCTGATGAATGAAGGTTTTTGAGTGCTTTCCAGTAGTAGCTTCCTTTGAGTCATCGTGTGTGTTTGTGTTATTATTTAATACCCTGATGACACTTTGAATCTAGCTGCAAGTCTAACCGTAAATCTATCTGTAAACCAAGAAAGATAGCTGCTGTTGATTAGTGAAGGAACAGAGTTAACAGTGATGATGGTTTGATGGAAGGGTTTGGATTCATCTGAGAAAGCAGATTAGTTTTGTTGAAACCTACATTAATCCAATATAACTAGCCATGCTAACTCACTTTTTTAGATGCGCAATGGCTAGCTCGCTGTTTCTGAGAGTTTTTGACCCCCTTTGGATTTTGCCCATCGACTAATAAATAAGGCCATGTTCTAGAGCAGTCATTCAATTCAGTTGCATAGAAACAATTGTATGCTTATTGTTCTAATATAAATCCTTTTGATTTTTGTCAGTTTATGAACAAACTTTGCTGTGACCGCAGCTTGCCTTTCAATTTTTGGGCAATGTGTTGCCTTTCTTGAAGGCTAGCTTGCCAAAATGTCGACGCAGATTGTACTTTTTGACAACCGACACCGCATCGTAACACAAAAGACACACTAGTCTTTCTCCTTGAAGCACAAACAAGTGTTCACCTTCCCATCTTTCTCTAAACAGTCTTCTGTCAGCATCAACTTTTCTCTTTCTGCCATTTATCTGAGCTCATTGGTGGAATTTGTTTAGCGAAAAAAGAAAAAAACCCTCACAGACTTAAGACGATGCATGTCGATCATCATCTTCTATCATCAGGCTCAAGAAACAGATCACAGATAAACTATTAGCTCCGCCCATTTCACATCTTGAAATTCATTTTAGCGTGAAAAATCGGAGATGTGACGTGAGAGATCGCTCAAATGCGAGAGTCTTACGTTCAATGTGTGAGAGTTGGCAACTCTACAGTTTCACTCATGAGTATGGATGCGGAAACACCATTGCGGCAACCGTAGGTCAAAGGCATTGTGGGAAATGTAGTTTTTTTCTTTTTCGCTTTTTTTTTAGACACTCTAAACTTTTAAGCTCTCGCGGGCCACACTAGATTACATGGCGGGCCACATCTGGCCCGCGGGCCTTGAGTTTGACATGTGTTCTAGAGCTTAATTCGGGGCTAAAAAGTTCCATCTGTCCTGAGCCTGAGAGAATTTAGCCCAACCCACTCCACCAAGTTCTTATAATACAGTAGAAACCATTGCCAACATAAAAAAATATAATCTGAGCTGAATACACGGCTGAAACGATGAAAGCAGCAGGTGTCGTGTCGTTTACCCACAACCCTGTGACTAACCAGAAAAATAGTTCCTATTTTCATATAAAATCACATTCCATCTCTTTATTTTCTAACCCAGGCTTATTCTTGAAACAGAAAACTTTGTGACAAGTCCCTCTCCTATTGGTTACTGATTTGCATATTCATGACTTGTATGCAAATTAAAGCAACATTGATAGCCAATCATAATCCAGTATTTAGACAGACCATGGCACAAATATATTTATACAAAGGGTGTTCTCTAGAGATGAGCTTCTCTTTCACCTCCACTGCGTCTTTCCTCCAGTTTGCCACGGCCACATAAGTTCATTACATGACCGCGCACCGCAGACCCGGAGCTCGACCCGAGCCCATGTACACTAATATAAATTACGCCTGAACCTGACACAATTCAGGTTTAAAAAGTTTAAAGTAGAAAGAAAATGAGTCATAGACGGGCATTCCAGCATGACAATGACCCAGAACACTAGACCAAGGTACAAAGAAGTGGCTCAAGAAGAAGCCTGGGGACGCAGTTGAAGTTTCATTAAACAGTTGATTAAAATGGGCAAATGTAAAAGAAACTAATATTTAAAATTAGTTTACATATGAATAAAAAAATGACATGAACCTTCCTTTAAAGTTATAGACTGATCCTTTTTTCTGTCTATGTACAGAATGAGCCAATAATCATTTCCCTAACTGTATTTTCAACAATGTTTTGCAATGTTTGCTGTTGCTAGGCAACAAGGCTCAACAGTGTTTCAGCTCTGCTACTGTGTGTAGTTATGATGTAACTGCGTTGAAAGACGTTGCTGCTCGTCTGCATTCTTTCTTTTGTGCACAACACCTGCAGAGTCAGGCAAAGTCAATAGTTCTTTTCAAGTTTCTGCTTATGTAAGTAGAGACTTAACATTAACATCTGAGCTCATGATGTAGTTTATCCCTCGCTCTTTCACTTCAGACGTTATTGCGTCACTTCTTGAAACAACAAAATGAATCATGATTTGTAAGTAGGTCAGGGCTTAGTTTATAGCTAGAAAAAAATGTTATTCTTTTTTTTCTCTTTTTAAATTTTTTTTCATTTATTTTCTTTCAAATGTAATCAATTCTACCTTTGAAAATTATGTATTATGGCTTTAGTATTAGATCCAAAAATTACAAAATAATTACTAGAATTAAATTAGGTTCCTACAGTTCTTCCACTGCTGTACAGTGTTATTTTTTACTTATTTGGAGCAATGGGACCAAAATTGAACTTTTCGGCTACAATCCCCACTGTGAAGCATGGAGGTGGGTCACTGATGTTTTGGGTAACTGTGAGCTCCAAAGACACAGGAAACTTCAAAGGATCCTGGGGGAAAATATGCATCAACAGCCTGGAAGCTGTTCATAGGACGTTATTAGACAATCCAACACGACAACGATCCGAAACACAAGGCCGAGTCCATTTGTCATTGGTTCCACCAGAACAATAATTACTCTGAGGAGAACTCAAACGTGCAGCTCATGCAAGAATTTATAAGAGTTTGAGGCTTTTTGCCAAGAAGATTGAGGTGCTTTGCCAACAGAGACGATAAAGAACCTCATCGACAACTACCTCAAGAGACATCAGGCTGATATTAAACGGGGAATTTAAAATATTAAGAGCTAAACAAAGTAGACTTTTGATCAGGGTCATTTTAAAAGTTCTGTAGTTAGATATTTAAAGAATAAAAAGTTGTTTGACATTCAATGGAGTCATGCAACCACTATCTATGAGTGGGGGGAAATGGATTTGTATTAACGTTAATGTTTTTCTGAAAAAATGGCCAAAAAATAAAAAATTCGCCAAAGTACATAAACTTATGATCACTTCTGTAAATGTTCTTCTACTCCAGAGGTTCCCAACATTATTTCCAGGTTGTTGTTTTTTTTGGGTTGCGTACTTGATGCGTTACTAAAAACGAGAGAAAATATGCCCAGGTCTCACAGCGTCATGATGAGTTTTTTACATTCCTGTTTATAAAGATTTGAGATATAATTTCACCATCAACGGAGCTCTCATTGGTCAAAGAGTCCGGAGGAAAGTGACTGTGGAAAATAAAACGAGAGTCAAAGTGGAAACGGCAGCCAGTAGCACGTGCCAAAAACAACCCTGGAGACTGAGCTCCGTTGCCAGATGTTCCGTCGTTTGCCCTCGCATCGCCTGGCAAAAGAAGCCAGCCGACGAACCATTTTTCACTGTCACACCATGAACAAGGAACGGGAGCGCACAGGGAAATTAAGTCACTCTACAATGCTTCCACACAGCTGATAAAAAGCATGGGGGGGGCAGTGTGTGTATCTGCCACAGCGACATCTACAGATCCTGGATGGGCTAGGAAACACGCCACCTGCTCACAGACAGCTCTGTCGGTTCACATCAGGGCTGCAGCTGTGAGGCCTAGAGCTTTTGGACCCACCTCAAGCTCTTGCTGGAAATAGAGCCATGGGGTGGAAGAATCTACCTGGCAACCCAGAGCCGTGTGACCCGTCTTCCTTCCTGCCTGGCAGATTGTTGTGCTGTTGCTTTAGATGAACACATTAGTTTGAACATCTGTCAGGGATGTTTTAGGACAACTTATTGCAATAGAATTTTGGGTTTGAGACCCCAAATTTTAACTTTATTTGTTTAAATAATGTGTTTGTACGCTTTATGAACCAAAACATTAGTTGACTCAACCCAATTCACATCTGAGTAATTTTATTTGGCTTTCAAGTGCAGATCTCCCTCAATACGAAAGGTTTATTGTCCAAATCCTCTTTGGGGTCTGAGTTTATCTTGAATGTTGTAGTGGTTTTCAAAAATAATTGAATAAAGTCTTTGTTTTGGTATCTATTTTCTAATCCTTTATGTTTTCAAAAATATTCAGTGCTTTAAAACGCATAAAGTCCAAACTTTGACAGAATATTTTTTGACACATTTAGGGCTAAAATGAGGTTTTGCAGCTAGTTTGTTGTTTTTAATCCAGAATTAATTTATTTAGAAAAAATTTGCCACTATATACCTATTCTTTTTTTGATTTTTATAAGGTGGTTAACAGTGTATCGACTATGTGAGACTTGCACTTTATTCACCATATACCTAACTTTATAAACATTTAAAACTGTGGGAAATACTTGATATAAAACTTTCAATTAGCAACACATTTTCAGAGATCCAGAATCAATCTGTTTGACGACAATCTTTGGGAGCATCTGAAGGTTATTATGGAGAGAAAAGTTGTGTCTCCTGCATCATATTAAGGAAAGTAAGGTGTTCTTTAGTGGATTTCGCCTCAAGTGCCCAAATTTTAAAAGTTTAGTGGAAAACTTTCAAGACTTTAATTGGAACTCACGAGTTGTCTTCGTATGAGCGCATTATTTTTGGCTCAGCACATGTTGCTGATTTTTGTTTTTTCTCCATCTCTTGTTTTTGTTTCCTCTTCTGGACTTGAATAACCTATTTAGAAGATTTTGCTTGTGAATTTAAAACTTAAAACTAGGACAAAGACATCTTCACTTGTAGGTCAAAGCTGCAACTAGGTTTTCTGAAATTTTACCCGTTGATTCTTTCCCAAAAAAAAAAAAAAAAACATCACAACTCTAGAGTGAGATGGAACACACACTGATTTCTGTTTGTTTTTACATCTAAAATATCAGCTTTAATTCTGAAAGCTTTGCTGCCCAAATTTAAAAGCTCCTTAAAACTTTAGCTACATATGTATCAGGGTTTTAAGCACATCTCTTTAGCTTTAAAGGTCCTAAAAGATGAAAGTAGAGAAATGTAAACACTGCAGATCCTTAACTGTGTTTTAAACATGATCAAAAATCTCGTTTAGCTCGAAAGGTCCTAAAAGATGAAAATAGTAATTTAGTTAAATGTAAACACTGCAGAACCGTATTTTATAAATTATTTAAACATCTATTTTAGCTTGTAGGGTCTTAAAAGATGAAAAAGTAATATTTAGCATCAACTGAAGTCTAAAACCTTAAAATGTCTAATTATATGCATTATGACGTTTATAACAAGTTTCGGGAGGATTTTTCAGGGCCCGCCACTGCTGTCATCAATCGTGATAATTTTTTTAAAGGACCTAACTTTGTTAACGCTACTATTTCTTCCACCCTAACTCCTCTCTCAGGGGTATAAATCACGGATTCTTATCTGTTCCTGAACAGCCTGCCAGCCAGCCTGCTTAGAATGTTAGGCATGCCCTGATAATGAACTCGTGAAGCTGTTTTTAAGGTCCATCTCAGTTTTTAATTTGCAGATTTGCATGAAAATGATCAAAATCGAGCATGTTTTTTGTTTTCCCCATGATATTTTATGTTTGTGATGTCCTAAACCCTAGCACTCCACCCCTTTTCTCTCAACCAAGCTTTCTGAACAGCATGACCCCACCCCTACCTCCCATCAATAAAGGTATACGCTGCAAAATACGCTGCTTCTTTTTTTTATTCATTTGTGAACATTCTTCCATATGCTAAAAATGTGTAAAACTACCATGATTTTATTTGTTTATTAATGTTAGTATTGTATTAATCACGTGTCACTGATGTACTCGATAATAATGTTTGTATATTAAAAAAAACCTTACACTGTTATATTTTTCCATCATTCGTACAAACAAAAATGACCAAAAATGGCATCTTTTAAGCAGTAAATAGGGTTTGATTTGAAACACATTAGTTTCAAGTAAGTAACAGCTTGATACCTGCATCATGTACCTTTAGTGAAACCACTGCTAAAGTGAGCATCCATAAAATAAAATACAGTACAGCGAACAGTCTCACATTGCCCAATTTCCACACATACACCAACCACACTCCCTTCATCCCATACGGTTCCATCCAGCTGTGTGGTATTCATTGCCCCCTTGAAGGGAGGGGAGGGAGAGGGATCTCCATTGCCAACCTGTCCCATCAATAACTCAAGGTTGACAGGGAGGATAGGAGCCTGAGAGGGGGACAGAGGGCAGTCCCTCTGGCCTGGGGCTTGTCCACCATGGAAACAGACACTCACAAAGGCCTGAGACCTGTCCGTAGCACCCCCAACCCAACAGCACCCCCTGGACACAACCTGTCCAGTGTATAGCCTGTAACCCTGCGTCCTATTCACCCTTTTGCTCAATCAGTCTTGTTAAAATCGAGCTGCCGGTTCGTTGTTTCGAGTCCCCTTTAGATGTCCAATCTGTCAGGAATTAAACAACAAAGACCTGAGAGATCAGAGATGAAATGTTGTGGTCCCGGCCACTGCTAAGACAGCATTCTTTCGGTTATTTGTTTGTTTGTTAGGGCTATTGCATACAGAGCTTGGTATTGGGTTTAATCTCAAAGGAGCTGCAGAGAAGCTAATGCTTGCTCTTATGATAGATAAGAACTTTGGAGTCACTCAATAATATTGGGGGATGTGTGAAATTAGAATGTCCTGCAGGTTTTAGGCTTAGGTTAGATTCTATTTCTACATTCTTTGAACAAGTGTTCGGTTATTTTACATCTTGGTTAAAGGATGCGTTTACTGTAACAGCTTCTTGGAAGGCTTTGCACAAGTCTTGGGATGTGTTTATGCGATTCTTCCAATAAAGCTTGTTTGAGGTCAGATAATGAGTCACCAGATTGGTTGCTATGGTAAACAGTTTGGTTCCTATGGAGGATACAGCGATGTGATATATTGTCCATCTTGTCAATTTGAGTAAAATTAACCAACTCCCATGTTTCTATGATCTTCACAAGCCGAGATATAGATATGCAAAATTGGTTGCTATGGTAATCAGTCTGGTTGCTATGGAGGGCTCAGTGGCATAATATAAAGTTCCTTGTGTCAATATGAGTGAAATTAACCAACCCCCATGTTTCTATTATCTTCACAAGCCGAGATAGAGATATGCAAAATTGGTTGCCATGGTAGACAATCTGGTTGCTATGGAGGGGACCGTTCACTTGCTCAGCTCGCTTGAAGATAGCACGAATTCGATCGTCCCTCCCCCCCCCCCCCCCCCCCCCCCCACTACAGGGGATGGCCAATACCTACGTGTGACATGCATCTCCAACTCGGGGAACTTCTACGACCAATGACCAAAACCTTTCGAGTCCTGAATAATTCACGTAGCTTTATTGTTCCACCAGCTCTTAGATGTCGAAAGATCCAGCACTTTTATGTTTCTCAGTTGACCCCTTTTAACAGAACACATACATATTTGTTAAATAAACTGCAAAACTATGTTTTACTGTACATGATGTAAAGTTATTCCTTAGTGAATCCTCAGTATTTCTCTTGGCTAGCGTATGTTCCTCTCCATCGACCCCCTCTGTCTCTAATACCAGCTGGAGATGCGTGCTTGAGTGTTTGCGGACAGACAGGCTACTCTCTCACCCAGCAACATCTGGAACCCAGCCGTAGCTCAGACACATATGTGAACATAATTCACAGACAGTCGTGAGTATCCGTGTTGCACATATATTAATAAATCCCAGCTATGAAGGAGCCTTTAATCAAAGTTCTCAGTTCGTGTGTGTAATGCACTGGAAATGGTCTCAATCAGTCTTTGCTTGAGCTGAGGAGCTTCACACGAACCACAGGGAAATTGGTGCTGCACACCCTCACCAAACTGTGCATGTAATAGAACATAAGTGGATTCATTAGCTGATTTATTTGAGTATTCAACGTTGAGGGTTCAGAGGGGTGGGGGGGAATCTGAGCCTGCTTGATCCGCATGTTTTTAAGCGGCTCGCTGGACAAGTGATTTGGATCACAGATCATTTTCGTAGCACAGGGAGCTTTTGTTGTGGAATTGTTGTGTAAGTTATTGTAAAAATATCTGTTTAAAAAACTTTTTAAAGGTTATTTATTGGAGCAAATTAAAAAGTAGTAAAAAAATGCTCAAAGACTCCCCAGACTCCTAAGGGTTAAAAGAACAAAATAAAGTACAGTGATACCTTGAGATACGAGATTTACATGTAAAACGCCCAATCTGTGCAATGGCTCTCAGAAATAACAGTATAAATTGAAAAAAAAGGAAAGCCAGAGAAAAATTAAGTAACTTTTCTTCACTCCTAAATATTTTATTGTTAATATAATAAAACAACGGAAACAGAATAATTAATTAATGCAAATTAATATGTACACAAATCTGAAACGTTACCTTGCGAAGTGTCGGAGGAGGTAGAGAACGAATCGCAGAAAACATTACGGCCAAAAAGTTTCTCAAGATACTTTTTTTTTTTGCGAACACCAGTACGAAACCAATCACACGCCTAGATAGTACCGAAGACGTGTGTGAAAGAATGGAGACGGCGTAACGGGGTTTGATCTGACCAATAGGAGAGCAGAACTGTTTGTGTTTTTCGTATCTTGTCATTTTTTTCATATCCTGAATTTAAAAAAAAATTCGAGAGACCCTTCATACCTTGGAGTTTTGTAATGTTAAGTATCCTTATCTCGAGGTACCACTGCAGAAGGTTTTACCCCCAACGGAATTCAGCTGTTGAACATGTTTCTGTGGGAGATGCTCAGAAATACAGAAAGAACTGTCTGCTTGTGCCTCTGTCGTTTGCTCTGCTCTTGATGAATGGTGGCATGTGTGTCCCCAGGGCAGAGCTGCACCATGGGGCTCACCTGCATGAACTATGTGGGCTGGACACTGCAGAGGTGGGCCTCAGGACAGAGCTCTGTGTCAGGGCTCATTAGTGGAGCTGGTCCAGGGCCAAATGAAAGGAATGAAATGAACCCACGAATCTTAGCTGAAATCATTTGTTTGTGATGTGGTGTGATTTCTGTCAGATTCTCCGCAGATCCCCTTTCTTCTTGTTTTTTTTTTTTGAGACCGATGGTGTTCTACCATTAATGTGATCTAAAGATGGATGCATGCTCCTCTTCAGTGATTTTATTTTCCAAATGTAAAAAAATACATGTTTTTATTTAATAAATGCATTTTATGTGATAATATTTATTTATTTTAAAAGTCTCATGATGGAAAACCATTGTGCTTGATATGCCAGACTACCAATGAGTACCAGGGTTAAATAAAAAGAGGTTAGGCTGTTACAAACATATTAAAATAATTATGTAATTAGGCATATACTGGAAATTGTAGTACTCAATGTTTTTATATCAGCTCGTCGTGCTGAACAGGTTTGCCAGGAGCCTTTTTAATGTAACTGTTGAACCCCGCCCTAATTCTTTTAGGAAAGTATTGAATTATTTTCAATATTGACTATTTATTTAATTGCAGCTAAATTATTCTGATAATATCCCCACTATATGATAAATTTCCCAACCCAGGGAAAATTGGTTAGCCTTTCAAGTTCAGTGATTGATCTTCTAAACTAGTCATGTTTTTACTCAAGACCCTGAGCAAAAGTCCGCCGATAAGATTAGAACATTACTTTTGCCGTTTGAGAAGCTGTTTGCTTCGTTACAGTCGTGTAAAAGTGTTTCTGACGTGACCATTGTGCAACCCTAGCCTTGAATATTCCAGCGTCTGCACATTCACGCTGGATAGTGTCACTGCTCTGAGAAAGAGGAGTCAGTGTGTGTGAGTGCCTTGCCAGGGTTCAGGCAGAGGTTAGCCGTCACCGAGATCCAGGCAGTGTGCTGTGAGAGGAGAGCTAATCTGAGCTCTCAACTGGAACCTGTTTCAGACAAGACGAGCCGATCCCAGAGCGCCATAAACCTCCCTTCATCCCAAACACAAATGATAGCAACAGCACATAATATCTGTATGATTTAGAAGACACTACCCTCTTTACACCATCCTCTCTCTCTCCCTCCTTCTCTCTCGATCGCTCGCTATGCTTCATGCAGAAAGGTTTTCTCTGGAGCACTGTAGTTTCTCATGCATCCAGAGTAAATCAAGAATGCTTTTAGCAAGAATAGAAGTATGAGGGAGGAGAGTGGAGTATACCAAAGTGCAGTGAGGCAAGAAAAATGAGGCACTGGCTTAAACGTATTAAATAAATAGATAAAAAAGTAATATTACTAAACTTAATAATAAACAAAATCAACATTAAGATAAAATATTTTCTTTTCTAAATCTTTTTTGGTTCTTGGAAACATTTTTGTTGATGTAAAAAAAAAAAAAGTCTCGTTTAAACCCATGAGTCCTGCATGTGAATCGATGAATCATTTGCTTAGCATACAAATTTTCAACTGGTTTGATTATTTAGTGTGTTTGTAAAGTCTTCATGCCACGTCTGAAACAGGATAACCAAGCCTAATGATTTCCTGTCTCCGTTTATCTCAAATGAAAACCTCATTTGTTTGTACGTTGAACGTGTGCGAGAATTTGCAATGTGTCAATATACAGCTGCATGAGGTGAAAATAGTAGATGTCACAGACAGAGAGGGGTGGGGCTTCGTTTTTAATAAAGGATTTTAATCCAGGCCTTGTTTTTATGCTGCTAGACATTTGCTCTCAACATTGTGGAGCAATCGCGTGATCTGGAGCTGAAAGAGTAAACGGATAACATTCATCTTCATCTAAGATTTTATTTTATGGTAAAAAAAAAAAAACATTATTTTGTCAGGATGATAATAATAGTGGCAATAATCCATTTTATTTAAGGATACTATCAAGACTCTCAAAGACACCATCTTTCAATTTTCTGCAGTAATAGATGCAGAAAAATGTAAAAATGTTAAAGTTAATAAACAGTATAAAATAATTCTTGATTCTTAACCCCCCCCCCAGATTCCAATATGTATTCCATATTGGTCCATCTTAAATAACTTTAAATGTTTTATTTGATTTATAATCAAAAGATGGGCGGCATTTCTTGTAACTATTCTTTATGTAAATAACATTACTGAGTTTTTAGCAAAGAATTAACAAATACATGTTAAATAGCCACATAATTATAGAAGCAGGAAATTCAGTTATTTACCATTTTTATGCTAAACTAATTAAAGCTCTGAAATAATTTGAGTAATTGATAGTGTTTTCCTCCAAAATATCATCACTAAATCATCAAATATCTAAATAAGAAAATTGAGAGAACTTTGCTCTGCCCATGGCCTTCCAAAGATCCAAGTGATGCAACCCTGAATAAAGGGGATGGGTTAGGGCAACAAAAGAAAGGTTGTTTTTAAAAAGATCTTAATCATTATATTTTATGGTGAAGTGTGAAAATGTCGAAATGCATGATGTCGAGAGTAGAGAGACAAATATTTAAATTTGACTGCTGATATGAACCTAGAGTGAAAGTCATTACTGTTGATAATCATATCTGCAGCCATTCATTGATGGCCAATGCAACTTTTTAAAAGTATTGACTCCAGGGGTTTAATCTGGATTTTATGAATGTGTAATTGATGTTTTATTTATTTGTTTTACCTATAATTAACATATTTCTGAGAAATTGGGACGTCTCTCATCTTTGAATTCAAATGTCATGGAAAACCAATCTTTTTGTGCAGAACAAAGCTACAGAGATTTTTTAGCTTAAGATTTGGAGGAAAGGTCCTTTATTTTACATTTAATTAGATCAGTTAATGTGACTTTAGATAAGTCCACACTTTTCCACACTTTTCAGCTCATGACCCCCAAAATAACCGTGACCTGTGCCCCCTACTGTCCTCTGAAGTGTTTGAAATATACAAACGTTGCATGTACATGCACAAAGAGGGCTATCCAAACAATAGTGTAATTTTCAATAGCAATTTACTCATTTGTTTAAATTCAAGAAAACACCTCCATTCTTGAGTTATTTTTGGAGACTGTTACTATGAGATCCTCTTCCACATTCAGTGGCGATCTGTATTTATTATTAATAAATAAACCTTTTTAGCACAAGTAGGGAGTGCAAAACGCCATCAGTACATCCATACCGATCAGACGGAAAGAAATTCACGAGGCTGGTGGTGTTTAAATTAGCAATTTTTAAATGTAACCATTGACTACACGTTTTTGTTAGTTGTGGATAAAATATTTATGATAGTTTTAAAAAAGTGTGATATCGTCTCGCTACCACACGCGCAGGGCCACATGGGTTTGAATCCTGAACCCACTGTCTTCCACCTCTCTCCACTTGCTTATGTTCAAAGTAAGGGCAAAAAAATGTAAGATACACCAAATAAATTGGTAGAACTCTGGGCAAGATTGGTGCGTTCTTAATTTAAGATTTGTGTGTTATGTTGTGATTTAACTGCATTGAAATATCAAGTTTTCTATATTTGTAGTGTACTTTTATGCTTCCAGTCCAGATATTTGTGGACCCTCTTGTTTGAGTCACAAGCATTCGTCACTCCTGTAGCCATTTTTGTCCTGCTTTAACAGGGGTTGGGTGGAAGAGGGATTGGGGGAGGAGCAAAGCACTTTTAACCTTTGGTGTCACATAGTAACTGACAACGAGTTGCCAATCTAACCTTGAGTCTCTGATTACACCTCAGCAGTTGGTTGGTTTCAGATTGTCTGTGAGGTTGTTTGTATGCCAGCCTTCACGCGCTTCTTCACAGTAGACGAGGCTGAAGGTCAGAGGCGGTTGCGTATCCTTACAATGAACCCTTGTGATGGACAGCTCATGATATCCATCCAGGTTAGAGGAAAGCGAGAGTGGACCGAAGCCAGTTCTCACTTGAGATTGGGTTTCCTCCCTGTCTACAGGTCTTTCCTATCTCATATACAAAAATACACTCCTCCGTGCCAAATGTCAGAGAGTTTGAAAATGAAAAGTCCTTCCTCATCCATCTCTGGTTTGGTTTAAGTGTTCCATATGTCCATTCTGTCCACACCAACTCATCCAGGCCTCAGATCTACGGACGCACACACAAACAATCTGTGGTCTCCGTCAGTATGTCTCTTCTGCTTTTGACAGGTTAACAAGCAGATCTCTCTAGGTTATTTATGTGCACACAAGTGAATAATTTGAATTATAAAAATATTGCTTTGCTCGTGGCTCTGCATTCAAAACATTCTGATACGTTTAGCAACTAATCGTTGGTTTGCTTTTGGATGATTTGAGGTTGGTAAACATACCGTTCCGTTCAAAGTGGTATTCTAACATGAAACCAAAACTAAACCATTCACAAATGAACGGAAAAATAATCAGTTTAGTTATTCTAATAGATTGACTTGTGTTCTACTTCGAGTCGTCTCATTAATGTTTAGCGAATCTCCACAGAGATTTCATTTTGGTTGCTCAATGTGTCGGTTTGCTCCCATTGTCTCATCTTCAATCCGGTGACTGTTCCATGATGGTGTGTTGGGGTGTATGGGGTTAGGGGGTGGTTTTGAACTGGGTTAGAAGTTACCTGACAGAAAGATCAAGCTATATGGACATTACATGTGGAGTCCCTCAGAGGTCAGTACTGGGTCCAAATAATTTTATTATATATTAATGATATATGTACTACATCTAAGTTATTGAATTTCGGATGATTTGCAGATAACACAACTATATGGGAACTTACAGAAATTATTTGACATTATCGGTCTAGATATTTTAAAGAAATGATGTGATTGAAATAAATCAATGTTACTTTTGGATTAAACAAAGATAATGGTATTCGGAAATCGTAATCTTAACAAGAAGTTAAATTCCAGGATTAAGGTTTTATTATAGAGAGAGTTGATGAAATCAAATTCTTTGGTGTTATATTTGAAAAATTTTTTTTTTAAATATATCCAAAATAAAATTGCAAAACGTATCTCTATATGTACGAGAAAAAACACTCCACTCTCTTTAATGCTCTTCAAATTTTTACCTTATTTGGATTATTGTGTTGAGAGTCTTAGGAAAACTATATAAGATCACTTGAACACTGTTCATACATCAAAAAGTCAAAATTATTACAACTTTTTGATTTGGTGGAATACAAAACTACTTTATTTATGTTCAAAGGGAGAAATAATTTATTGCCAGGGGAATTTCAGAACTTGTTTAGTGATAGAGAAGGGGGGTATCGTTTCAGGGGTCATCTAAACCTAAAAGTTTTTGCCACATGTACAATTAAAAAGAGATTTTAAAATTGAGTAAAACTGTGGAACAGGTTGAGTAAAGATTATAATACGAGAAAACTCGTTTCAGTATAAATCATTTTAAATTTAAGTATAAAAATGTGTATCAGAGTACGAAGAGGTTTAAAAGAGAACTATATTTTGTTGAAGTATTATATAGTGTTTTTTTGTTTGTTAATGTTGCTCTAGATAGCCTGATGGCTTTGAAAAGTTCAGTGTGAAAGGGGGAAGGAATGCATAAGCTTATAGTTCTTCCTATTCCCACTTAAAAATGTAAATTAAAAAAAAGTTTACAAAAAGTTGCAGTGCTTTTATTGATTACAAATGTAATTGTGTTCGAGTGAGGTCAGAATTTAGTCAACCAACCAACTTTTAGAGAGGGCATTAGTAAAAATACAAGTGAAGAAAATGTAATTTAAATATTGAGCAGAATTTAATGAAAGATTAAACATCATTAATCATTACATGTTTGAATAATTCGCTGAAATCAAACATTTCGGTTTATAGTTGGTTTCGGTGCATTTTGTTTAGCTATTTTACATTTAGTTAGTAGAGTTTTTTGTTAAATTGTGGAGTTATTAAACGCGTATTGTGTCAGATTCCTCTGCCTTGCGGTTTGGTGACCTGCTGGCCCTCTCGCTGGCCTTCCTCAAGCGTGAGGGGGAGGCTGCTCTCTGATAACCTTTTGCTCTGAATCCAGTCAAGAATGTGAGGAGAAACAGAAATCATCTTTCTCTGCTTTTAAAAGAAAGAGGTCTTTGCTGCCGACATTTCGTTTTTCGTTACCACGTGTATTATATTATATATCTCGTATGTGAAGATAAACATTTTGACACAACAATTAAAATACATTTAACATCGGTACTAAAACATGAACTATAATAAGGTTTACAAATTAAAAGTGGCATAAATTTGAAGCACGCTGGCCGCTCTCTGCGCGTCTGGTCAGTGTAGGGTCACTGGAAGTTCAGCATTGGTTTTTGACACATTGAGCTGCTGAACCCTGACGCCCGCTGAGTGGGTTGCGCTCCTTTACACTTTTGATGGATAGTGATTTTTTTTTTTTTGTCTTGCACCCTTTTTTAATTACAGAGCGAACTTTCTTTACACATTTGTGCAAAGAATAACAACGTCATGCCATTGTTTTATAGTGCACCAATGCTCTGTTCGATTTCTAAAAGCAGCATTTGCATAAATTGCATAAAAACATTGTTGCGTAATTACTTGTAAAATAAGGAAAACAGTAGAAAAACGAAACAGGTTTCTCGTTAAGATGTCGCTTCATAAATCTGAAGAAATAGTCACAAAGAATCTGTGCGAGGAATAATCTCTTACCCATTTTTAATGCAATGTGTCTAAAGCAATGTGTATTTTAAATTAATGCACTCTCGAAAAGATTTGATATACTAATATAAATATACTGCGTTTTTTTCTATATTGCTTTGTATTCGAACGCCGTGTTTGACTTTAAAGGTCAAGCATTTTACTATAAGGCACCAGGAAAAAAAATAGGAAGCGTTTACACTAGATGGAGAGAAGGGTGCTCACAGGGGGGACGGGAAGACACGGGTGAACTACTAAAAAAATTAAAGAGAGACTAAGTAAAGGCTCCGAACGGTGAAAGACCTGCGGGTGACCCTAAAGCGAGATGAAGCCCGTCCGCGGCTCCTGACAGCCTGACCTGCCGGTTTCCAGCGTTCAAGCGGCCTGAACTCTGCGTGAACCGAGGCCCGCGGAGAGGCAGACACGGGATGTTTGAGGCTGGACCCAGGGCAGAGCTGTCCGCCTGAGCAAATATTGGGCCAGTCCGTCAGATGGTCGTGGATGAAATGGAACTGTCAAGACCGCGTAAACTTTGGGGAAGAGGTGAGGTCTCTGGAGAGGGAACAAGAAGGAAAAAGTTAGGCAAACTCGCTTCCTCAATGTTCGGAAAACGACCCCCCCCCCTATACGCGCGCAACTTTCCGACCCCCTCCTCTCGTTGTCTTCAGCACTTGTCAGCACCCTCCAGCTCCGAGTTCATTTCACCCGAGTTTGCCCTCTCTTTCACTCACCTGCTTCGTGTGTGCGTGTGTGTGCGTGTGTGTGCGTGTGTGCTGGATGGAACAGAAAAGAAAACGCAGTTCTTGAAGTGGAAGGCCCAAAGTCAGTCAATAGAACTCAGATAGAAAGCAGATGTGTGTGATGAAATGTCTTTCTCTCATAAGTGATATTTCCTAATAAGATGGGGACATATAACTTTGATTTTGTGACACACGTGACCATATTTAAATGAAATTGTCCCAACTAACCTTTTGAGTTTGGGACCAGATTCTTCCAAGTGGTAGATTCTTCAAATTGTGATAAAATTAAGTTGCAAGTTTGGGTGCAAATCACAAATGCTCTAGACTCGCTAAACAATTGATTTTATCATTTTTATTTCATTATTTTTTCATTAAAAATAAATAGAATCACCTTTTATGCTGTGCTCTAATATAAAGTAACTTGTTGGTTGAACACTAAACTATGTAAATGAACCTAAAGTTAAAGCATTAGAAAAAGAGAAAACATTTTATAAGAAAGTTCAAAGTTAATTTGCTCAGTTAATATAATGTAACTAATGTTTCTGAATGATGACGTTTGCTTGGGCTAATAAACCTTGATTTAGGTCGTCAAATCTGTAGTGTTTGGCCAGTTTGAACTATATTTTTATTAATTGTAACAATTATCTACAATGGTGTATGGTGCTAATAAGAAGCTGAAGACAAATAAATGATTATTAATCCATATATAGTGACTTTTTCTGTATTTTCTAACCAAAATGTTCTAACCAAAATGGATTCGTTTACCAAAATGCTTAGAGCAAAATGTGTTCACTTGTTTTATTAATATGTTTAATTATATTTGGAGTATTTCTGAACTTTTTAAAAAATTGAGGCCAGCTCAAGTTTCTTTAAGATTTTAGAGCTTTACCGTGTTTTATTGTTCTTGATTTACAGTCGTTTGTGACTCCATCACAATCAAGATATGAAACTTTGAGTCGCCTCATCTTTTTTAGCTTTACAGCTAATTTAACAAACACCCAGTGGTTGCTGTAAATGTGTTACTTTAACCCGTTTTAATTGTATTCAATTTTTATTCTTGACTGAAATATTTCCCAACACTTTTACAGTATGTGTTTGTTGTGTTTTTGAGAATAGAGATTATAATTAATAATGAAGTACTAGTCAAACGACGTGTTTAATTTTAGTTATGCTGCATTGGTTTGCGCTTCTTTTTGCGCTTACAGTGACCTCTGTTTAAACTCCCTTCTGTAAGCATCACTTGTGCGGTTGAATACTGACTGGGGAGGTGTTTGTCCGCGGGGGTAGAGGTGATGGATCAAAGGCCCGTTCGGGGGGTACAGGACAAACGCCCCGAACAGCGTGAACCAAATCTGCACAAACAGATGGTCGAGAGAGGAACCTCCAAAAACCATCGCTGTTTCCTCTTTGGTTTACTGCGGAACATCAATCCGAACATTTAACCTAAAACAAGACAGTGTTTTTAAAAACGTGTTATCTGCACAAATGTAGAGCAACGGGTGCAGAAACACTCTGCTTCAGCAAACATTAGATTGTAATGTTGTGTTGCACCAAGCTCTGGGCTGAGAGGTGCGTAATGGTCATATTCCATGTCCAATGGCTTCAAAGAATTGTCCCTTTTTAAAACTATACAGATTTTTCTTATTGTATATTCATAACAATATGGCGTATTAGCACCGCCCACATTTCTCTCTATTAATTTGCTCGGCTCAGAGCTATCTGTGCCACCCCGAAGCCCTCATTGACAGTCTGTTTGTATATTTAGATATCTTAGAGGGCTCTGGGGTAAAAAGGTCATCTGAAATCACTCTGATTGCTCAAGCATTCTTCACCGAGCATCCCAAACACCATTGACTGCTGGCCGCTTTCTCACCCTTGTCAACGTTTGCTCAGTGATAACACCAACGTCTGCACTCGTGCATTTATTTCTTCTTTTATGCATATTTGAATATTTAAAAAGAGACGGATTGAGTAAAATACGTTTTATTTGAGGTAGATAAAGAATTGACAAACATTTGATTGAGATGTTTCTGCAAACATGCAGACAGTAACTAATAAAACTCAGTTCGTCTGCCACCAAAAATAAAACACTAGACTAAAATATCAAATTATGAAATTTGTTTAAATGAAGAAATGTAGTTTTTAACTTCCCGCTTGTCCTTTTCCGTGAAACTCACACGACTTCCACTATTTCTACAAAAGGTAGCAAAATGTGCACTGAGACGAAAAAGTTGTGCTGGTGTTCAGAAGAGGCCTGCAAACGCATAGTGCAAGGAATCCGAAAAAAACATCTAAATCACCAAAAAATGTGTTCATCAATCCAAATCAAAGAATAAATTCAACACATATTTGAACAATAAAATAAGCTCCCTGTAAAGTCCGAGAAGTTCGTTGTAAACATTGCGAAAGTGCATATTATAATCATCTTAAATGTTAAAGTACCCTGTAACGTTTCCACTGCTGCCATTTCCTTTGTTGTGCTGAAGGTTTTAGTGATTATTTCAAGTCAGATAACAAGAAAAACGTGTTTCGGGACACTCACTGGAATGCTTAAATTAATAAAATATACTCTACATTTCGTTGTTCTGTGCTCCCCAATAGATAATGGCGTTTAGGAATCAGGACTTGGAGAGGCTCCTGGTGATGTAGAAGTGGAGTGGTCCGAGTTTTCCTCGAGCTCTTTGGATGAGCTGGACGAAGCGGGTGCGAGTCCTTCCTTCTCCCGCTTCTTCTGTTTCATCCGGCGGTTCTGGAACCAGATTTTCACTTGAGTCTCGTTGAGCTCAAGCGTCGCGGCGATCTCGACCCTCCGCGCACGCGTCAAATACTTGCTGAAGTGGAACTCTTTCTCGAGCTCCGTCAGCTGTTTGGTAGTGAAGTTGGTCCGAATTGTGTTTTGCGCTCCCAATCCGTATTCTGCGACTTTAACTGCGGGAAGAAGATGGAGATGGTTATGCTATCAATCAATTTGGCACATGCGGTTGCGCACAACAATCAACAAGTTAATCGCTGGTTCTGTTCGATCGGATTGTGCCACCCCGTTAGTTTTGCTGCCTTCGTAGCTTTGAACGTATGTTTGGAACGAAAAGTCTTGTATTGTAACAGATATAGAATTACACACATACCTTATATGTGTGGGTGTTTGTGGTAAGGGTTAGAGTTAATGCGTTTAGAAAGAAAGTTTATTTGAAAAATGATCGAGAGCAATGAATTATGACGTGAAACATGCATATTCGTCAAATCTGTGACGTAAACTTTAATAAAAAAAAAGACCAAACGCGTTTGTGTGCACATGCGCACAACGACAGGACAGTTACATTTGACTGGGAAGCTACATCCGTGTGCACTGAATCGTTGTGAAGCAAGACTGGGACACACAAAGCTTAAGAATGCAAGGGAGGCCAACAAAAACGAACAGAGAAACAATTAGGCTTGAGCTGCAGTACAAGGCCTATTTTAACGAAAACGATGTTTTTATATTGTATAATACGATTCATTTGTGAATAGGCATGTTATATAAATATCTGATTTAGGTATTCATTAAAGATATCGATGTTTAAGTCAATCCACCTGTTTTAGGGGGATTCCTTTTGACTTTCATCCAATCGAATGTCTTTCCAGGCGATGACTGGTCCGTCTCCCTCTCGGTCCCCTGTGAAGCCGATAAATCGGCATAGGTGTTTTGCGAGTAGCCTCGCTGGGGGTCCTGGCCTTCGCATCCATGATGCTGGTAAGGTGCGACCGGAACGGCTCCCTGCGCCCCGCAGTACGCACCAGCCATGGAACCATAATGAGGACCCACATTTGAGCTTGAGAAGCCGGATGAGTGATGGTAGTACATCCCATCCTGCTCAGGGTTTATGAAATATTGAGCATAGTCCGAGTTGGCACAGGCCTGGGAACCATAACCCGTAGTCCCTGTGCCACCATAAGCCTGATGGGCTTGGTGCTGGTGATGCGCGTAAAGGCCATTCTGGTGCTGATGTTGTGCTGTTGCTGGCTGATTGCTTCCTCCTACGTAAAGTCGTCCATCAGCGTTATAGCTGTCACTTGAGTGTCCGGTGTGGAAAGGGCCCGTGAAGGCCTGGTCCAATTGATGGTATCCAGCCTTAGGCGAGTAGGTCCCTCGGTTACAAATTGTGTACTCCAAGAAAGAGTTCATCCTGGAAGAGTCCATGCGCAGCTGACGGCGGAAGGACAACGTGAGATATGGGGAATGCCTCCTGTCCTGCAAGCTCACAACAGTGTGTCATGCGGAAGAGGGGGAAATGCTTACCTCTGGAGTATTTGTTCGTGGTTCCCCTATAACACATCTTTACCTCAGCTGCTGGTCACGTGAGACGTCACGGCGCCAATGGTGAGGGGACCTCCAGAAGTTTGTCAGCGCACGGCGACCATCCATCACGCGCTTGACATTTGCATGACAAAGCCACTTCAATCAAACTGGCCCATCAATCTGATAACAGCTAGAATATGTCAAAGCTTGGGAGAAAGGCAGTGAAGAGAAATAAAGGAAGAACGGTTCAGACTTTTGCATCAAGGTTCAGCCCTTCATCTTCTCACATCGCATTCCATTAATTTGATTTAACTCCGTTAAAATATTGTAATCTTGCAGGGTGCAGGCCTGTGCGGACTCGATTGTGTTGCGTAATAACAGTAATGTTCACTTTGTCTCCAAGTAGAGTTCGATGCAGAGTTCATGAAGTGTGTTTCGGAAGTAAATGGGTTTAATTCAAGAATTGGAAGTGACGCAATGGCGCACTGATCGGTCCGGATTGGCTTTGGGCGCGTCTAATTGAATCAAAGAACTGATCTGTTACCAAAACCAAATTACGTCGACAGCGGACCTTCTGTTGATCCCAAACGAGCAGGAAACTCCAGCGTGTTCTCTTTTCTGCCCGTGTTTTGCTGCTCAGAGTGTTTTAGTCAGAGCGTGTAAGAAAGTTTCACCGGTAAATCACTGCTAAACGAAACCTGCCAAACTCCAGGGTTTTGTAGGCCATAAACATGTCAGGCTAATGAGTTCGTCTGGACCACGGTTGCTTTGACGAGCGTTGGTGGACAGCAGAAGTTGAGACAAGCTAATAATTAATTGGGACGACAATGCTAAACCAGTCGTGCTCTTCATGTAAGGCCCACGCTCAATGTAGGGGGCTGAAGAAGTTCGAGTATATTTGCTCGTTTCGACATGGGGGTACAAGAAAGTGCTTCAGCTGTACGCCCCCAGCCATTTGTTATCTGAACGAGGCAGTTTATGGCCTCAAAATGCTTTTAAGAAAGACTCGTTTCGCTTGTAAGTTAGATTTCGACGATCGTCAAACGGATGAATTAATGTTTGTTTCAATGATTTTCGTTCATTATTTGAGACATGCATCAATTTATCTGCGAGTATAAAAGTAGTGCAAAGGATAGACAAAGATGAACGAAAAAAAGTATATATCTTATCTAGCTAGGGTTTGTTCCGCATAATTTGCCCATAATATAATCACTGATATATTTATACTGCCGGCAGACTATTAAAGCTAAAACGAAAACTATTAAACCTAAAATAAACAACTACAATTTCTTTTTGTTGGTGTTCATTAAATTCGTTTATTTTATTCACTTTTCAAAGATATTGGGTTTCAACTCAAGTACTTACGAACAAAAGCAAACGATGCGCACCCTCGCGGCCCTCTATAACCGCGTCATCCGACATTCCGTTTTATTAAAAGTCTGCCTTTTTACTTTTCTGGGGTTATTCATTCAATTTCATACTTAATAATTTAATTTCAATATTAGTCTTTATATTAAAAATAAACGAAATGTATTAATTCGTAACCCATTATACGCATTATAATGCTTTAAAATTCCAAGAAAAGACGTTAAAGCCCGTTTTTGTTAATTCGACAAATTAGAAAATTGCTGATCAAGTAACTTGGAAATTAACTTTTCATCACCTAGCTCAATTAATTACTCTCTTTCCGGATATAAATGCGAAAGTTAAGATCTCAACAGTTCAGGCCTCAATTTTGTCTCAAAGTACTTGAAACAATGAAAATTAAAAAATGTTATAGTTTATCCTAACTTTTCAAAAATGTTGCACTTGTATTCTAATAACATGTTTTGTTAATCGAGCTGATAGAATATGATATTCTAAAATATCAAATCAGGAAATTAGGGAAATATTCTCAAAAAATTTTGAGAAATGAATAGGTTCTGAATGAAAATGTTTTAAAACATATTGAGCAGAAAGTTTGTACTTATGTATAAATTGAAATTCAGCACATTAGGATCATACCATTCATATGGTTCAGTAGGTACCCACTCCTCCTACTGGGGGTCTTGAGTAGGTGCAGCAGGGCCTATATCGTCCCGCTGAAACATGGATAATCACATGGAAATCCACCAGATTTTCGTGAAAAAAGCATAGACTATAGACGATGGAATGATAAAATACCCCCAAAAAACTCCAGAACTCGGTCAGTCACAAGAGTCACTCCCTTGTTTATAAACAAACTTAAAACTCACAGGAGCGGAGGAGACTCATGAAATCGACCATATTGAATTTCGACCATAATAAACTCATGAAACTTCTACTACTTGTTTCTTGGCCAAACACAACTCTTACGTGCACATTACCATCTACTCTACAAGGACGTGTAACTTGAGCAACACAGCAGGTTATTTATACTGATACTATAAAATAAAAACATAGCGTGCACACGCACACTTATATATGGGATGTTTTTTGCAATTTTTTCAAGTTGTATCTCGGTTCATAAATTTGGTTCTTAAAAACTAAGCTAAATGAGTGAAATGTATTGTGGTTCAAAAGCATTTTGTGCATCTTTTTTTACAAGCAAAATGAACAGATAAAACTAGTATTTTTCTTTATTAGAAAATTATGTGTAAAAAAAACTACATGGTATTTTTTGTGTTTTTTGCTGTAGTTTTGGACACTTTTTCAGTCAGTACCACCACAACTATATTCTGTAAATATGTAATGTGGAGGTAGCATTGATATATGGCAAAGAAACTATACTTAAAAAATGGCACCACAGCAAGCAAAAACATAAAATTAATTTTCTTTGGCAGGTTATTTTTCTTTGAAACTATTTTGCTTTGAAGTTAATTTGCATATATTTACTTCAAAAGGTGGACACACTAAACCAATTATAACATTAGCAGGTTATTGGTATATTTGGGGTGATACCTATCACATTAAATATGCAACAAAACACATATATTTGGGTAAATCAGATGGCAACCTCAGAAAATTCTGGTCCAGGACACACCGTATATATTTATAAACACTGCACCAAGTAGATAATCAGCCACTGTCTGTGTGTTGTGGTTTAAGTGCTATGGAATTGTATTTGTATTTGAATTAGAAAATGGAATTAAAGAAACACAGTGCATTAAAACTCTATGGAATGCACGTTTGCTGACAGTGTCAACACTGCATCGACTGACTTTTAGAGAAACCTATAACAAAAAGCTTGAAACATTAAGGTCGTCTCATATTGTTACATATTTTCCAGCTGCTGGAAAAACGATATTTTATGTTTATCAAACTTAAACGCTGGCCTCCCTTTCATCTCTTACTGGTTCATTTCCACTCAAGCTGATTATGAATATCCAAAACTGTCAGCCAGTCAGAACCAGGAATGAATCATGCCAAAGATTCAGTCAACACAGCAAACTGTACAGACCATTTTAAACTTGCAAAAGGCAGCTCAGAGAACTCATTAAACCAAAAATAACATTTTACCATGTATCAATACGTTTGAGTGATACTTATTTTTTACAATTAATTCCAACAAAACACACATTTGAAAGGAATAGCTAGAAATCAGAGAGCAACAAAGAATTCTGGTCCAAGACACACCACTGCCTCATAACTACTGATCATTTGATAAAAGTTCTGGATGCTTTCCATTTGATGAAAAACTGTATGTTTGTCTAATATAAACGCTGGCCTCCAGTTCATCTCTTATCGGATCACTTTTAGTCGAGCTGACTATGAATATACAAAACTGTCGGCCAGACAGAGCCACAAAGGTTCAGTCAACAGCTAATTCTGACCGTTTTGAACTTTGTTTAATAAAATGGTTCACATTGTTTTTTTTTCTCTTTAAAACTCCCAATTCACACCTGCATAAGTAAATAAAACGAATAAAGAAAAAGCCTCTGACTCTTTACAGGAGAAAGCGATAAAGAAACCTAATATTCTTTAAAGTGGATGAATCAAACAAATTACTTTGAAAAAAGCTTTTTTTGAAGGGATTTGGGAAGGAAACGATCTATAACTTGACATTTATCGGCAAACCTGATAGCAATGTAATAATATAAACAGTGTGCATTTACCTCGTGACCTTGCACGGCCCTGCTGGCACAACTCGACTAAAAACAGCTTGCGTTCATGTAAACTGAAGTACAGTATCTCAATCATGTCAGCAGGTCTTTTGCATAGTTTATCTAAGAGTCATTACTGTGAATAATGGCCCCCGTGTCTCTGAAATATTTGATTTATTGATGCATTTATGTCCGCACTGAGAGAATTAAGCTAATGTTTAGATCGATTTCTGAAATATAAACATAACAACAGAAGGTTTGGAGGGTTTTGTAAAAATCCAAGAAGCTTATAGAGTAGATGTCAAAGGAGGATTTGGCATAATGCTTTTTGAGGGAGAACCGCTCTCCTGGATCCCCAGCCCCTCCCCCGTCACCCATGTGGTTGCATGTGCACTAATGCATTAAGACAAACTATCAATATCACTTTGGAAGTGAAATTCGTGCAATCTGCATGTTCGAGTTTGTTTATTACATGACTTGGGTAATTTAGGAGACACCAGAGATGCCTCATTTACTCTCTGAAGAGCTTATGAAAATGAGGACAGGACTGGCTTTGGGTAGGTGTCACCTCTGAAAGAGTGGACGCACAGGGAGAATCGTTTCATTTGGTTAGCGATTTTCTTAATTCCCAAGAATTTTACATGTGCAAAGAACTCTGTTGGTGGCCCAGTGTGTTTCAGTGAACTTACCGCACATCAGCTACTCACGTGACAAAGAGGAAGAGGAACAAACAGCTTCCAGATGAAGTCAGCGGAGTAAGAGGCTTGAGCTGAGGAGCAGTAGGAGGAAATTTAAAGCAACAGAAGTTATTTGTGGTATTAGTGTTTGCCGTGTAATGTTGGATGAAGAGTGAAAACTGCATTTGAATGCTTTCAAGGGCCATTCATTATGCAAGTTAATGACTTGGGCATGCAAAAAATCCAAGGTAGTTATGATGGAGGCTCATTACTCTCAGCTGCTTTTTGGGTTTGCCTAGCAAAATAGGATAGAAACCGCCAACATGTGTAAATTCAGGAGCAAAATGGAGGGTTTATGACCTTATTGATATAAAAAGCATTCAATAATCTTAAATCTTGAGTGATGCACATTGCTTCTGTGTATATTTAGCTTTATTCTATGCATTGCACTCAATTATAGAGTGCCAAAGCACTAATTCTAGCATAAAAAGTGCAAAACAACAACTAAAGAATTTTTTCTGATGTTTTGCTTAATTCTTTTTTTTTTTTTTGCTTGAATAAAAGAATTTTGAAAACAAACCCCCGAAGACTGCGTCACCTTTTAAGCTAAGCATTACTATCTTGCACAACAACAATAAGAAGAGAAAGGTCTTGAGAGAAAGAAGTGTCTTTATCATTTCTTTAGTGTCAAGAACTGCGGTGAGAAGCGTCATCAAGATGTTTAAAAACACCAACAAGATGAGTAGAGGAGGTGAAAGATGACATCCACAAAATACTGCACTTCGAGTCAAAAATTACGTTTGCAAGGTACAAACTGTGGTAAAGTAAACATATTGGAGCAAGAGTTTTTGACAGAGGAAAAAAGGAGAAGCGTTGGTGGCTCGCTGTGAAGCATGGTGGTGGGGGTTTAATGCTGTGGGGTTAGTGCATTCAAATCAAAGAGTGAAAGAAACAGGAAAGGGGAAGACTTTAAGAACATTTTCAAAGACCACAGACAAGAAAACTTGGTTTGAGTCGACATTTTGTCTTTCAGAATCAAAATAACCCAAACATACCTCACTTCTGGTGAAGCAATACTTACCAAATGAGCGGCTAAGTGAGCGGCCTGCACAAAACACAGAAAATATATAGGAAAACCTAAACTAAATAGGGCTGCTAATCTTCACCAGTATTTCTTTTATTATTCTTGTTGATTCATTTATTTCTGTTGTATTACAAATGCAACCATCTTTTTTTTTTCTCCAACCCGCTTACTCCCTTTTGGCGGATAAGATGCGGGGATACACCCTGGACAGGTCGTCAGTCCATCGCAGGGCAACATTCACATTCACACTTAAGGGGAAATATAAATTATTCGATTAACCTAACCACATGTTTTTGGAATTGTGTGGGAAATTGGAGTACCTGGAGGACAGGGAGAACATGCAAACTCCCTGCAGGAAGGTCATCGGTGAGCCTCGAACCGGCAACCTTCTAACAGTGCAACCCACTGCACCATCGTGGCGCCCTGCTACAGTCTTCTTGAATTAGTTTATGTTAAACATCACATGGGACATACATAAAATGTGCAGTTTCTCAAGAGGGGCTTTTAGTTTTGCTTTTGACTGTTTGCCTCACAATAATAATACAATATAACTAACATTTTGTAGAATAGGTAAACAATTTACAAGTAATAAAGGAATTATTGGAATGTTTTACAAATTTTGAATTTTTTTCTACTACATACACCACTGGTCTTTCATTTCAAATTCTGATTAATGAAGAAAACCATTTGTTTTTTTGTTATTGTTTTAAAAATAAAAGTTTGTTTCGTTATAATTACTGGGTGAATGTGACTTTTGTCATCAGATCCAGCTAAAAATAAAGACATTATTTGTTGCATTTTTTTTGTTGCGTTTGAAAGTTCATGATAACTTTTTCATTGCACAAATGCGTGTGGAAAGCAGCCCCCGGTGATGATTTCTTGGATGCGACTGTAAACAGTGACACTACTGTACATCTAGTCTCTCGAAACGTAAGAGAAATATAATATATCTATATAAAAAAATATATATCAAATATATCTTCACTCGTTTGTTTCTTGTTCTTTTGTCTTAGTTTTGTCTTTGTCATGAGACTCAAAACAGTTAATGACCTACGCTACGACATTTTTTAAACTGGAAACAGGAAGTGGCATATTGCCTGCTGTACCTCCAATCAGGTACAGTGACATTGCAAATATGCAAATAAGTATGTTAACCCAGGTTAGGAAATGTGTGGTGTGAATAAAATAAAATAATAAATAAAAACCCAGGATTAACTGTTGACCCCAGGTTTGGTAGAAGCAATGTGAAAACGGGGTTTAGGTGTTTATCCGGGGTTTAGGATTTCACAGGGTTAACAATTTGTGAAAAGCCCTTCTGTCAGGTATCATTATCACCCCCACGTTCCTGCATATAGTTATTCCTCAAGCTGCTCCCAAAACACCTCAATGGGCTTTGGACCAAGAATTGCAAAATAAATCGGCAGAAAAATCCACAAAAAACTCACACACACATCACTTCTCAATGTTGAAGGCCTGCAGTGACAGAGATTCATTGTAAATTCCATTAATTCCTTCCTAAGCTTTGAAATTAGAGTGATATCTTGGTCTTAAATGGTGATTTGGGGACTGTACGAGCAAAAAAACAGCTGACTTGCGAGACAGGAATCAGAAAGATTTACAGATACCTTAGAGATGTTTGAACGGGCTTCTAACACTATGCAAAGTTACCCCAAGAATGTTGAACGGCGTATTTATGAATAATGTAATGGATTTAAATGACACTTTTATGATGGAAAACATCAATGAAGGGCAGAGATTTGCCTTATTTGTCTATTTTTACCTGTAGCTTTCATTAAATGCAGTGTTCTGTGTTCTTTCTCCATATGCCTATGTAAAATTAACCTCTCGCTGTCAAATCTCTCAGAGGCCACTCTTTCTTTGTCAACTATATGCAAAGGGGATGCAAAGTTTCTGGGCAGGTGTTGTCATTCCAGGTGGTTGAGTAGCAAAGTGGAGGTTGCCCATGTGTGACTAAAACTGAAGTACTTATGCTGGATATGTACACACACATTTCCATAAAGGCACTGGTTTAAAGTTTCATGCCGTTGCATGGGGTCACACACACACACATTGGGAGATGCTTTCTGGCTATTGCTTTTCACAGATTTTACATTCAGAACTGGTGAATTATTGGGTTTTTAAGTTATTTATACTCAACTTCAGAAAACTTTTGAGATTCACTGCTACAGTGGCAGGGTTTTGGTGTTATTTTGAGGCTTTTGAAGCTAAAAACATATTGCAGGTTTTCTGCTGAAATACTTGTTTTTATTGTGCACAGATATTTTATTTTGCAGCCAGAGCCTGTTGCCCAGATTAAGGCTCTCAAGTGCAGATAGACAAACCCCGAGTCACCTATAGAGTTAAATAGAAAAATGCACTGAAGATGTATAAAGTGTCTGAAAGTAGTATTTGATTTCTTCACAAAACATGACTTTAGGTTGATTTCGTTGCGTGCTTTGGATTGGTTTGTGCAAAACTAGCATGACTAGATTAAATAAACATTGTCTTAATGATAAATCAAATGAAATTTCTGTAGCTATTTCTGTAATTTCTAAGATCAGGCATTTCTTGTAGTCTGTCCCTAGGTTTACAGACATCTCAGGAGGGATTTTCTCTCTCCTCTGCTCAAAAACTCTTATATTTTGAGGTTGATGTGTAACAACCCAAACCTTCAGCTCCATTCTGGTACTTTCAAAGATATCATTAGACTGGCGAGTGTTTTGGGTCTTAATCCTGTTGCATTTTCCAGTTAGCTGACCATTATTCTCAATAAATCTAAGTGGCATGCATGGAACGATCAAGTTGTGAAGCAAGCAAGTTTTTCTCGCTGTATAACATCATTGCACTGTACAATCCAGAAGTCTACTGTTCATGCAGTGTTGACACACCGTGGCTCACTGAGGCGTAACAAATGGTGGATTTTACATGTGGTAGACTGCTAAAGATAAGTGAGTAAAGCGCTCTTCTGTTGAGAGCCTTCGGGAGGTCACATGACATTCTATATGTTGGTTATTACCTCTTTGCTGTATTGGCTGGCTGTCTAAGCAGAAAGCATGGAACATGATAGGCACTCTCAGAGAAGTTATTCCATCTCCCGCTTTTTATGAGAGTCTGACAATTGCATTAATGCACAGCACTTTCTGATGCCAGAAAATAGCTCAAAAAGTGGGCTGTCAATTTCAAAATATGTCTGTGCACAGCTCTTTTTACAATTACAATTAGTACATACAGAGAGAAGTGAAGCTTAATGTTAGTGTTGCATCTTAAAGGAACAGTTGATTAGGTTGGCGCTCTAACTGGCTCATATGCAATAGGGAGTGTCCAACGGAGATCAATCTGCCAATGTCCATTTTGTTGACCTAGTGCTGGGCGGAGAGAAATATGTGTGGGAGAAAATAGAAAAATTATGAAGTTCTGAACAATTCTGTTAGGTCATGTAGGTTTGCGAGAAGAATGTCAGGAGAAACTTGATGTAAAGGAGCTTGGACAGGATCATCCCAACTCAGAAGAGAAAAATCTCAGCCAATCTAGTGGTGTGAGTATGCTGAGTGCACCTGAAATAAAATGAGCCTAAGGTGGAGGTGTTTGGTTAGAGAGGGAAATGGAATCGAAGAGGTTCGGTTTTGTGCAACTTTACAGAAATGGGCATTTGCACATGCACATCTAGTGACATCATGACATTGGTGACATTATCATTACGATAGAGCCAGTGTTGTCTTCCTCTGGTCCGCAAAGAGTAATTGCTCAGTGTTTTCCACTGTTTGGAGGCGTCCAATTTGCCAAAACGTCCAATCGGGGCTCGCTGGCTACTAACACAGTGTTTTCAAGAGAGTGCAGCCATGCTCATGTCGATCAGATTTTTTTTTAACCATGAAGTAAAAACCGGTTTAAAAAAAACCCAGTGTGGACATGTCCTGAGGCCAGCATTTTGATTGTTTAAAGTGTACATTTGGAATGTCAGTGTGAAGCAACGGGAGTGTCCAGGAATCTGGGATCTATTTATACAAGGTGCAGTTAGTTGTTTTTGAGACCAACTGTGCTATTTATGAACTATTATTTAGCCTTTCTTTTTTTTTAACTTCCGGTATTAATAATAACTTCCATTTTGTGTGTATTATGGCACCAAGTTTAAGGCAGATTCATTCAAACTCGTTCACTCACCCCCAAAAACCAAAGCTTTAGGGCCTTTAACTTCCGTTGTTGTTGTTTTTGCTTGGTAAATTTTGTGAAACCAGTTTTCAGGAATTAAACAGAAGTCACCTCTTTTTGCAGCAGACTTGGTTTAAAAAGAAATAAACTTTTAATCTCTTAAATCATATCATCAAATTCATGCGTAAAATGTTGAAAGCATCAGGCTGCGGTGGTAGAGTGGATGGCATGCTCTACACAAATAGCTGTGCGGGTGACCAGAGTTCCAGTCTCACTCCGGCTGGTGATTGCCCAGCCTTCTATGCTCTCTCTCTCTCTCTCTCTCTCTCTCTCTCTCTCTCTCTCTCTTTCTCTTCTATTTAACTTCCTTTCGCTCTCAACTGAAGTAAAAAGGTAAGAAATACCCATCTATCATACAGTAGATGGTATACATAACAAAGTTTACAGAAAAAAAGTAATTTTTGTTTTTAGTCCCATCTGGGGAACTGTCACTCATGTGTTAAATACAGTTAAATACTTCCTGTTGGTGTGTTGCCAACATTTAGCTGTTTAAAATAGTCACCCGGAATTTTAGAGCATTTAGACACTGTTTTAGAACCTAGACATTTTCTAGACCTCACAGTAGAAAATTGAATGGCATCTCATTACTGCTAATTGTTTTCAGATTTTTACACTAAAACTCAATACATTACTGCTAATTGTTTTCAGATTTTTACACTAAAACTCAATACAGTGAATCCTTGTATTTGACATTCATTTTTATAAACTACATGTAAAACATTGCTTGGCTCTTTAAATTACATATAGGCCCCGTTTACCAGTCAAATGTGACCCAGTTCTGATTTTTTTTGCAGATGCATCCAGATATTTTGAGATCATATCTGCCGGAAAGTGACTATGGATTTTCTAATGCGTCACGAATTTGCCGTCGTTAAACCGAAACAATTTAGTATGAAGTTCACAACATTTTAAAGACATGACCTGGGAAGTGAGTGTGGCAAACTGTTCACTGTGCACTTCAAAATCCTGTTGTTATTTAACGTTAGCCTATTTAGCTTACAGCGGAGAGCTATCACTCAGCATTCTCGCAACCTTGTGCATGCTGCTATGGCGAGTGTAAAACACACAAATCAGATACGGGTCACATTTGAAAGAACTTGTAAATGTTGTTATAAGTATAAACAATACCAAAGACACTCTTTCTTCACTTTACTCAAAGCTTTTGTGTTTGCCTTAAAATGTTTGAGTTGACCACCCTTTATGTTACTGAAAAACAGGGCGGGAGGAGGTGTCGTCACATCGGTCACCGCGGCCATTTTGTTTCCACCAGGAGCTGGTGGTGTTGCTAAATGCTAAAAAAAAACATCTGTTAGTAATACAATAGAATAACAAAACCCCAAAGTAATTTGGTTAGAATTAGTTTGTGTCGTTAGGAGTCGCTCTGTGTATTGTGTGACCATGGCAACGGTGGCTTCACACTACAAATATGATGATATCACTCCTGTGCATTTAACATTTAGCATCGAAAAGCCTTTATTGTAAACATGACCCTTTCAATATTTGGTCAGTGCACACATGACTTCATGGGGAATGCTGTCATCTTGTCTCTGAAGCAATAGACCAGAGCCCTGTTCGAACGTATTGTCGACACATTCTCTCATTGGCAAGGGTTGAGGGTAAAAATGTGCTACTGTTAGATACAGTACATGCATTTGCGAATGCCCCCCCCCACCCCCGCACCTTCTGAGAATATATGGACAGCTGTGAAGGGTCTGAAGGAAAGCAAATACACTTGGACTGTTTCTCATTCTGTTTACTCACAGACAGACTATCCTTTTTCTTTTAAATACCATGTGAAGTTATTTAGTTAATTATTCAATATTCTATAATTCAACTGAGATTTCGTTGAATCAACACAAAATACAGAAGGCAATGTTTTCCGATGGTTATTTCCCTGCAAGCAAATCAGAGTCAAAATACTTTTATGTGTAACAGTGTAGTTGTTTTAAAAAGAGCTGGTGCAGAAAGATATGCAAGGTCTCGAGCCAAAAGACAGGGCGTCCCATTCTTTGTGGCATATGTTCATCAGCAGCTGTTGCTGTCTTTTGAAAACATTTTGAAAGGTTTGCCATGCTTTGAGTGAGCTTTCTTGGCATTGTGCTAATGTTAACAGAGCGGAGGATTACTTTATTTTCATTGTTTAAACAGGGAAACGGAATGAATACCACGTGAGATGTCTATCACAGACAATTGCAGCTTTGCATGTTTGTAGACTTTGAAGTTTTGATGGCAATTGCCAACGAATGTTTGCAATGCGGTTTGCTCGAAGAAATGTTTTAGTGGCCGCCAGGATGAAGAATGAAGTGGTGGTGTACAAAAATGTATTGTAAACAGCGAACATGGTTTAGGTTTGAAAGACAATTTTTACCAAAAAGTAAAATTTTTAAAGCTGAGTTCCATTTCTACTGCCCCAACTATTTTGAATCCACCTGTAATTACAAAATTACAAAAACCCTCATTTTATGTTAGACTTCATGTGCCAAATCCTGTATGGAGTCCAAAAATCACTTTAAACATATTGACGTTTCAAATATGTGTATTTTACACATTTTCAAAACTGCATTTGCTGTTCAGAAACATTTGGCTGCAAAATAGGGCTTTGAATGAGTGTCATGATTCCAGGGGGGTTGAATCATTACCCTTCCCTCAGCTCTTTATATTTTTTTCGCCGTTTGAGCAAAATTTTCAGCAAAACCAGTGTCCAAGAGTACAACTTTAAAAAGGATCTTTGGTAAAATGAGAATTAAAAAAAAACATATGTGTTTCTCCAAACACTGGCTTGCTCCTTGTTACACACTCTTTTTTTCAAAATGGACTCAGACAATATCAACCTAATACCTGCACATTGCAACTATTTCCAAAGACCAAGGTGTTATACAAGCCGAATTAGTGGTGTATAGCATTCCTTCGCTTTTCCGAAGTTTCAAATTCTTGGTTTGAATGTAATTTTCTGACTGCACTGTAACAGCTGGGACATTTGGTGGGGAGGGGATTATTGTATGGAGTTGTTTTCAGAAGTTAGGCTTGGCTCTCTATTTCACATGCCAATACCAAATCCATAACAAAAGTTTGCTCAATCCCAAACTTTGTGATTTTGGGGTGCCTCCACCCATACCTCTCCCTTTCCAATATGGCTGATCCTTACCGATCTGGTTGAGCATGGGTTGTATTAGAGTATCTCAGAAGATGTTAAGCTGATGTTAATAAATCGTTTTGGATGTCATTTAGGTCTGTCTTTTTGCAATTTAGTGTACATCAGGACGGATGTTACAAGGAATAACAAATGGTTAGCTCTGCTTTATTGCCATTTACATTGCCTCGTGATTTGGGAAAATGTAAAAATACATTTTTAATAGATGCTTATCTATTAATTTCACCTTTAGTTTGTTTTTGTGATATCTATTATTTGCAATGGAAAGGTTTGGTGGGTCTTTGACTCGTCGCTGAAGCTCTGATATTAGTGATGCACCTTTGTTTAAAAAAGCAAAAGAAGAACAAAGAGCGTTTGCTAAACAAATCACTACAAGAGTTACTACAAAGGGAGCTGTTTACAGAGCTCATAATCCAATACAGTGTATTTACACTGCTAACCGTGAAGCCTTTAAAGGCCATTTTAAAATAAGCCAAGAACATGTTTTACTGCAACTATTGTTATTGTTGTAATGAAATGACAAAGTGCTTTGGTTTCAGAACCACTTCAGGGATTCAACTAAAGCTTCATGGTGGTTTGACTGGAAAAGGGCAGAAGACATTTTCACTTTAATACTGGCCATTACCCAAGATGCACCACTGTACACTGTCTACACTGGCCTATTTTCTCATGAGAGAGAATCCCTATGCCACCCCACATCATCTTATTTTAGCCTTTCTTGGCCCAAAGTACTGTGCTCCGCAAAAATATAAACAGGGTGAGTGGTGCTGATAAATGTGTAGGAGCTGGCCGGCGACCAAATAAAGCACTGAGACTGAGATAAACCCCGACCTAAAGCCACACCTCAAAATTATCAGGCTAATGGGGAAAAACCACCACCACAGGCTTTTTAAAACAAATATTTACCAAACTTGGCGGCACCATCACAAGATAATAAGTAGGATTTGAGCCAACCGTTTCAAAATGATTTGAGCCATTCTCGAGATCTGGACATGGCTCTGCACTGGAGCTATCAGTTTTAGCATAGCTTAGCATAGATCACTGGATTCGATTTAACCAGTAGCATTTCTGTTCAAAGCTATCAGAGTTTCTATATGTGTGCCATACGTTCGTTTTTGCTTCTCATTTTCACTCCAAATTATTTCAAACACTCTCTTGCTTTTCTTGCTACAAAATACATCTTTATTCTTGTTCTAATGGATATGGCTTGGGACAGGAACAGAAGTAAATATCTTCTGGATCGTGTCTCCATGGCTCACAAAATACTCCACTATGCCAGCGAGTTACACCAAATTCCACAAATTCTCTTACATAGATGAGCCTAGTATCGCAAAGATATTTGCCAAGCATTGGGGAGGTGTACTTGGTGAACTGTCTGCATAAGAGTTCCATGAACAGGAAGTGATCCCAAATGGATTGTAGAACATCAATGAATATCTGGCTTAGTTGCTTATATACAGTTGTAGTGTGTAGTATATAACTTTGCTTATATACAGGGATAGTAATGAGCTGAAGTGAAGCCACCTGGGCTAGTTTATGCTCCTTTCAAAACTCATTAAGTGATGAAAGGGAGGTAGAGCATCATATTCCTACTATAGCTGCAGCCATGTTATGCAAATCGATTTCCTTGATTTTGATAACTGGAGTACAATTGTTAACAATTTCATTTTCTACTGGTGTTATTTAATTCTAAAAGAGTTGAAAATTGAAAATGATCGTAGAAATTAGGACATTTTTATAGATGTTCAACTAAAATGCTACCGGTCTCATAAGATTTAATGATCTATGCTAAGCTAATGCTAATGCTTATTTTCCAGAACTTGAGAACAGATCATTACATTTATATTAACATTTTTGCATTTAACAGATTCCTTTGTCCAGATCGATGCAAAATACAGCAAGCTGTTTGCAACAAGGTCGGTTAATTGTGCTTGTTAACGAAGCAAATTTAGTGCTTTTAGATTTAAAGACAAAACAGTAAATTCCACTTATTTTACCGTTCTAAAGAAATTTCTCACTATTGTAAAACCTGAGGATTTGAACTCAGGCAAATAAAGTTTCAGCTCCCATTTATTTCCACTCTTCCACCAAGATTGCATTCACTTCCTTAATCTTTGGACTTAACATCTCTGAGCTCTGAGATACAGAATTATTTTGCACGCATTGTCTTATTTTTCTCCTTAACTTTGATCAAAATTACCACTAAAACAAGCACATACAGAGTGGCTACAACTGCTCATGAAACCATAATCTACTCATATAAAATATGTTGAATAAAGTATGCTTCATTAAAAAGAATAGATCAGAACAGAGGAAAGATAATATTCAGAAACAAATATTGCAGCTAAATAGTATATATCTCGATGAATAATAAATATTATGTTGTAAAAAGAGCTTTTTTCACCTTTTATGAATATAATGATGACTAGAATATATTGAACTACACATTTACGGTGGGATTTACATGTTGAGCGGGATCATAGCTCTAACCTAAACTATCCATAATGGCTGCCGCTTATTGTTCATATCCTTCATTGTGTTTCCAGCGCCATTTTGCATCAGGGCGAGTGCAGCTTTCTACCCCCCCCCCCCTCACCACCACCACCACCACAGATAGACCCTCGTACACAGGAATATGTTACATTTTGTTGTACATCGCTTAACCATCAATATAAAATTAGAAACAGCCAAACGACGTTTTAACACGGGCTCCCTCAGCAAATGTTATCTAAAATATATATATTGTGTTCTTGTTGCATTCTTTTAAAATGTGCTTCAAGGTTTACTGCATATAATTTAATAATGTGTCTATACATTGTAAAATCGTTTTAATTTAACGCTGCAGAGTGACAAGAACATTTTAAATGTCACCGAAACCATTTGAAACATGGGAGCAACAAGAAGATAATTAATTTTCAAGTGCAAATCTCAAAACTTGCTGCTGAGCGAATTATTTCGTTTCATCAACACACCAAAATTGGAACATTTGCCAAAAAACGAATAAATGTTTTAACACCATGTTTTACAGAATCAGTCACACTCTCTCCAGTACATAATGCATTTTTATTTTTATTGTTTTATTGTTTCACCTATGAAAATAACGTACAATAAATAAATCTGAATTTTCCTATTAAAGGATCTCAATAAATAAACAAATTCTAAAATGATCCGACAGGGACAACGCCCGCCTTGGGAAAATTCCTAAAAGCAGTTCAACTACCCTCATGTCTGACACAATTCCTGAGATTCCAATGATTGGGTTTCACTGAAAAAAGTCCGTCACTATTCATCTGTTAGAGCCAAAGTAAACTAAAATCATCTGAGAATCAAAAGGCAATGAAATACCTGATATTCGACAGGGGACCATCCCAATGTGTGTTCAAAAAAGATTACATCATCGTGTTTTCAAAATAAAGAACCATTTATTTGCGTTTAGGCTTTGTCTCAAGCGTTTGATTTTCTTTTTATTGGAAAAAAAAATCTCTTTTATAGCTTTCAGTGTTTCATTATAGGAATGTTGCTGGGGATACGCGCTCGGTTCTTGGGTTTATTGTTCAGAACTGTAAATGTTGTAGATCTATAGTACAAAGGGTGCTCGTAAACAAGTCAAAATCTTCCTCGGAGAAGTCCACCGGACTGTCCAAAGAGCTCTGCAAACTTGGTGATAAAGCGTCCGAGATCTGTAGGCAGGAGTCCGTGGAAAAGAAACTCAATTCGGATAGAGAGGTGGCGTCCTGCGGCTCTGAGAACGAAAGCTCCGGGCCAGCTGCTCGGCCCTCGGCCATTGTGCCGGGGTTATCTGCAGTAGGCGTTGGGTACGGGGGGGAGTCAACCGCTGTGTCGGGAACAGATGCGGGCTCTGGCTTGGGCTCTTCAGGCGTGGGCTGGCTTTTGTCCGCACTGCTCGTGTAGGAGGCTGTCGACTGGCACGTCTCGCTTTCAGAAGCCGCCGCCGAACCAGAACCAGATATTTCCAAAGACTGGCTCGAAAACGGCGAAGACGCGTCGGTTCCCTCCAGCAGCTCGAACCCACTGGGCTCGCCTTCCAACCCGTCCCTGTGATGCGTGGTTTGTCGCTTGTGCTTCATGCGCCGATTCTGAAACCACACTTTGACCTGGCGCTCGGTTAGATCCAAAAGTGCCGCAATTTCAACCCGCCGGGGCCGACAGAGATACTTGTTAAAGTGAAACTCCTTCTCCAGCTCGAGAAGCTGCGTGTTGGTGTAAGCGGTCCTCAGTCTCCGCGAACCGCTGCCATTATCCAGGACACCTTGAGCCTCTGCAAAAAATCCAAATCAGAATAAGTCCCATAAAAATCACTGCCACCGTCTATGAATCTCCCCGGTTGACACCTAAATCCCATCCCAGTTTGGGTGCTAATAAACCAGCGTGGTGCACAAGTGTAGCAAGCCCCATATTTTCGTGTACCAAGCTTTCGCAGTACAGTGCAACCCAAAATGGCTCCCCAAGCTATGAAACATGGTTATGAATAAAAATCGAGTCTCAGCTGACATCAATTCCGATTAAATCGTTATTATAGATCAGGATCTGCTATCTGCAGGATGGCAGGGTAATCTTTCAAAATGCGTACAGTTTGTGTTTATGCCAAGGCGGTGGGGGAGGGGAGCATTAAACACCACAGCGAAGGGATTTCAAATGAATTAAATCTACATATACAACAAAAATACGCGTATGGTTCTTGCAATGGACGTGCAGTAAATTACATTTTCTTTCGGGATAACTGTTAAACGCATGCGTAAATGTGCAATGACAACATCGAAAGGACATTTGTAGTTTCTTATTAAAGCAAAAGCTCGATTCTTAAATCTCTGGCACTTTACACGCTGTATTTGAAGCCTTTTATACGGTTTAAGAAACATTCCAGACATGAAATGAAGACATGCGTAACCATGCTTAGCCGAACGTACCTGTCGGAGACTCCAGTCCCGCGGTTATGTATCCGGAGGATGCCTGAGAAGGTGAGGCTGCAGCGGCTGCTGCTGCAGCTGCAGCGGCTGCAGCTGTAGCTGTTGCAATAGCTCCAGGCTTGGGGCACTTCTTGGAGGATTTTTTCTCCTTCATCCATGGGAACTCGTGAGCCAGCGACGCGGCACCAGACAGCGACGCCGGGCCTTGCTGGTGCTGCGCCGGCGGTGCTGTTTGTGTCCGGAGCTGGAGGCCATTGGAGGCAGTTCGCTTTTGGCTCCTCGGTCTCGCCTGGTTGCCTGTGCAGGGACTCAGACTAGGGATGGTGTGCTCGAAAGGAGGTGGAATTGCTGTCGCGTCCTTGATTGATGAAGTTTGAAATGACTCCAGGACAGCGGGGAAAGACGTCAGGCACTCTGCAAGGGAAGGCTGGCTGTTGATGAACCCAATCTCCCTCTCAAATTCAAAATTCATCGCTTCGCCTGGGCAAAAAGGGCGTCCAGCGACACCAAGATATGCAAAAAATAACATCCAAAAAGCTAGGATTGTTTGTGCTCCTGCTATGACGGCATTTGCTGGCTTTAATAATTGTGTATATTGGTGATATTACTAGCGTATGGGGACCAGGGTCTGCTAAACTGAAGACTATGGGCGAAATTGCAGCCAATTCCTGGTCACGTGACTAATCTCAGCCAATCACATTCCGGGGCCTGGTGGTTATAGAAAGCATGGACGGATAAAAAATACGACAGAATATTATAATTCAGCAGGCCTACTTATAGGAAATGGTAAAAAAAAAACACCCCGCTTGCCATGTGTTCTGGGAGTTCAGTTGCCAAGTGAGTGGTATACAGTGCGTTGATAACAATCCACAAGCAGCAACGGTGATGTAATTCCCAGGCCTTGCTTTAAAAGCACATCCTCAATATGGCTTCTCACGTATTTACAATCAAAGGTCATTAATCTTAAAAGTTGTGACAAGTGAAACAGACAAGAGATGTGTCTTTGGAAATATGTTTGTTATCAAGCACATAAATAAGGATGAAGACGGATGGTGAGGTTTTTCTGCAACACCAGTCCGTCCATAACGACACGAATGCTTTCTGTTTTGATGCATCTTCTGAAGAATCGCTGAACCCTGGGGGACCTTTATTATTGTAAGTTTGTGTTCAGTTAGAATTCTGCATTGTTTTTTATTTTGTTTTGTTATGTTCCGCGTGGAAGATATATGCCAACGTCTAAAAGGAAAATCAGCAGTAACTAAATCTGTGTAAAGACATTTGTTGACAATGTAAACGCGGGGTCTCATCAAGGAATTAAAAGGATAAAATTGTCATTGAACCCGTTATATTTCCGATTGGAGCAAAAACAGACACAAAGTGAAGCTGATAAAAACGAAACAAAACTGGTTGCGTCAAAGTTTAAAACGAATGGGAAAAGGGCTAGATATTTTTAGAGCTGGAGAGGCAGCAGGGGTGATCAATCTTTTCGCCGGCAAAGCACTTGACAGCAGCCACCCTCAAGAATTCGCCTTTTCCTCCAAGAACACAACAAAGAAACCCCCATTATTCCCTCGCAGATTTGTGGACTTTCTGCCTGTATTTAAGTATTTTAATGCTTTGGAAACATGCAATTGGTCCGTGGCTTTGATGGGATTATTTAAGCAGAATTAGGTTGCAGATATAGCTGGACGCAACGGTGCGGATTTGCAGCCTGAGCTTCATTACTGTTTTTTTTCTCTCTCTCTCTGAGAAGAGTTATAACACATTCACTCCTGTGTGGGTGTCTGGGAATTTAAAAGGAAATAAAAAGCAAACTGTAGGCCGTGGGGTCAAACCGAAAAGGCGCTTCATCTCCACAAAGCAGATCAGACCGCGAGGAGCTTGGACACGCCGCTAATGCCCGTGGCTTTATTTGAGATATTACTAAATTGTTTTTAATCACTTTTTTAAATGTCTTTTTTTTTTTTGTAATTGTGGTGTTTTTTTTACAATGGACGTTTTCCGATGGGACACATTCTGGGAGTGAACTGGTTGCGTATAAAAGCTTTCATGGATTTTCCACCAGAAGACAGCGGTTTATTTTTCATTTAAATTGTGCGCTTCTATGTATCTACATTGTTTTTTAATAATGTAGTAAAACATGTACATAATTATAGCCGTAGGCTTATTTAACTTTTTAAAGGAAAAAATGTTTTGTGTTTCATGTCTGCTACGTCTAAATGTTCTGTTTTGTTTTTGTTGCGGTGCTATATTTTTATTCTAATTATTATTTTTTTTATTTTGTATTTTTTGCGTTTATGTTAAAATTGTGAACGCCACAAAAATGTCCGTCAGAGCATGAAGCTTTAATCCAAGGGTATGGTAACAAATATCCAATAATTTGTGTAGCTAGAGAAATCTTCCCATGTTTTAGTTTATCTTATATTTTACTGTATACATATTTTTGTTTATAAATTGTATTAAAATAGCTTTTAATGCATTCATTCAAGTCTCTTGTAGTCTGTGCATGAACAAAGGCAATACGAGATCTAACATGTTTCCTCTCTTGTCGCACGCGTTTAAATGTTGTTTTGTTTTTGAAAATGCTGGGTTAGATGTTACTATTTATTGCTCAAATTTTCCCACTGGTGTTAGTCGAGTCTGATTTGAAAGAAATTCGCATTTTAAAATGAAGTGATAAAACTGCGCCAATTCTAAATCACGTATTTGCTTCAGTTCCATAACCAGTCATGAGTGCAATCCTATTGGGCTGCGTCACGTGACTATTTCAGGCCCGGCCTCCAGGGCTCTTTCAGGGTCCTCGACAAGCCCCCACCCCCATCACATATCTCTGCACTTAGTCTGCTTATAAACTCATGGACTTCTGGAGTGGAAATGAATAACATAACATTTTATTAAAGAATTGTTCAACAATCAACTCTTAACAAGGAAATAAAAGTAGTTACAAAGGACAAATGAAGTTCTGAAAATGTTTAGCTATATTTCGTCTAATTCTCGACTATGTGGGAACGGCTCGTTTCCGTTCTAGCGCCCCCTGTACAAGTCAAGACAATAGTCCAATGGATTTATACAAGGGTAACATAAACCTACATATCTCTAAAATACAAGAACTAAAAAATTATTTTGTTACAATGACAAGAACACAGCGTCTTTTTATAACAGGTAGATACTAAAAAAGTACATTTTATCGATATAAATACATGGGGATAAATAATACAAAAAAGAAAGTATTTAAACTGGCTATAACAAATAAATATATATTTATGAATGTTCACTCGAACACACTTGGCGAAAGACGCTGATTGAAGGTCTTCCGGATCAAAATAAGATTTAATTTTCTTTCTCACCCATTACATGTAAACTCTAAGTGCAACAATGATGCCCAGACGAGAGCGCATTAGGCGTAAACAGAGACGTCTGCGCCGTAGCTTGGTTTCCCGGACATGCATTTTTGTTCAAATATACCCTGTTTCCAAGTTAAGTCAAGATAAGAAAATGTGGGCCTTTCATATTAGTTTGTACTAATGTAGGCAAACCCAAAGATTTGGAGAGATAGGGAACAAGGGAAGCAGGAGAGGGAGAGGGAGGGGGAGTTGAGAATAAGGGAATGAGCTTTAATTTACTAGCATTCTCAACTCTTTACTTTTACCCTGTGTCAAAACCGTAGCAAATTTCAATATTCTTCTCATCGATAGTGATGGGTAGCGTAGTGTAAAACAAAGTCAAAAGAGATGACAATCTTGAGAACCTTGTAGCTCTTAATACAAATGTTTCATTTTGAGACCTTTAAAAAAAGAGGTATGTGAAAAAGGGTAGTGGATGAAAACAATCCAGTGGTTTTCTTGCACAATGTTGGTCAAACCGTACCGCCCTCTTCGAGTAAGGGACTCAACACTAATGCTGAAGGTCTTGTCTAGGAGGATGAATAGACACAAACTAGTCCTTGGCATACACTAGCCACCCTCGCGGTCTTCTAAAGGGGTATTAGAGCTATGGAAATCAAATTCAGGCGTGAATGACACGTGATCTTGACATGCAAGAAACCACTGGATCATCTTTTTCAACCCCATTGCATCGCCCCATGGGTTAGTGTGTTCTGTTTCGTCTTCCGTTCATTCTCTTTTTCATTATTGTTATCCAAACCTGCTACAGATGAGTCAACTTGGGTGCTTCTTGGATTCTACCCTGAGAAGGATGGTGTGCAGACAGATCCGTGTATGTCGGATGTGGGTCACAAGGTCCATGGTGCTGGTTGGCCGACATCTGTGTAGCACCGTTGTAGTCCATGCTTGCCGACTGGTGGTGCGGTAGGTGATTGAGGCCATACATCGAAGGCCCGGTGGCAGGCATGGCATCAACATAACTACCTCCTACATAAACTGGGCTGCCCTGCATGTTTGGTGTCCCATAGGTACCACTGTTACCCTGTAGCCCGTGTGGATCATAATCCGGTGGAGTGTTTCCATATTTCTGTTGGGGTGGGCAACCTTTCATTGGGTTCTGATAGGCTGTTGACATGGCGTATGCATTTTGGTGCGGTTTGTTAAAAGATGGTGGGGAGGGTGCATCGTAGCTGCCCATTGAGTGCATAGAGTTCATGAAACCAGCAGATGACTGCATTGGGAGAGGTGGGCTTCCTGTAGGGGATGGGCCGCCTGAGGAAGAACCCATGCCTTTTGACTTCTGATCTTTCTTGTACTTCATCCGTCGGTTCTGGAACCAGATCTTGATCTGCCGCTCGCTGAGGTTGAGCAGATTGGCCATCTCCACACGCCTGGGCCTGCACAGGTAGCGGTTGAAGTGAAACTCCTTCTCCAGTTCCACCAGCTGAGCGCTGGTGTAAGCCGTGCGGGCTCTCTTGGAAGCCGCAGAACCCGGAGGGCTTTTCTCACCACCGCTGCTCTCCGCTGGGGTGAGAATGAAATAAAACATAATTACTCCATGCTGAAATTGAATGCATCCTTCCCACTAATAAAGCTGGCTGTGAAAAACTTATCCCCCTGATATTGCTTGTCAACACTTCATAAGTTTGGCATTTATTAAGAGGCGCATGGCCTAACATTGACCTTGAGTATGTAAATCACATTAGAACTAAAGCCCAGGGCCAGATTCCACTGTGCAATGGGCAGCGGTGTATTTGCTACATAGCTTGTCTTGAAACTGCTTCACAGAGAGAATTAAGAAGATAGAAGCCTCCGTCTGCAGTTTCGGAGGCGAGTGGGATAAATCTTGCGTTATCTAGACACAACAATTATGTGTGACAAGTGATACGGCAATGCTGCTATCTTAAATCTAAACAATAATCTTTGTGAGCTGCTTTTTATCGCCTGTCATTTGTATAGCCAGATATATACAGTGGATCATGCTACAGTCATCACGACTTTTTGGTTATTAATTCATTTGAATTCATCTCATTTGTCCCAAGCTAAAATATCAAGGACATCTGAAACAACTACTGCCTGAGTCTTCATCCCTGCTGTATCCCAGTGTATGCTTATCGTGCTAGTTTGGGGCAAGAAGGAAGCAGAAGAGTTTTTCAAACACACCGTTAACTGAGCTTGCACTTGGAGAGCTGTTTTTTTGCTTGGTGTTCTGACGAGACTCCTTCATCCAAGGAAAGATCTGCTTTGTGAGAGTTGGGTTCGGAGCGAGAGAGGACGACTTAGATGATGATTTGGACGTTCCCCCTCCGCCTGTTCCACCACCACTGCCACCATTACTTCCACCGGGTTGTTGGGTGGCATTTGAGGCAGCAACGTTTACAGCGTTCTGAGGAGGGGAAACCTGGGGGGGCGGGTGGTGTTCAGATGGCAGGCTGGGCCGCATGCAGCTGCCATTGAGCTCTTTCGTCTTGGCGTGTTGAGGCTGTGGGGGTGCACTGGTGCCCAGAGACTGGAGGGAGCATGCAGACCTTTGGTAGTCACCCTCGAGATGAGCCGAGTTCTGGAAGGCTGGTGCCGGAGCATCATAGCCAAAACCGTTTGCCCCCTGATACGAGTATCCTCCAAAAAGTGTTGAGTTGTCGTAGTAGGTCGTTTTCTGCATTTCCAAAACTCGAGTTACCGGCTACCAGGGTCCTGACGACCTTCTGGAAGAACATTGGCTCTAGATGTCACGTGACGGACTCTTTCCAATGGCCTCTTGGAAGCTGACCTGAAAGGTTATAAGAGGCACATAATAAGAGGGGCACGAGGTAAATCCATCTTACTGCACTGAAAGACGCCATGACATGAATAGCATGTTCCCACAACGCAGCCTGCAGATGCTCTCTGTTTTCTCCCCCCTCTCTCTTTCTCTGTTTTTGCACATCATAACAAACTACACAAGGTTGTGAACTGCCTGGCATTATTATAAATACAGATGTGTGTGTTTTATTGAACTGGTCCCATTATTTCAGGTTTGTTTTCTATTGTTCCACAAATAAAGAGTTTTCTGAAGTGACCATTGTCCCCATGCAAGAAAGGTAAATAAATGAAAATGAAATGTTACTATCACAGTAAAATTCATTTTTTCCCGACCAAAAAAAAATCACAAATATTAATACATAATTTAGTTATTATAATAAATGACACTCAATAATTACATGTGTACAAATGTAAAAATATTAATTTTTCATGAAACATTTAGCAAGGTTCTATTCAAAGCATTCAAGCGTTTAGTAGATAAAATGTAATTTTTATAATTAAAACGTAAATGGGATGCAACGGAACGTATCTTTGTTTTAAAAATAAAAGCACACATGAAACCTGCAGTAGATACTGCTAACAGATGAGAGCTCTCGTCTCAGACACAAAGGCCATCTTTACAGGGGTTTCTCCAGTTACACCGTATTTGGGCAACATTAAAACCAGACAAACCGGCATTTTGTGTCTTAAACGATGTTTTCTGCTTCTCTAGAAGCTTTTCTTTACATTCATAATGACTCCTGGGTGAAATGAACAAACACAGGCCTTTATCGCGTAAATACCTCGCAGTTTGGTTCTTATAATTTGCTGAACGGGTGAGAACGATCACTCAAACACTTACAAGCACCTGGCATTTTTCTCTCTCATTGGTGTAGCAAATTGTATTAAAAAGACTGAAGACATTTTAGGAGGGCTACTGTGGCTATTTTGTGTTTAGAAAATAGCCTTTTGAATATGGACCCTATTTATTAAGGCCTTGTTCGTTTAATAATCAATTTTGGCTATTTGTACGCGATTACACTGAATTCGTTTAATACATGCATATACAATGTAAACAAATTGAGGATCTAATAAAATAACATGTTGTATTGATAAACAAATTCATACCATTTAACAATAACAAAGCCTTTTGAGAAAAACAGCCATTTTATCTAGTGTTCGTTATTGTTTAGGGAAAATAAAACATTTAAAAATAAATGTGTCCTTGAATTCAATAGTATCGATGTATTTTCATTGAATTCACACCTACACAGAACGCTTTTTAGCTACACGCTAATTTTTTAGCACAAGCTAACATTTTGGTAAATTTCCATTGTTGAAATGCTCTGAATTTCACTCAGAACACTAGAGAAAATAAATGTTATAAAGGGACACTACTTAAAAACGTTGTCGAGATGTATATTTGTAATTTACACAGAATTAATGTGAGCCACAGCCTTTGAACATCAGCTCAGTCTCAACACGTCACAAATGTTCGGTCATTTATCTTCGAAGAGGACGGCCGGAATCCTAATCATTTACTCTAAGGAATTGTCCACGAGAGAGAAAGGGGAGTGGGGGGGGGTAAAGCAGGCATAATAGATATGAAATCATATCTGTTCCATTAAATGGAACACGTAATGTCTTGGCCCTCTTGTTACGGTAACACAATAACCAACTTTTCTGTGGATCAAAGCCTAACACGATTACTGAGTCGCGAGCGGATGTAGCAAGAACAGCACCGAGCCAAACGTCAACAAAAACAGCAGTCCACTGCCAGGAACAGCAAAATATAAGTTACCTGGTATTTGTGTAAATATCGCACGCCTCAAGGTAATTTCGAATGTAATATTAAAGTAACATTAAGATAAAAAAAGAACAAAGTCGGTCGCTCCTTTTGAACGGTAATGGCCTTGAATGAACAAATCCCATTTCGAACTAAAGCACACCTTTGTATAAATCGATGGTTTTGCTCAATTCGCTGTTCTTTTAAGCACGTTTCATTTCCCCGCGTAAAAGCACCACATAAGTCTCGATATTTTACGCACGAGCATAAATTACTCAAAAATGATTCCGTTGATTATGTAATCGAGCTGAAATGAAGCTAAATCCCAATTGTGTTTGCTTTTATTCAGAGGTAGAGAGCGAATGCTCCAGCTTCCCTGCAAGCGCATAGCATTGTGAACTCTTCTTGAACCGCGTTTGGAGTCATACGGTCATAAATCACTAGGACACACATACCGCCATTCACAAACTGATAGCCCATTTCAGACCAGCTTACCTTAGCCTCTGACGAGAGATGCGCGGGCAGGCTTCATATTATCCACGTTCGGCCACGCTTCGATCAATACAAAAGCCCAAAGCCCATCGCGGTTTCGATATTCCAGGCAGTCAGCGCGCGTCAAACGCCGGGTATCTCGAGCACGGCTGCCCCGCGCCAGAGTGCGGGCGCTGCTGGACGATTCCCCTCGGCTCGCGAAAGGGGGAGACGGTCTAAGCATGAAAGATCTGAGGTATGCGAGGGGGGCTGCGAATGGACAGGCAGCACTGCTCCTGGCCGCCCTGTCGACTGGTACGCCCTGCTCGCAGATAACAATGGCCTCAGATTTCGCCTTCAGCCGTTTCCTCACGGCGTAAAACCGAACATCTTAATCCGAGGTGCGTCGTAACATCTCCCCGTCTCATGTCTGGGCCCGGGTCCGCGTGTGTTATTAGCTCTTCTATGCTATAGCTTCATGTATATAGTCAACACGGGCCTCTCCAGCTATTGGAAATAACGGAGCAGGCTAGATGTGAGAGGCGCAAGCGTTAATCCCCATCAAACAGCGTCACCAGTGAAAACTTATGCTAATTGCAGGCGGTCTGTACAAGATAAAGCTCTATAACTAAGGCTCCCTGAGTTTTTCACTCATGTGCTTTTACTATGATGCTCTGGTAACATTGTTTATAGGCAGCTACTACAGAGTGGACCCATTTCTCTCTCCCTCTCTCACTCCACCAGTGTATATTAAATTACCAGGAAGTGTGTTCTCAGCTCTGGCTTGAGGCTTGAACAACATTCTATCTGTATTGTTAATATTTCATCACATCCCTGCCAGCACACCCAACTAGTACAATAACTTATGCACAACCAATAACAAAAACCAATGAGGTGGGGGGTGTAGGCACAAGAGAACAGACAACAGGCGGACTTGAGCCCTGAGGGAGGGGTGGGAAAACAAATCAGCAAAAAGCAAAATAATAAAAAAAATATATAGATATCAAGCAGCTTTTGTCGAATCCTGGTCACACAAGTCTTGCGAGTTTCGTGGCGAGCGCTTGCGTCTTAAAACCAGACGAGAAGGTTTCGTCTGTTTGCGGAAAAACCCATTGTACGAAGATGAAGATGCACGAAGAACCAGAAGAAAACTCCAAAAAGGAAACGACGAACTTGGACAAAGAAAGAAGAAAACTCCACGAAAACGTTCAGGAGATATTCCTAGTTCTCTCATCTGAAGCCAAACTCCACGTCTCCCCCTCTCTCTCTCTCTCTTTCTGTCTCTCTCTCTCTATTTTTATTATTCAGGACACTACCCCCGTCGTTTATGGCTACGTAAGATTTATGACTTCCACCATACACAGGCAGCTGTAAACAGGCAACTTTAAAAAGATGCATTTCTTCTTGGTGCTTGAATGGAGAGCATCACCAACGGTGTGGGAGGAAGGCACAAGGCAAAAATGTACGTGTCTGCAACTTTTTACTAAACGGCATTGTTCCTTATTTTGCAACCTTTGCTAAAAGGATCCAAAGGGGAGCCACTTAAAAGGACATTAATTAACCAACTCGTGGGCTGATGCAACGAAATGCAGAAAACGCCATTTCTTCTCCTCCATTTGAGCATCTTTCTGTGATGTTAGCATTAGCAGTTGCTTTCCAGGGTCGAATTTAAAGGTCGGATTATGACATAATCTGGGCTGGGAATAAAAGTGTTATTTTTCTTTGGAAGGAGAGCAACATCTGCACTTTGATGGATGTTATATTTCTTTTTTTTCTCTAATGGATCATCAAAAATACAGCTAAGCTGCATTGCACTATTTCATTGGATGCACACCTCTAGAAATTATCTTCCGGACATTCTCTCCTGCATCAAGAAGATCAAGATGCTCTCTTTAAGTTCGTTCGTTTAGATGGATTTTTAAAATCTGTTGTGCGCGGGATAAAAACAACATATATCATTCAGATTGTAGCCACGCGTTTTTGCGCAATTGCAGTATTTTAGTGTTTTATAGTTTCTTTCATTATATATTTCGTTATGTTCCTGCAGGAAAAAAAATCTTTTGCAAATAGTAGGTTTTAAACAGAAATAATCAGCTGGATTTCGTTTTATTTAGGACTGTAAATGAGTAAATGTTTTCCTTCTGAAGTAATAAATGACATTCAATGCAGCAAATAGCTCCAGTAGCCTTTTGTCAAACAAATGAATAACTGTTACTGTTGTTGTTTTTGTGTTTGTTTACACGAGGAAAAACATGTTGTGAGTGTTATTCCAGCGTGGGACTTACTGTGAGTTGCGAGTCACCATTTGCTAAGCAATTATTTAATGTGTCAAACAATTTCTCAAAGACTCTCCAAATAAACATCACACACAAGCAGCGCTTGTGAAAAAAATCGGGAATATTAATCACTGTCACGCTATCGTTTCAAAGCAGAATACTTACTCAGGGATGAAATTTTTCAGATATATTTTTTAATTGAAATGTTGAATAAAGGGACCGCCGAGAAGGTGTGCAAAGCTTTAGTATTGCCTTAAAAATTGAAGCGGTTATTTACAGTCAAACCAACATTGATCGTATAGCAAAATAATTTGAAATGCATTTATTTAAATGTACTTTCATGAATTTTTTGTTTCAATTTTTGTAAACATATTAATATGTGTAATACTACAAATGTTTTTAAAACACATAGAAAACGAGTCACAATACAATCCCCAAACACAAAACCAAAGGGTATAAATCAATGTCAAGCGCAAAAAGATTAAATCACTTACCGAGATATTGTCCTTTATCACTTCGAGATTTTATGCAAGGATACAACTTCTTGATGGCGACAAGGAACTGTAAAAAGAGAAAGAGAAAAGGAGAGATGCAATCAAAAAGGGGTCGCCAAAAATCCAATATGGTACATCAGACCTCGTGTAGAGGGATTGACCTCAAAGACAATTTGATGGTTTGCCTCTCCTGACCGACATGTTAACCTTAAATTACGTTCAGGAATACAGAGAGAAATTCGAGGCCAACGAAAATGTTTATGATGCATCACAAAGCCCCTATTGATTTTTAGCATGTATTGAATTAAGCATGATATTTACAATCATTTAAAACGGAACCTTTGGCCTTACTGACGGGTTTGCTGTTGTACAAAAAAAAACAGAACTGTTTGTTCTGAAAACCATCATAAGATAAAAAAAGGAATAGATTAATTAAAACCTGAATCTTAGCATATTTTTTTCGGGTTTAAAAAAAACTGCACAAAACGATACGTCTGCAACATCATCAACAATAAAAATTGGAAAATTAAATTGTGTGCCTATTGTTTTAGTATAGCTTTTCGTAAGAGTAATATAAAATAGTAATAATCGAAAAAAAAAACCATTTCAGAAAGCAATACACGAAAACAGTTTTAAAATCATGAAAGAAAACACGCGTGGCCATTGAGAAAACCACGGAGCACAAGTCCCACCATTCTGGAATAAAATCCGCACATAAACTTGATAAACAAAGCCCTTAATCCAAACGGGTGCCCTGGAGGAGCGCAAAATGGATATATACAGTAGGCGATGGCTTGAACAGAAATGGAACGAAATGGCCTTGCTGGTCTGCATAGCAGTGCTTATTAAAAGTGAAATAAAAACGTTGGACGGTTTCGTTCGCCGGCTCGTGACAGCTACCCCAAACACATAAATCAAAACGAGGATTCCCCCGACCTCCCCGACTCTGCGGCCTACAGCGCTATAAAGTTATTTATTGCATCCCCACACTTACGCACGCCGTTGGCTCGATTCCATTCCCAGCGCCCGGGCCCGTTTCAACCGCTCTCCGGGTAATTTTAGGTCGATTCCTCCCCGGTAACACGCCAGCGACCCGCAGTCTTGCTGGACTAACCTAAAGTTACCTATAAAGTGAAGGGTGCTCGTGCCCCAGCAAGCAGCAACGCTGCTGCTCTCAGAACAAAGGGAGGAGGCAGCTCTCAGCCAGAAGAGCTGATGAGCCAATTTTTACTGAGGGGAAATGGAAGAGAAAGCAAGCAGAGAGCAACGGCTTAGCCGAACCAGAACCAGCTTCTCCTCTGGTGCGCGGAAAGACTTCCAGTGGTGTTTTATTATCATTGTTCGGGCTGTCGAAAGGTCGGAATGAAACAAGCGGATTCCCATGCGCTCGTTACTGCGGGCTTTGCAACAAAGATCCCCTGCATCATGTATTTAATGCATTAATGGATGCACGGGTAGACTCTCACCCCTACTGATCACTTACATTTTTAAACACCATTCGAGCCTTCGTGGTTTTACATGGCATCTCAGTGTGGTTGCAGCTATAGTTCCTCATTTTAAGAAAGTGCATGCAACACGTACCTAAACCGGCGAACCCCAAACATTCGCGCCGTTTGGCTTTGACGGATTGGCGCTGGGTTGGCAGCTTGACCTTTCCGTGGAGGTGCGATAGCTCACCAGATTAATGATCAATCAGAGGTACTTTGGAATCCCCTTGCAATGTCTTATATTTATGCATTAATCCTATCCGTCCACACCAGCATGGATGGCACCTTCTGTGGAAGCCGATCTCATCCCAATAAGTATAATTAACCAGCCGGCTTCAGATTTAGTCGTGACTGGGCTCTCTTCCCAAATCCAAAATAATGACCTGAATCCTTCGGACACGTGACACGGATGACACGCACGCAGTCTTATAAATCCAAGAATAGAGTTTTTCATTTATAATCCGAGATGAATGATTTGTTCCCAGTTTTCTTGAGTGCCACCCAGTAAAAACACTGATATCGCCTCCCCATCACTGAAATGGCGAGCTTTCATCGAGTCCCCTCGCTGGATTCCAGTGCTTTGAAAAGTAATGAGCTTGAACGCCTAGCATAGCCAAATGTCGAGAGAGGAGGCTGTTTTTAAGCTGGGAGCGGCTAGATATGTCTTCTTTTCTCTTGCAGTCTGCCGGATGACATCCAACTTTCAACACCACAAACTTCAGTGCGCATGAGGCCGCTGGATGCACCAGGCCTTCTGTGGCCTATCTGTGCTTTGGCAGGCTGTGTGAATGGACAGGGGGCTTGGTTTCTGACACCCACGCATATAGCATCTACTAAAGACTTCTCATTCGCCTACTGATCTGTTCGGGGTGCTCAGAGTAGAGAAAAATCTCAGTTTATTCATTAATTGTTGCTCTGTGGTGAAATCCGTAGGGTTCTTTGTGTGAATGTTGTGATGTAATCCACCTAATCCCTTCAATACACAGCTCGTGAAAATATTCTTTAAAATGAAGTATTTGTAACGCTGACCAAACATTTTCTGTAACAGCTTTAAATAATAAAGAAGGTTACATGTATTCGAGCACAGAGTTAATTTTTAATGCCATCTGTGCATAGGGTAGATAATGTTTAACTTTTTTGAATGAAGACACTGACTGAGGAAGAGACAGGGTCTTTGGGTCAACCTAGGCCCATGCCCCCAGGGTCCTTAAAACTGCCAACTTCACAAAACTGACAAATGACCATACAACATCAAAATGTAGTTAAAAAAGAAACAATTGCAGTCTTATGTGACTTTTTTGTTTAATTTAAGGCTAAACCCTCCTTTTTTCTCAATTATTGCTGTCATAAGCAGGATTTGCATGGGCCACATTGTAATTAATACACTGTATTACACTGTATTAATAAAACCATGAGGATAACAATAATCTATTCTCAGAATGGAAATATTAAAAAGATTTGTGACCAAGTTGGCAGCCACACTGTATTTTAAGTTGCTTTGTCAAACTGAGCTTCTCTCTCAACTGTCAGTGATTTATGATAAAATCAATCGAAATATATCCACTTAAAGTTTTGTGGTTTTATTGAGAGCTGTGCGCTCACGGAAACCAATAATTCTCTTTTGGACTGAATACCTCAAAAACAAAATTTGCAGATAAAGAACTGATTTATCGCGACGTGTCAGAGTTTGCAGATTTCATTTGTGCATCTACATGTTTAAGTGCGTAAACTACACATTTTACTTGAAAAAGTTCAATAATTGTCGTTTTGCCCCAACAATTCGACCTGAGTCTTTTAAAAAAAATCACCTTTAAAAGATATAAAGCCTGGCAGAGACATTATGTCACATAGACGTCCAGCTTGAGGCCGCATTTGAATTATTAGCCGTTTTTCTATTACCTTTGACAGCTTGAGACTACTTTCAGTTTTAGTAACACCGGTCGTTTTACAAGCTGCAAAAATTGAAATAACAACTAAATGACTAAATGCTCTTTTGTGGGAAACCTGTGGCGCGTTCAATGGAGAGCAAAGCAGAATGGCAGAAGCTGGTTTCGGTCATAAATCTGTCTTCTTTTACACCTTAAGGACGCGTATCTCTGCACCTTCCCAATCCCACAGTATTTAAACAATTTGGCTAACTAACGAGGAAGCTCAGCATCGGTGTGAAATATAGTCATCCACAAAGAAAATACGGTAGGAGGGGGATAAGCCACGTTTTAGCCCTCATCGGTTACCGATTTGAAGGCAAGTGTCTTCACTTGTTTGAAAACAAAGAAAAAAAGTTTTTGAAGACAGGCACACCCAGGGATGACTCTAGGTCACACAACGGATAATTAATGACTTGTCGGCAGAAGATCTCGGGACACTAGGAAGAGTCCGGGCATGCGGCATCATTGGAAGCTTGCAAATCTTACCTGACATCCAGCATTCCTCCGGAGCTCTCCGTCGAAAACGGGACTGTTTTGTGGATTACAGAAAATTGCTGCTTTGAATAGACTTTTTGTAAATGCGTAACTCTACGTTGTAGCTACCTATAGGCTATTTTGTGGCGCGTTCTTAGGCGCATGAGTGCGCGCAAACTCCGGGAGCTTTACTTCAGCCGCCCCTGAATCCTAGAGAATGATCTGGAGCTCCACTCACCACCAGACGGAAGATTCCACCTCTAGCCTCGAGCTGTCTGTTCGCCTCTCGCTGCTTGCGCGGAGCAGGGTGGATTGACACGGTGAACTAGTGAACCAGTGGACTGACAGGACACACAGGGTGGAGAAGCCAACGGGGTTCGTTTGTCCAATAGGGGACTGCGCGGCTAAGCGGCCAACACATGGGCCATATGGTTATAGCAACCTGCAGGCTTCGGCGAGGGCGAACACGGCCAACCTCATTGCGATAATTGTTCCCTTTCCTGTCGGCATCCAACACGTTGCTTTTCCTTTTCTTTCATGTCAAGCGGCTGAAGCCAAATTCCAATAGATTTTACGCAGTAGATTAAGGTTTGTGGATATTTTCGCGTGGTAAGTTTTGTTGCAGCTTCCAATGCATGTATCACCTGCAGTATTGCTAGCATATGTCGCTGCCCTTGGCTTTAGTTCATCGAAGCTTTTGTGTGCTCGCTTGTACTCTACCCACGCAAAGATAGCGTAAAACGAAAGGCACGTGCGCCCTCTCTCACAGATGCGCACAATAGATCGACCAAAGTTCAATTATAACTATTTAAAAGTGAGATGATAGCAGCCGTCCTATTCTTAGCCGGTGCGTAAAAAACGTAGACGCTGGCTCAAACATTTCCGGCTAAATAATCTTATCGCGCTCCCCCATGCTCCTCAGATGAAAATCCAGCGTGTAGCCTCTGGATAGCGTTTCCCTGCTCGTTTTTCACGTGCTTTCAATTGGTGCTCTGTGCAGACCGTTATGAATTAGAGAGAGGGTTCATATTGATTTATTTGCAAATGGGTAATTATTCCTGCATTAGGAGATAGGGGATGCACCGGGAGAACTCACCTATCCCAACATCAAATAAATTGTAACCAGGTACGACTGCTGCTGTTAATAAAATGATGAATTTAATAGAAGACAAAATGGCTGAAAGATTGACTCAGGGACCAAAACATGTCTGCATTTGTCCAGTTTGGCTATGGGCGTAATGCCCAACTTTAACAGCTGATCATAAAAATAAATGCTGTGAGGTTTATGTTTGGATATCTGTTATTCCATTGATCCGAATATTTATACTAAATGCATTATTATTATTATTAGTAGTAGTAGTAATAGTAGTAGCAGTGTTAAAAAGAACCTTGAGTGGATATTTTGAATATAGATAAATATGGCCAATGTTCAGTTTCCTTACGATATATACTTCGTCAGAACGTCTATCCAAAGTCTTTTAGAGGTCTTTGGCCAAGTGGATGTTTGCTGAATTATTTTAAGAATAAAATTAAAGGTGCACATTTTAATTGTACCTATGCACAGAACGAGGGTTCAAAATGTGTTTTTAAGCTGTACATTGAATTAATTATGTACACACTCTTTAAAAAAAACAACTGCTGGGTTTAACATGTTGTGGCATTGGGTGATTTTTATTGTTATTAAAAGCTGCAGTTTAAGAATATTTCTGACCCAGCGCACGGTTAAAATGTCTTATCGCTAAGTTGACCCAAAGGGGTTATTTTAACCCAACGTTTTTAGAGTACAGAGACAAATTTTGTCCTTGTGCATTTGCTTTATTGTGGGCCTTTGACTCGCTCGTTACAATTCAATTTAACGCATTTTGACGTAGTCCTAGCAATTCTTTGGAAATGTTGGGTTAAATTACTCATATTTGATGAGAAAATTACCAAATATAACGATGGGTTATTTATTCTGCAACCCAGCAATTAGGTTAAGAAATCGGCAACACTTAAAAAAAATAACAAAAAATGCTCAACCAGGTATTTGGGTTAAAACGATAACACAGTGATTTGAGAGTGTGATGTTATTGTAAATTTGGATGTTCTTGTTGTAAACGTGCAGTTAAATGGTGCATCTATCTGTTCTCTTTATGTCTATCCAAACTGACGGGCGCTTTAAATCATTTATTCAACCTCGGTGGTCGCTATTGGAATCAGATATGAGATCTTCCTGGCCAGTGCCTGCTTCTAGAAAAAAAAAACCCATCTATTCGCCCTTTGTGCATCCTCTAAAATGAGCTTAGATATTGTTTTTGACACAGCCCCCAGCAACAAGAAAGCTGGGGGAATTATACATTTTGAACGTGTTCACCTGTGCCTCAAAACATATTGGATATGAGCCAGGGAGTTATTACAATTCTGCAACAAAAAGGGTTTAAACAGAGTGGAGAGGAGGTGGATAAAATAATGTCGTAAACAAAGTCAGCACCAATTATAAAGCTATTATTAGTAGTAGTAGTCAGGGTTTTTTTTGCTGTGCAAAAAAGCTTCTTCTCGAAATATGTGGCCATAATTACACTGCATGTTTGTTTTATGTGTGCTTGTAAATCAAATAATAAAGATCGATTAACCTCTTTGTGTCTGTGGTCGTCTTCGGTGGCGCATGTGCATTGCACAGTTATACGAAATAACATTAACACGTCATAAACGAGATTTACTACAGGTAAGTCGCTCTCAAGCCTCCTCCTTGGGTGCAGATCTAATGTAGATGATAAGGTATCCGTTCAAATAAAGCAATGCCATTGTTTTACAGTATATTTTGATATTTATCTTGCATCACATACACAAAACAATATGAGCCAGCCTCCTGCCTGCAGGCAGCTCCGTCTCTGTCAGAGCTGTTGTTGAGAATGCACAAAACCAGTAGCTGCCTCTTTCTGCTCACTAAGTACCCCAATTAGGTTTTTACACCATGAAGAAAAGCAGCTGCTGACCAGGTATGAAAGCCCTGGCTGGAAGTTCCCTTGTGCATGAGCTTTACAAGCCGATGCGTTTGCCAAATTTAAACAAATCTTCCTTAATTGGTAATTGCATATTCAGTAATTCGATACCTGCAGCTACTTCGTATTAGTCGCTGATCCATGAATCGAGCGCGATGATCAACTCGTGTGGTTTAAGGATGAGGGGAGAAGAGGGGTTTGATTCAGAAAGGCGGCGAGCTTTAACGGTAATCCCGGGGATCTCTTCCTCGTTCTCGCATATCGTCGCTCGCCCATCATTTTCAAAGAGAAATGATTTATCGCGCAGACGGTCATAAACAACACAACTCCCTCTCAAATACACAATGGCAGCCCCGCTGCCGCTGACACACATATCACTATAAATCAAGCGGAGGAGCTGGCTGAAAACACCGTACAGAGTGAGAGAGAGAGAGGTGCATGCAAAGGAATAGAGAAGGATGGTTTGTGTGACGGCGAGCAAAAGAAGAGTAGCGCCGCTGTTCAAAATATAAACATTTGGTGATATGAATGGAGTGTAATGTTGTGACATGTCGCATCCCTGCTTTTGGCAGCTGGATGCAAACGATGGAATGGGTTTATGAGAGACACATGCATGATGGGATACCGAGGATGGGTATTTCTGGACGATGCACCACAAAAGAGCGAATAAATGCAAGGAGTCGGGTAAGCCTGGAGCGGTGACGGCGGTGAAGGTGGCGTTCCCCGTTTCCTCGTATACTCACATGCAGGCTTCGCGCGGTGAGACGCTCCCCCGTCCAAATTTGTTTTATTGCAGCCTTCGCGAGGGTCTCTGCGCTTTTTTTCGCTCCGCTATAGGGCTTGTTTTTAAAAGGACAGTTGAATTTCACGTCAGACACTAGGAGACCATGTCTGCGATATTCCTGACGAATACATATCTATTCTGCAACCACTGCATTAATTATTTAATGAATCACGTGACCGGGAGGGGGATGGGGGCACCACGGTTTGCACGCTCGTGGGATTGCTATGACCCAACACTCCACTGTTACACTACACGCTGTTGTGTCCTTTTTATCCGTAAAATGAACCTCTTCATAAAACAGGATGAGGTAAAATAAAGTTGTTATGGTCTTTGTGCTTCGAACGGTCAACTTGAATAAGTTCAAAGGAACGCAGTTAAGTGACGCTGTTAAAATGTATGCATTTTATTTCTTTTTAATAATCTGTACTACTCAAAATGTGTTTTAAGTCAATAGTTCTGCGTTCACTGCAATCCGATGAAGCAAGCTCCTTTTGTAAATCAACATTTAATATCAAGCATTATCTTTGCAATAAATTTCATGCCATTGTGTCTTAAAAATGTTTGATTTCTTTAAAACACTGCTTTTATTATGTGCATTAAAATAATGATGACTAAAGAGAGTCTGTGGAGAAATTCTTACGATAACAAGCTCTCTGATGAATGGCTGTTGGCATTGCAACTGATATCACATACCCAGTTTTCATCACCCGCGTATTTAATTCTACAACAACGCGTTTATGACATATTTGTTCAAAGTTTCTTTTTGAGAACCCCTTCTGCAAACGCTATACCTGCGAGGCTTGGTTTTACTTATTTTCTAGATTTGTAAAAAAAGACACAGGTAACATGCAATAGATAAATGAGGAAAATCTCTTGATGAGAGCCTACCGTTTGCCTAGCCCTCGGTAACAATAGTAGGATGCCCTTCTGCACAGCGCGGAGGCAAAACGGAAACAATAGACCTGGGGCTGAGTCAAAAGAAACCGAGCAGTACAGAGACTTTGAAGGTCAAACAATAGCCCGACTTGCTTTGTGCTTCGAAGAAGTGTTAAAGAATTTGTACCGACTTTTTATGGAGCTAACAGCATTCAAAACAGCTTGAAGGAACAAATTAAAAAAACGAATAAAGTGAAACCAGCCCTGTTGTGTTTTCATCAAATGCAATTACACTATTTGCCAAGGCAAATGCAATAAAGATAAGATGTTTAAGTCTGCAATTTTCCTCCCAGTGATCAACTTAACCCATGCGTTTTCCACAGTGGGGTAAACATAAACAAATGCGCAAGATAAATATTTGTGATACTGCTCTCAAGCAGCTTTGTGGCAATATCAAGGAGACTTGCTTTTAAAATAAAGAATATTGTAAAATATTAAAATATTAAAAAAATTATTATTAAATAAAAATGCATTTGGTTTTAAAATACGTAACTGTTAATTGATCAGTTTTCTTTAAGCATAAAATCCAAGAAGCGTTATGTTTCTAGTTGCTCACACGTCGATGCGGTTTGAGACGTGGAGGATATTCTGGTTTCTTTTGTTCAAATACAATTAAAATACAGACTTAATATAGCACTCAAAAATGCAAAACTATACATTTCGTTGTCCTAATTTTTAGATTGATAACAGCAAAGCAAAATAGCAATAAAAAAGTACGCGTGGAAACGAAATTTTGTATAATTTCTGAACACTCAAAATTGAATTTATCACATCTAATAATTATAATTTCATTGCATTTATTATTATTATTATTATTATTATTATTATTATTATTATTATTTTAAGTAGTTTTATAATTATTATTGTAGTTCTAATAAAAAAGATTGTAGTTTCTAAAACAAAAGAGCAATGAATATTCCAGATTTTGCGGCCGCTTAAGTAAACAAAACGTTTGGCTAAAGGCTGGGTTTTTCCAGAGCGCCAGAGATTGATTTACGGCGCTGAGGAGAACCTCTTTTATTGGGGACTGTAAATCTGTCAAAAGAGGCAGAACGCGTCGTGCCTTTAAAAATTATATTCTTTGATGTGGATACTAGAAATACGCCTCCTTTTGGGTTCCTTGTGGATTTTAAATTTATAATATGCAATGATTACGTTTTTAAAATAGATGTAAAACCATTGTATATACTAATATTTTTAAATGCCCCAAGTTAAGTTAAATCCTAAACGTGTGTGTCTATATATGTGCAAGAAATGCACCGTTTAAGCGTGCATCTGCAAATTAGATAAGTCACGTTTTCAGAAGCTATGAGTAGAAAATAAAGCACCTGAATATTCGTCTTTAGTGAGCAGTCTCATTACTCTTCGCTATCTCAGGAAATAATGGAATCTGTATCGCAGCAACCATTCACTTAGTTAAATATTAATATGGAGTGAAGAGGAGCTCAGTTGGAGAGAATGTGAATGTGCGTCTGTAAACTACATTTTTAAACATGTCTAGATTCACAAAACAGCACGTAAATGTGGATATTATACAATCACAGAAATGTTTCTGTAGTAAAAAGGAGGTCGTTTACCGGAAATGATCGTTTACTTTAATTTTAATCTTTAGACGACGCACGCGCACACGAGGAGTCGACAGGACGACAAAGGTTGCGCGCGCGCGCGGGCCATATATCTCTGTGACTATGCGGTGCTGACCTCCGCTCCGTGGCTTCTCACAATAATAATTCAGCAATGCGCGAGGGCTATTTGTTTCGCAATTAGCGGCGTGAGCTAAAACAGGCAGCACATCAGTGGTACAAGGCCAAACTGAGAGCTTTCCAACAAACCTTGAAGGAGGGAGCAGAGCGCAAGGAGAGTGAGGAGGAGGGGGTTAATACATGATACAATGTGAGACGTTGTCACACAAAATCGCCGTCATATTTGCAGAGCGGAAGGCCCTTTTGGCCTCTCTCACAGTGTTAGAGCTACTGAAACACATATAAAGGAAATCGTAAAGTAATCTCACACCGTGTGTCCACGCGTGGTGACTACTCGGGCCTTTTAAACGCACCCAAAGATGGGAAAGGGGTTTGGGGATGGGTCCTTGCAAGGCCACGACTGCTGTTGTTTTAAGGGCCCCGATAGTTTACTAGACTGTCTGTGAGAAGAGATAGCACGGTGCCCCCGGGTTGCAATGCCCCGGCCGTGCTGTTATGACAAACTCGCCCTAGGGCTTTGTTGACCATGTACCACGTAGTGCTGTCCTGTCCGCGCCGGGTCAAGGGTTTCACAAGGGTCAGTCTGAGTCTTCGCAACAGACCTAATCGGTCAGAAAAAAAACGTGTCCTCCAGTTGAACCCATTGCTGCCTGCCCGTATACTGCAAGAATCGATTTCTTTCTGTCATCTTCCCTCAATATCGGCTTCTATATTTTGTGCTTCTCTGCCACGCTTCATGCCACGCAGGTTCGCAGTGGGAGGTGAAAGCGTAAACCAGAACCAGCGACCTTTTTTCCAATACGCACGAGATTGATCTGCAGGGGTTAAACTGCGGTGAGTGCGTTCGTGCTCATCTAAGCACGCAACATGCAACTGAAGCAATTTTCTCCAAGTCGTTTTAGCCAAATAGTTGCTCTCGAGATATTCTCTCCAGTGATTTTCATTCCAGTCTGACCAACGGAGCATCCAACAATTTATTTTCTAACCAGTCGCTTTGCACCTGTGTGCCACCCAAGCTCTTTCTGATGGAGTAAAAATGTGTTGGAGCCGGAAAGTCGTGCAGAAACGTGCACAGAAATAAGAAATACATCTATATTTATCAGACAAACTCGTGTTGTATGTCAACATTTCAACATTTGCTCCCTTGTGAGTTATACGTACGCATCTCATGCATATTCACAGGCTTCATGGAAGAGTCACATGCGCGTTCACGCGTTTTTTTTAGACCATCTCAAAGATTCCAACAAAACAAAAACATGTTTCTTCTTTACTTATGAAGGCTCACACCTTAGAGTTCACAAACACACAACAGCCGGTTCCCAAAAGCTACATTTCTGTCAAAGCTGCCAGAAAACCATCTGTGCCACTACAGGCCAAATGTGTCTGTGCTACCCAACTGCGAGAAGGCCATAAAGCAATAAAAGCGCAGTAAACAAACAAAGTACTGTACCTTACACGTCGCCATCTCTTGTCCTGCGAAGAGTCCTCCTCGTTTAAACATTTTCAAGAGATTCTTCGTGGGACACCCCTCACCAAAAAAGTTTTCTTGTGGCATGAGTTGGTGAATAGAAGATGGTAGAGAAGGAGGGGGGTGTCTTCAAGTGTCCTTCAAGATTTCAATCCCCTCCTAGCAGAAGGTCCGAGCAGTTGTGCTGCCGAATGACAATAGGAGAGAAGACTTGTTTAAAGAGAAGAGGTGATTAATGATTTTTCTGTATAATTCTCACATTTTTCTTTTGGCATCTGTCTGCAAATAATGGCGGTGAACTTTTGAGGCCCTCAAAAGAAATCTGTTCCCTCCTATTCAGGTCAGGGTAGCAAAAAGGGGTTTTCGAAAACAAAAATAAAATCAAACGGGCGACAAAAGGATTCCAGGCTCTATGCAGATGTCATACGCAGATGCGTTCATTTAAAACCTCATAAGAGAGGTACACATGTTAAAATGGTTGAAAGATTTACTTATAAATTAATTAGGCCGCTGCTCGTTTTCTGTTGTGAATGTTTTGCAGTTTGTTTGCTGTTTATATTTTTGTAAATTGAAGAATTGCAATAATAGCGTTTGTACGTTTCTTTGAGTTTGACGTTTATATAAATATAAATATATATAAAAAGAAATAAATAAATACACGTGAAAACAGAACAAATTGCTTCAGTGGGCTCTGATATCAACAAGCAAGTAATAGAAAATCTTCTTGGAGCCGCACAATGCTAGAAGACCAATTTAAGGCCACACTTTTGTGTAAAGTTCAACGCCAGCAAACGCAATGTTATTTTCAGAGGCTCTATATTTTCAATACCTGCTCTGAGAAAAGAAAATGAAAATTAATACAAGGGCTGCGCCTTCCAAAAGAAGCCATTTGTCTTCTTGATTATCTATTTGGTTGTCAGGGTTTGAGCTATGGCACCGACCCGCTCCTTTGTAATATAAAAAACACACAGCTTGGGCTGGCAAACAGTCCCCGAAACTGTTGTGCAAGAATTACACCCATTAAAGCATTAAAAAGCCGAGAAACTATTTAACTTCTGATTTTTTTTCCCCCAACATTGATCCATATTTGAAGCGCATTCACGGCTTGGTTGGGCAGAGTGCTTGTGCACCGTTAAATTAAGGAGAGGCGAGACAGAAAGGAAGGGTTTGTGATTTAGAATAAGATTACAAGGCGTAATGTACCAGGATTACTCGCAATGCAGAGATATAAATCACCAGAGATATGCAAGAGACAGCAACAAGGCTAACGAAAATGCGCATTGGCAAGTTAAACTATGTTTAGCAACTTAAATGTGGTAAATGTATAGCTAAATATGTTAAAAGCACACAAAAAGACAAGACACGTGAAGAAATATTACACTTTTCCGCCATTTATTAAATTTCTAGAGCTATTTACATGTAACAAAGATAAACATTGAAAGGTACAGGCAGAAAGAGGACGAATTACAAACAATTGAAAAAAATGTACAATTCATCAGCGAGAAAACTGATCTTTGGAATGTAAAAATAATAATTATAATAATAATAATAGCTTTGTAAAAAATTCAGAGGAGGAAATAAGAAAAGAATATGCGATGTGCGCAATACTAAGTATAACATTAACGAAAGAAAAGTGTGAATAAAATAAAGTATAAACAAAATATTTTGTTTTACTCATGCAATATTTTCTCTATACCCTGGTCACTCTTAACTTAAATTGTAATTAAATGTACTTAGATTACTATAGAAAACGTTCGCCATTTTATTCAGAAAACATTTCACTTCATAAAACTAGACAAAATACACTTGAGGTAATTCGAAAAGTACTTAGCAGTGCTTCTTTTAATAAAATGCTTTGCGTTGTACCTGTTTTGGTTATGCGTATCTAGCCGTTCAGCTTTTTATATTATATGTATTACCACTGAGCATTTCTCTTTGATATCCCTAAACTGAAATGCTAACGAAACTAGTCCTTGTTCTTTTAGATGCGCGACTAAAGGAAAATACGCACAAACCCCTCAGTCGTGTTGACGTTGCTTTCCAAATGCAAATAGCAAATGCAAATAAGCCTAATTGCTACAAAATACAAAACTTCATATCAGTTGAAAACACTCTGCTAGTTATTTTCAAACCAGGAGAATAAAAGGGAGTTAGAAAATGCTTCCTGACAAACAGAGCGACTCATTTATTAAGCACAACGCTAGATGTCGAGGTAATGGGCAGGCCTACGGTTCATCCTTTGTACCACAGAGTAAACATGACAAATGGGGCCGAGTTTGGCGTGATTAAAGATGAAACACGGATCCATCTTCACCAAATCTGAAAACTATCTGCCGCCTTCCGCGCTTGTGGAAGGGGCGAGGATAAAAATGAGAACCAGACTGCAAAGTCAAGCTAGTAGCATATCAGTTCGAGTTTAGTGTTTAAAAGAGGAAAGCTTTCTTTTCTCCTTTGCTTCACTTCACGCTCGTTATTTATCCCTGTAATTGGAGTGCAGGGGAGAGTTTGGAGATGCGACGTGGGTAAAATCCACGTGCTTCACTCCAGAAAAATAATATATATTTAAAATTGTACGTGTTTTGGGGCAGCGGCGGGGGGCTATAGACTCTGCGGAGGTCCATTCGCTCGGTTTTGACTGCTGCCCAGTGTCGGGGCACCGCTTTGATTGGTGTTGGAAGAGTTGCTTCGAATTTTGGTGTTGGGAAGCTTATGGTCCTTTTTCCACTTCATGCGCCGGTTCTGGAACCATATCTTAATCTGTCGTTCAGAGAGGCACAGTGTGTGAGCGATCTCCACTCTTCTTCTTCGGGTCAGATACCGGTTGTAATGGAACTCTTTCTCCAATTCCAAGACTTGCTGCCTCGTGTAGGCTGTGCGTGAGCGCTTTGGTTCTCCCCCTGAATAGTTTGGGCTCACTGTTGGGACACAAAGAGCGACACGTTACAAAAACTATAACACACAAACACACCCGGCCCACACACACACACACACACACACACACACACTAAACCATGCACACACTCCAATGCTATTCAATTCAATGTTATTATTTTAGGGAATGCGTTATATTAAAAAAAAAGCATGTATTTGCAAGTGATTTATGTAGCTGTTAAGGGATTCAACTATGGAAAATTCTCGCTATACATAAACAATATAAAGATGTAGGTTTAGACTCTCAATAATATATTTCCAATATAGTAAATACAGTCGAAATCACGAGAAAGCGTATTTTATAGCAACACTATAATGTTCCCGAGATTACCACGGGAGCCATGTGCGAACTTGCTCTAAATATTGCATGATTAGTTTATAAAGAGAGCGAGTTTTGTGTTATAATTTACGATTTGGTAACTCTCGTAACACGTTTGCACTCACATTTCCGAAGTGACTGCACGATAAACCTTCAAGTCACATAAAATCAAGTTACGGAAACAAACCGAATTTAGGGATTGCTCACAAACCTCTTCTCGAGCAGAAATTATAAAGTTGAGTAGACAGAGCTCAAAGAAGCGGTGCATTCAAAATTTATGGAGGGTGTAATTATGTTGCTCTGCAAGCAGACGATCGTAAATCTCGACCAAGGGCAACTTCATAAGGCGAGCAATAGATTTAACGCCGGTCATAAGGCTCTCTAAAGTAGTCGTCGCTCGCAAACGCACGAGTAAGAGAAGTTCAGCGGCACTCACCGATATTTACGTGGACCTTTTTCATCCAGGGGTAGACCACGGGATCCTTTCTTGACGTGACCGTAGAAGTGTTTTGGCTCGTGGGAGTCTGGCCGCAGGTTGGCGGAGGGCTCGGAGTTACCGAGTCGCAGTGATGGCTTGCTTCAGGGAGAGGGGTTGAGAGCGAGGCTGTGGATAGAACGTGACCCCGCGAAGAGATAACCGCGGCAGGCTGCCCCGGACCCTGGCACGACGAGTAGGGAGGGTCAGCGCAGCCCGACCGCTGGTGGTAGATCGACTCGTGCTGGAACGAGGGGTCTTGCCTTTGGGCGCTGTAGTAGTCCGGAGAGTGGCTGGGAAGGTAGTCGCTCTGGGAATATTCCTCGCACGGTGGAAACTTAGGGTCCACATAGTTGGAGTTGATCAAATAGGAACTCATGGCCATTAATTTCTTTGAATTGCACACAAAATATACTAAAATTTATATGTATCCCTTTACTCGCTTTCCTGTTTTGCAGAACCCTCCTACTTTCTGTCAAGTGAACAAAGTTAAGGATCCATGTGACATCGTCAGCCAATAGGGTGGATCCTCGCGATTCCCGGATAAGGAAATGGGATTAGTCGAGTTAGACCGCGCTCATCAACTACATTTCGAAATTGTCCAAAAAAGATATTCTCCCTCGTATACGCAAGCGTATGATCAGATAGCGAGTAAATCAAAACAATAACAAGCGAAAATGAGCACAGGGAAAGGCATGCTGCCTTCAACCAGCCCCTCGGAAAGTCACGCCCCCAGATCCTCTGCACGGTCAGAACATAACCAACTGTTCAGATTTGGTGTACTGAAATACTGCACATTTTTGGCCCCCGAAGTATCGAGGGAAAGTGATGAGGGGATTTCGCATTGGCCGGGCTCTTAAATGCACTCTGTAATAACGGTGAGAGAATGGTCGTGGCGTTAGCTGCGTGTCAGAGATGAATCTGGGCTTGTTTAAGATCGATAGAAAATTCATCAACTAATTCAGGTTACAAAGCCTCCTAAATCACAAAGGAGACCTTCTGCATTTAAAGAGTCTGCAGTCATTCCTCTCCAAACGGCGCGTTTATCCTGTGCCAAATGCACACACAATGAATAGTAATTAATGTTATATCCACCATTAACAACTGCACTGAAAATCTTCCTAAGTTGTTCCAGTCTTCCACAGTTTGAACCGCATAAATAATTGTGCAAGTCGACAAACCAAACATTACATCGCCATCTTCTTTGGAGTTGGATGTAGCCTGTATATCAACTACATACTCCCCTAGATACGAATTTGTGACTCTGCGTCTGTTCACACAAATCCGGATCTACAGGGTATATATAGATGACAGGTATATCTTCTTGAGGGATATTGAGAGATCCCGCTCGCATTGACAGCGCATTCCAGGGTCGGGATGTTTCACCTGGATCAATCTGCCTCCAAGGATATATCAGCAATCTGTCTCTGGCTCCGTTAAAGGGTCGATGCTTCCCTTATACACTTTTCTATGATTGTGAGCGTTTTTTCTTGGAGATTCCACCCGAGAAAGCATGTAAACACATTGTGACAGAAGTGTTTTCGATATTTTTACACACACATCAGCCCTTAAGTACATTTTTTGTAATTAAAATGCAACCCACAACCCCAAAAATAATAATATTGTATTAAAATAAAAACAGTCAACAGTCACGCAGAAAACACGCAGACACAGCTCGTCAAATTCTAAAAGCAGAGGCAAGCGCGACACATCACAGAAAAAAGCGTAAAGCAGTTATTCTGTAATAAAACATGTTGGTTTTATGGTGGGATACCAATCATATTGCGCATAAAAATAATGTATATGATATAAAATTATATATATGCAAGAGAAATGTGTTCTTTTTATGTAGCACCAAGCAAACTCTTTAAAAAAATATAAGGTATCTCAGCAAACACCCGGTCCGTCTTTTCTTGAAAACAGCTCCGAAATAAAGAACTTAAATCATTCCGTTTCTCATCCTTTTACGATTATCTCCGGTTATTTTTGTAATATTTTAAAGGGTTCGAGTTCCACGTTTAATTCGGCGTTAAGTGCAATCGTAAAAAACGGATTGTTAATTCGATCGTTGCATATTTCTTACTGTTCCTTGAGCGTTTAACATACATTTTTAACAGAAGATGTTGTATGTGATGCCAGGTATGTTTAAAAAACATTTATCCACAAAGTTTTTAGGATTTTAGAGCCACGTTTAAAAATCTATTCAAGAAAAAAATGCAAATTCTGCTTTATGTCACATTATTTTCTACATGCAAGTTATATGCAATAAATACTACTTTAATTCTAAGTATTAAAACCTTTTTTTCGTTTTTACAATAACAACAATTCGTTTCAAAAATTACATTTGCAAAATAATATATATTTTTAATTAAATATTGGTCAATTTAATTTTTATTATTGATTACTGACATATTTTAGAACAAATATTAAATATATAACAATCTCTAGCTTCCAGTGAGTGTACATTGTGACCGTCTTTCGCCTTTGTTCTGTTGTAGGCTTAAAAATGACAAAGAAAATTAAATTAAAGAGACGGAAACATTTCTTACACACGGATGTCCTATTGAATAAACTCAAACGGCATCGAATAATATCGAAAATCTAAATAGACCTATTAATTAAATGGGTTTATTGTGCATATTGCAAGTATTTCATCAACCAAATCTGTAGCACCCCTAGCGTTTAACATTCATAGCACTTTATAAAATGGGCCTTTGCTATTTTCCACACTTTTGAAACTTATTTTATCATCACTGTGATTGGTAATGTCCCCAACAACCGTGCAATCATATCAGCCTCCCTGCTGAAGATAAAAACACCAATATTTAAGTCTATTTAAGTGCAAGCAAACATAAATTCGCCGTGTTTTGCATTTTATCCGGGTTAATCTTTTTTATTTTTAACCGCAAAGGAGAAAGTTCAGCCTTGGTGTCCACTCTAACCCTTTCACCCCCAGAAGTCCCCGACCTCGCCTTCACCCCCGAGAGCCTTCTCCTTCTAAAAGCCATAGGGACCTCGAGCCATCTGCCTCATTATGGGGTTAATGTGTACACCGACAGGCATTCACTGCCGCAGCTCTGAGACTATAGCCAAGGTAAATATTCACCATATAAAACCCACACACGCAACAGTGCAACTCCGTGGGGCTCGAATTCAAAGTCATAACTCCGTTATTATAGGAGGGGGGACCCGCGCTCTCGCCATAGAGCGCGCGAGCACGTGGTCCACCCAAGCAAACACCTGCACGAAGAGAGAGCTCGGCGATATGCAAATCAAGCGCCGTTTTCTTTACTTACTTTTCGACTGAGCCTTGCACCTCTCGTTTCGGTATTTGCAATATCCAGTATCCTCTCCGGCGCACGCGGTCGTCGCGGGGGATTGCCGGCGCTCCAAACCCCGTATCCACCGATCCTGCGAGTTCCTCCGTCTAAACCCCCCCTCGATCCTTTCTCCACAGCCACAGGTTTAGCCCGTGACCTCGCCGTGATACCTTTGTGTGCTCAACTCCCTCTCATTTCCGTGGGTCCCATCCAGCTCCTTTTACCTTCACGCGATGATAACAGACAAGCGGACACGAAGAAAATGAACTCAGGAAAAGCGATAACAGGGGAAAAAACGCAGTAATCGCACCGTAAATTCTCCGTATGGCTCTTGCAGGCAAAACTAAGGGGCTTTCCCCAAACAAAGCAGCCTTCTCAGTCCTGGATGAACTAAAAAATAAAATGCGTTAGCCTCAAGCCGCTGTGAGCTCTAGAATAGCACTGGGCGATATAAGGCATTTTGTTGTGGACTCTCAAGTTTTCATATTAATCTCGCACTTTGGCAGTCTTTGTTAAACAGCGAGGCGTGTCACGAGTCCCAGAACATTTTAATATTTGTTAGACGCGCTGACCTCTGTTTCACCCCTTCTCCGGGTCTCTCCCACTCTAAAGTTCTATAGTAATGCATGCATAGTGTGCTCCCTCATATTGAATTGTGCCCAGGTCATTACTTTGATGAAAAATGGGGGTCATTCAAAAAGGCTTTATAATCCACAAATCAGTTCAACCATTGAGTAATTCTTTATTCCTCTGCTTGAATTCAGAAAAGAGATGCGCGGGATTTATCTGCAAATCCGAAAATAAATGCCTGCTTGTTTTGCACGGTTTTAAACACTTTGATTTCAGGACAAATTACTTACAAAGTGCTTTATTCCTTTTTTCGTTTACCGAAACAAGTGTTGGTTAATATTTGGAATATCTACAGATGACTAACGACAAAAAGCACATCGAAGATATGTATAATATCAAATTAACAAATAGACAATTTCTTTAAAAGGATAACTTGTTTTTATTTCTATTTGGATAATAACCAACTTGCTAATATTTATGCGTTCATAAATAAAAATAATATACTTTTACATTTATTTATTGTAACTTTTGGAAATGGAACGAGGCATTGATTATTTTTAATGCAGGGAATACACTGCCAAGCAACGACACATGTTGGGATGGAATGGAAATTAATTCGGTGAACTCCAGCTGAACTCCGAAAGGGACGAGTTTTCTAATATAATTATTCACCACTTACGATCGGTGTTTCTCTGACTCACCATTAGTCCATATTTTTGATAGGTTCATTTTATAGTTTTCCTTTAAAAACAGAAACATATTCTGAATGTCTTTGAGAACAACAATGAAACGTTTGCATAAAATATATATATACAGTAGCTAACACATGTATTTTTCCAGTTTTTTATTTTTTTACTTCAAAATCAACATAGGAAATATACATTTTTAGAATGTAACATGATCTTTAATCCTAATTACATTAATACATTTATTCGTTCAGTGTACGGTGGTGGGATGAGACTCGCTAAATCCGTTTTCCCAGAAAGAAAAGGAAATGTACTTCTTTCTCAAATTGCCCTTTGTTTACTAAACCTGTTGGTTTAGGAACAACAACATGTCGACATTTTTAGCAAGCAAACAAAATGCCGCAGGTGGTCTTCCTTTTCCTCTGTTTGATCAACAAACAAAACCAGGATCTAAACAAAATATAGTGTTGTTCACTAATAAAACATGCAACTTTGGAGAAATCGCTTTATATTTCATATGTGGTACGTTAGAATCTATTTTTGATAGGTGACAATTAGTTACATTTATGCATACTGCAGACACTTCTACTCAAAGGGCCTTGTAGATCAGGAGAAAAGCACAACAAACCATTTGTAACAAGCTCAGTTATTTATAAGATGTGCTCTGAGAAGATGCTCAAGCTGATTCAGGATTAGATAAGTACTTTGGAGATTTTTCATTTATTTGTTTGGTTATTTTTTAAGTCTAGAAAGATTGTTGTACATGTTACTTACAATAAGTGGTAAAGACGTGGAAAGATGTAAGCTGGCCTCAAAACAAAGCAAAAATACTGGAAGTATTCAAAATATTTTAAAGGGAGCTGTCTGTGATTTTGCAGGTGTCACGTTTCTGGGGAAAAAAGTTACATTTATTTGACTTAGACATCCCTTGGTTGTTTGTAAACAAAACACTTCCTCATACATTTGCGCACAACTAATATCTGCAGAAATATGCACAACTCTGTTGTTTCATTAGAAATAGCTGCAGTGCATCTTCATGTGCTTTTGTTCAAACCAAACCTGAATCAATTGTGTTTTTCCCTCCCCCGCGGCAGACTCTTTCGCGGGTAGGTGCTTTGTTACAAATCGGTTCTGCTCGTTCTATCATTTTTCTAATCTTTTCAAAAGAGACAGTTTAAAACCTCTCACTCCCCTCTCTCTCTCTCTCCCCTTGTCTCTCTTTGCCATTGACATCCAGCGATTGGTCAAGCGCAGAGAGTCGACGTCCAATGACCGAGTCACGCACTGCGTAAACTTTTGACCCCTGAACTTTCTGACCTCCCCAAATCTCGCGCCATTTCCAGCGAGACTACAGCTCACCTACTCGAGTCGCTCCTCAAGTACAGAAAGAGAAAGAAACGAGCCTCTCCTTCGTCCAAATCATAGCTTTTTCAAGAGTAAGGAGCAGTAAACGACAACTTTATAACATTTTTTCAACATACTGTGTCGTTTTCCAAACACATTTCACATAATAAACAAGGTTAGTTTGTGAAAATGTAAATGATGCTTTGTGCTAAGAGTTCAAACGTCGTATTTCAAGCTATTTTCCAAGGCCTTTGGAGGTTTATCAAGCGTCTACCGTCGTCCTCAGGCATCGTGATCTTGGTCTAAAGCGGGCTCTGCTGGCAATGGAGGAGCATTGCAGCTTCACACAGAGAAAAGTGTACATTTTTGTAACTTTAATATATAAAAATAGAGTTGTCAAAATTAATTAAACGTCTTTAAGCAAAGACTCTAGTCACGATTTAAATATTTTTCATATTAGATATTCAGTGCCTTGCACATTTATGAACACGTTAAAAGAACGTGTAAATACAAATAAATCAGATTTTTGAGTTTCCTTGAGTTTGTTTTACCAATTTATTTCTATTTCTTTATTATTATATGTTTTTACTTTATAATGTTTAATACTATCTGTCAAAGTAAATTGTCATAAATGAGAATGCTATAAATCTTTTAAACTTACTTTTTCAATGTTTAATAACTAAATGGGATATTCTTGCACCACCAATAACAACATGCGAATTACTAACACTATTTAGGTGGAATTATTGTAATGGTATGTGCTCGGTCATTAATTCTCTTGACAACGAAGTGTTTTACTGTAGTTACAATAAATAACAGTGCAAAACGCATGTGCACAAAAGCCCACAGAAAGAAATGAAATGGCTGGAAGACACCAACAAAGACCAATGAATTTTATTACTTGTGAACATAATAAAATGTCAAATATTTACTCACATATTTTCAAATAGCCCTCAATGCTGCAGAAATTATTAATTTAATATACTTTTAACAAATATAAAACATTCTCTCTATTAAAAATATTGTCAAGTAAAAAAAATTGATTGTGAATTAATTTGATGTATTTAGTATTTTCAACGTAAGTAAATTTCATAAGTATGCTGAATTTAAGTCAAAGTTCTGGGTTAAATGCCTGAATGCTGAGGTACCAGTGTGATTGATAACTGGAAATGAATCTAACGCCCAACAACAAACAATAAGATTTATTTTGTCCGAGGTTGCAGCCTTTTTGCGTAAACATTAAACACCCCCCACCCCTAAACAATATAGAATTACAAAATGTATGCTGTAAATACAGAAAAAATACAGCATAATAGAGCTTTTTGAAAATACATTATTATATTTTAAGAGATGTTCGACCAAAGTTTGTCTTTTAAACCTGAGTATGCTGTAGCTGAATGTGTCACCATGTTTTTTTCTGTTCTCTTGGTAATTTCATTAACACTAAAACGCCACATCCACCGCTTTTTAAATGTGTGATAGAATTCAGATTCTTGGTAAAAAAAAAAACAACTTAAATGGGTTGTACAAGTTTTAACAAAGGATGAACATGTCGTAAATTGGCTTTATGGATTGAAGGTATTGTTCCGCGCTTGCGCCTTCGCAGCAGTTCCCGTCTGCTGACCCCTGGATGATCCCGTCCCTATGCATTATGGATGAGATATGCTCTCAGATTGCCCCTATCAATATGCAAAAATCATTAGTCTTAAATTGCGGTTTAAACGGCTAAAATGGCAGAGGACTCAAATGATTGAAATTGATTTTTTGGGTCCAGATGCTCAATGACGCAATCCGGAAACTTTACTTTACGTTAGCAAACTATTTTAATTAATTCGAGCCGTGATACAAATAATGGTATGAAACAACCTTTAAACAGAATTTTTAGAATGTACAGTCTTTTATGCCCTTGAGTACGTCAAAATTCGCGCGCGCGCGCACACACACACACGCCCTGCAAATACACACCTAGAATAGACGCCCAGTCACCTTAGTTACCCACAGCACACATAAACACTGAAAGGATATTGCTGTTCTCCTTTTACACGGTAATGGTTAATGCACACTTGGTATTTGAGGCAACTAACTTTTCAGTGGATTGCGTCAGGCCGGAGACCTCCACACTCCTATCAGTAAAAAGGAAGCTGATGAAAAATGAAACAGTAGCCCTCGACTCCGCCATTTCGCCTTCCTGTTTACGGCCTCAAACTTCCCAACTCTGTTGCTTGGACATAGACTCCAAGTCTATTCTGCACACACGCGCGTGCGTCCGCGCACACACACACACACACACACACACACACAAAGTTCCTTCGCGAGCATTCCCTCCTGTCCTCTTTTTCTCACACACAGAAATGCCAAATGGAGGGCTATAAAATCTGCAACACTCATTGAAGGAGGTTGTAAAACACCCCGAAAGCTCAACAGTTATTATTGTGAAGGTAATGTTGATGTTTAAAGCAGAGGAGCAGGAAAGAAGCAAACAAGTTGGCTATTTGACGAAAAAAAGTATTTAATTTACAACCAAGGTGTGTATGTTATATTAAATGCTAATAATTATTCATGTGCCAGTGAGATGTTTTTAAACATTCGCGTCAATTAAATATTTGGGGGCTTGAAGTATCGAAAAATCCTTTTGATTTACCCAATAAATTGGACTAGAAAGTATTTCGGCGACTCATAATCTTGTGAAGTTTTATGAGGTGGGGATTAAAGTCACATATTTTCTGAGATTTAAGAAAAGTCACAACTTTTGAGTTTGGTCATGTACATGAACATTTTCCTTCACAAGTTTCTCGCGAGTTTTCTTCGGGAGTAAATATATTTGAGAAAGTATAATTATACTGTAAAATAATTCTGGAATATGTATAGGTTGTACTCCTACACTTATTTATGAAACAACCATGTTTTCCTTACGCACTTCCTCTCTGAAAAGTACAGGGGCGGGGAACGAACAAAGCTTTTTTTCTTGTAGAACCATGGGGAGGCACATTGTTACCGTCTACGTGTAAGAGTGTATTAGAATAAGGTCCATGCCATATACTTTTTTTTATATATATATAAAATCAGAAAGGAAAGAAATGTAAAGCGCATGCGTTATGTTAAAATGTGCATATACACTCACATACAGGCGAATATAACTTAACGAAAATAGTACGTATATAACATACAGAAATAAACATACATTAATGTTTAAATATCTCTTTTTTTTCAAAATACGCATTTTTCTGTTGCTAGATCATCGGAAGGTGCACACGATCGATTTTTTTTATATATGTATAAATGAAACCCCTTGCCATCAGAGTCACAAAATGATTGACACGTCTACTTGAGACATACCCCTCCTTCATTTCTTTCCTACCCACATCCTCCGAGATCAAATCCAGCCTTAAAATGAACTTACATTGAGTCTGCACGGTCAAGTATCCATATTTCCACCTCCGAATGGCTAGAACCGGAGAGCGATTATACGCGCGCATCGCACCGGGCACTCTGGTGGCCTTCTGGTACGGTCCTTCTCTCACAACTGACCCTTTAGATTCCCCTCGAAGCAGTTAAACCGTCACTTGCATTCTAGAATGTGAAATATATAGTACATTGTCAACTCCCCAAAACCATAAAACTAACTTTATGGACCTCACGTGACTATTGGTAGCCAGTAAGGGGTATCTGTCTGTGGCCTGGGCGATTTTTACGATCGAACTTCAAGATAAAACGCTCATCCGTTTGACATGTAAATGTCATAGCTACTTTTTGTATAGTTTGGGCAGAGAAAAGCAATATTACTAAAGCCAAGTGGCCATACACTGCGAGGACCTCCGCTCCTAAGCTTATAGAGGTAGAGCAAGCAGGGTAAGTTTCAAGTCTCATTCTTGTTTAACAGGGCGCAGAACTGCTAGGCCTATATAAATAAAACACATATAACAAATGGGTCGCTTTTTAGGCGAAAACTGCCCAAATGCGTAATTTATATGAGTTGTGCTAACTACAAGAAACAAAACAAAAAAAGCTTGGGTGTGATTAGAAAATTCTTGTTTAAAGGAATTTATTTTAGAGCGTGTGTAATCGATTACTGTCAGTCACTGACAATAATTAGTAGCTTCGATTGAGTGTGAAATGAAAAACTGAGAAGAAATAAACTAGATTTGAATATGAGTAACTTTATTTTTTTTTTTACTCCAAGTTAAACTACAAACAAATACAAAAAGCTTTTTTGGCAAAATTCTACAAGGCAATTTTTAACCTCTTTTTTCCCCACACATTTCTGCCTACTACAAATAGCCAACTGACCACAATAAAAATGTTAAATATGTACATCCTTTTTGGAACATAAACATGATCCAGTAATATACAATTATATATTTGGAATACAACTATACATGAACGGGTACAAGAACCTAGTGAGAACTATTTACACTTTTTTTTTTTCAAAAAACAAACAAACAAGAGATTGAACACATAATGATTATATTGACAATTAAACAGACATTAAATACACAGTGGCTTCTGGTAAAATGACTGCAGTTAGCACTAATCTAGAGCTTCACTTCATACAAGGGCAGATGCGTTTCTAAGCTGTAAACTCAAAAGGTAGTATACAAGTATAGGTAAATAAGTTATAACATTTAAGAGCTCACATGCTAACTTTCAAGAAAGCAGTAACATAGCACTTGACACAAACGATAACAAGAACAACGTTATATTGGTAGCTTTTTCCCTTCAGTTTTATGTACTTGTCAAAATCATAGCATTAAAAAAACATCAAATGATCGCGTATTTCATTGTAGCAGTACCACAGTAGAATTTTAAAAAGCCTAAAACATACATAACATGCCGAAAGGTGCCGCGATGTACAGTACTCTGCAGGTAATGTTTTGAGATCTACGTAATTTTCTTTTGCACACCACGCAGTAGAACTTCTGCCCCATGCAGCTACTGCTGGAAAGCGCTCCCTGCAGTAGCCAGACTCATGCTCTTCAGTTTATTGTCCTTTTTCCATTTCATCCGCCGGTTTTGGAACCAAATCTTAATCTGCCGCTCTGAGAGGCACAGAGCGTGTGCTATCTCTATCCTCCTCCTTCGGGTGAGGTATCTATTGAAATGGAACTCTTTTTCCAGCTCTAGCGTCTGATAGCGGGTATAGGCTGTTCGGGCCCTTTTGCCGTCCGGTCCAGTCATATCTGAATGTTGTGGACAAACGCAAAGGGAATACAGATTAGCAATAATTGACCTGCACATCATTTCAACAACAGTTTTGCTGGGAGCTTTCTAATGGCAGATACACACGAGTGACACAGTTCACACCCAAATGCGTGCAGGGACATCGCCAAATGGTACATCACTCTAGATTTATGGTGTTTTGTTTCTGTTAAAACCCATACTTTCACAGATTTGCACTTTATTTTTTACAATTCTTGCCACGGCAATTTTTTTAATGACACACTTTTTCAACTTTAATCACCTCCCCACACACAAAGCTAAACTTTTCACTGAAACTTGTAAACCCTCGCGCCTCTCTGCCCTCTCTTCCACCCCGTTCCCCTCTGATAGATTTATGGCACTTTCACGGAAATCTACAATACTGACGCCATGCTGGAAATATTATCAGAACTAGACACAGAACGCTAACAAACAAAGGAGTACAAACAGAAAACATGTGTACCATGGCTAATATGTAGTTTCCTCATCCAAGGGAATATTTGCGGAGCTTGGCCATCGGACGTCGCCGAGGTGGTGGAGCTTGCCGTGGTGTCTTGCTTCTGTTGTGTTCGGGCTGCAGAGTTGCTCGCTCGGTGAGACGCCTCCTCGCTCTCGGAAGAAGCGTTGGCCTCGTCGATTTCTGTGAAATGCGTGTTGCTGAGATTATTACCCGCGCTGGTGGTGTTCTGGTCGGAAGGGGGAGAAGAGCCTTTTGGTCCGAGGCTATCGCTGTTGGAACAAGGCAGCGGCTCCGGAGACGCGAGCGAGCAGCTTGACGGCTGCCGGAATCGCGTCTCCGGGGCTGGAGACTGAAAGACCCGGGAGTTGTCCCCAACCGCCCCAAAGTGGCCAGTGCCGCTTGAACGATTGACGCTTAGGTCCATTCCATTGTAGTTGTAGCCGTAAGAGCCTGAATGCATGGTGCCGGAGTCCCTGTACGAAGCGTTCATAGCGCTGCTGCTAGTTCCATAATTTAGTAACTGATAGTCAGGGCCATTTGGGTAGCGCCCTGAGAACGAGTTTACAAAGTAAGAGCTCATTTAGGTTGTTTTAGAGGGCTTGATTTGTAGATCTTGGTCGTTATAACGCTGTGCTTCACGATTTATGATGTATTAATGAATTATAGCAATGCACTGTACTTCGTTTTTGCTATGTATGCGGCCAAATATGGGGGTGGGGGTGCGTTCGAGAATCACGTGCTTTTGTTGACCAGTCGTAAATTCTCACTGATGACTTCAAGAGGTAATTCATGCTCTATGGTTACAAATGATGACGAGACGGGGAGTCGTTAGAGTCGAGTCAACGTGTTCCTCCCTTTGCAGAGCTTGCTCCAAGTAAGCAGACAGCGCCACCTACTGGAGATGATGTATAATGCAGGCTGAAAAGTTATTTTGAGCGCACTGAGCTCCGTATATGTGTTTTAAATTATTATAAAATCAAGTTTTGTTGTTTTTACGTTGTGCTGTATGAAGACGCTTCTTGTAGATCGGGGTAGTTTACCATAAACGTATAAAAATGGTAACATTCGTTAAAAATGGATTATTATCATTTGAACATTATCATTATATCTATACGCCTATAAACTCGTATTATAGCGGGCGTTTTTGTCAGTATCAATGTTGCTATAAACATAGTCTTATATTTCTTATAAAATTGATGTGTCGTACATTTTCCAGTCACACAATCTATGGAAGGAAAATTAGGAATGCGTATTCGTGATTTATGCTCTGAAATGAAATACGGTTTGTTGACTAAATGTCAATTGCTGCTTAATATATGTGCATGTTGTAAATCTACACAACCGATCTATTTACAATATTTTGTCAAAACATGGGATGGTTTAAAAACCCGGCTGATTGTTTACATTTATATTTCTTGCACAGAATAAACAACAGATTTGTAAAATATATTTTACATAAGTTTAATAAATGCTTCTGGTTTAAAGCAGCATAGTAGTTCCTTTGCATGCATTTTTCTAAAATGCAAATGGTGCCTCTGATTTAGGTTTGGGGTTAGCTGACCGATCAAGAACATGCACCTGAGAAATCTGGCTTATGTTCGCTTAGCCCTCGAGGCTTGAGTCTCTAAGGGTGAGTGACCAGCGCCGACAGGTCAGCTTTCTCTTTTGGTTATCTATTAAAACCTGCTGAGCCTTCTCACCTCTCACTTTGTACGGAGTATTTTGGAACCAAGTGGGTAACATTCGGCCTCTTGATTATATAAAAAGAGAAACCATGTCACTTTTACTTGAGATTCTTTCGTTTTAACAACCGTTTCTTGGGAAAAAAAAACCCTTCATAATAAAATATTGGACAGGCTCATGAAATATTCAAAGCTTTCCATTGGTGGTAAAGTAGTTATGGAAAATGCATTTATGCTGAAATGCTTTATTTCTCGTGTATTTCTGAGTTTAAACGAAACTATTAATGGACAGCATACAGGTGTTGCGCCAGTAAAAATCCATAATTTGTATTTCTTCGGTCACTATCAGATTCATGGGTTGGTTTACGAACACACCGCTAGATTCACTGCTCTATATTGTATTACAGACGTACTGAAATATAACTCTAACTAAACCCTTTCCCATGGTTTATTTTTGCAGCACATTTAACACAGACTCAATACGATGTCTGAAAGTGTAAACAAGGACAAGATTTTCGTACACTGGAATTTTTTTTTATTTCCACACAGCTTAAATATAAACACGAATATGACACATTTCAACATGGACATTTCATTCATAAGAGCCGGTTTTAAGTCAGAGTAAGAGCGCACAAATCCACATTTTTAACTTCATGTAAAAAAAGAAATGTCAAAAGTAAATACAATGAGTTAAATGGAATGCTACATGATGGAAAGTCTTCTTTTTTTGTTTTAGAGAGTGGTGTCCGGTGCCCTCTGTCAGTTTTTGTTTTCGTTCGGAAAAATTGTATCGACCATTTTCTCATTCTGTCCTCTTCTCCTCCTTATCTTCTCCGCTGTTTTGTGAACAGTTGATCAGTTTGTTCTCCTTTTTCCATTTCATTCGCCGGTTTTGGAACCAGATCTTGATCTGCCGCTCTGTCAGGCAGAGTGCGTGCGCAATCTCAATCCGGCGTCTCCGGGTCAGATACCTGTTAAAGTGAAACTCTTTCTCCAATTCTAGCGTCTGGTAGCGCGTGTACGTCTGGCGACCCCTGCGACCGGCATTACCGAAGGTTCCTGTCCATGAGATAAAAGAGAAAAGTCAAACATTAACACCGAGAGCGTGTTTATTACAATGATAGATGCATCCGGGGAAAACAACTCGAGGGGAACATGACAAGAAATACAGTCTACCACATTTTACTGCATAGCTCGGCAAAAAAATAAAATAAAGCACATGCTCAAATATCTAAAACTGGACTTTGAACTGAGATTAAAGTTGGATCGATCAGTTCTTTTTCTCAACGAAAAAGTATCGGTCGCTAATAAAACCTCATTGTAAACTGATGCACACGTGAAGAGATGTTACAGAAAACTGACTTGTTTTGTTCTTTGTCGCGAACTTTTACAACCTTACGTTTTAACAGTGTACTGTCCATTGTTCATTTCTCAAGAATTAAGCCACGAGCAGATGTGTCTAAACAAAACACAATGGGCTTATTGTATAAGACATGTCATGGCACTGTAGCTGCTCTTCTGTTTACAATTATAGCAGCTTCTTCAGTGCTTTAAATTCCATGAGCCCAGCGGTGAACTTATTTTTAAACGTCGCCCCTCAAAAGCATGCATGCAGCAAATATGAGATATGTCGGGGAATTTTAGGAGTGGCTCTGCTTTCACAAGACTATTGTGGAGACGGGCGTACTGTATTGAGCTTCCGGCATTGTGCAGTGTATCTGCAAGTCACGTATATCACGCTCCGTCTATAAAAATGAAGAGTGAAAAAGACAAACTGACCGTTGCATGAGTTCATCCGTTGCATCCAGGGGTAAACCGGCGCTGACGGCTTCTGATCGTCGGCCTCTGGGTAGATGCTTTTCCCCGTCGAGCCCGTGCAGTCTGTCTTGCGGTGGTCCTGGCTAAGAACGAACGAGTGCTCGTCTATGCTGGAGAGGGCGCAGGCTGCCTCCTTCTCCCGGTAGAAGCTCGCTGCTGCGTAGTCGCAGGGACCGGCGGCGGCCGCTCTGCCGTAGGCACCGCTCGCTTGTTGGTAGAACGACGTCGGGTACGCCTTCTCTTGAACTCCGGAGCCTCCATACGCAGCACCGGGGTAGTGTCTCAAAGGGTCTGTGTATCCGGAGGAATATAACGGGATCTGTCCCAAGAACGACTCCTGTCCTCCGGGCAGAGTCACTGGGAAAGTTGAGTTTACAAAATAGGAACTCATTGGGAGGGTACGGCTCTTTTGCTTGGTTTATGATTTGTTGTGTTTTATAGTCCAAGTGGTTTAGCTATTAGTAGTTTATCGGAGATTGGGTTTGAGTTGGGGGGGTGGGGGTGTTCTGGGTGGCTATGTGCCAGTGCGGGACAGAGGGAAACCGTACCATCTGACCAGGCACTGACCAATAGGGAACGGACGTGCCTGTAAAAGAGTACCCATGAGGGGGGCTGTGATTGCACGCGCCGGGGGACCCTCGAACAGAGAGCTAGATTTTTAATCCCCCTTTGCCTTTCTCGTTCTTGCACAAATATGAATCATGTACGAATTTTAAAATGCTAAATTGAAAGCATCGACGTTTCCCCCGCATGCTTTGGTTCTGCCATTCCACTGAGGGCTGTCAACACACAAGGGCTGCAGAATTCTCTCTCAGCATAAAACATTTGGGAGTGGAGGTGTAATTATTTATATTTCAAAATATATTATTAACTTAATCCTTCGCTAATGTCCTCGTTTTAGTGTTTGTAAACTGGTTGCAAATTATAAACTTCCACAATTTGTGAACTTTGCGTCTAATTGGTAAATTATTATTATATTGTTGCAAATATTTTTAAAACTATTGAAACTAATTTAACATGCATGTAAAAACGCAGAGTTACTACATTTCAACGCAACCAGCTGGGTTAGGCGTGTTGGGGTTATTTTTTCAGTATTGGGCATTTTTTACCCAACCGCTGGATTGTACTTTTAATAACCACGCATTTGGTTTTGGTCATTTTATCAGCCAGCGCTGGGTTTTAATAACCCAATTCTAGTTTGGTACTTGTTTGACCCAACGTTGAGTTACCAAAACAACCAAGGTTTTTTTTTCCAGATATTTTATAATGCTTTTCACATTATTTAATCTAACCCAATTTTCAAACCCTCGGTGTAAAACTAGCAGAGTAATTGAGATTCAGTGAGAGCGTGTGTGTTTTTCATTAACCAAAAGTACAGTTATGGTCGCCTGGTGTCCTGTCGCTATACGACCAATAAACCATTTGCGACACAACAAGTGGATATTTTTAAAGGTGGCGCACTGGGGGTTGCGTGCCCTTTACTCTCGTTTGGGCTTCCTTTGACTAGGATGCTTCGTTTCCTTTCGCATTGCAAAGTTTTCTGTGAACGGAAAGCATCTATTGTGTTTTCATTTGTAAAAACGAGCCAGAGAAGAAGAGCCCGGTCAGCTTGTGTTAATTATTAATGAGCGATGGAGTGCGGCTTCTGTAAAGTCGCACTTTTTGATTGTGCAGGACGATCAAAATACATGCGATGAGTATTTTCTACCCATAAAAATAATGTCATTTGTTGTGCATTCTTCTTCTTTTTTCCATGTGTTCTGCGGTCAAGCAAGAAGCCAGCTGCACTGGATCTGGGTGGACTACATTTTCAACTTTTCTCTGAAAATCGGCGGGAGTCACTTGTTTGGACGCAAGGAGTAAAAATGACGGGTGCTGCAATTTTAGCGCCATAAAAATAATTTATTTCATCCGAGCTTGCTGATTATGTGAGTATGTCAAAATTACATCACTCAACATAAATGCCTGGTGCTGATATAATAATAAAAGTGAGAAAAAGATGTAGTTAGTGTAAATTAAAACTGATTGAAGTCGTTGTAACTCTGCAAACGAAGATCTAAAAAGTAACAAGATTCCAGATTTCACCACTTAGAATGCTGTTTCACTTTAAAGTGTGTTTAAAATCTACTATGTGCATGTGTTTTTAATACAAATGATCCTTTTAGACCTCTAGTAAAATTCAGTTCATGGAACTTTCCTTTGATTTCCTTTCAGTGCAGTGCTTTGACGCTTAGCACAATTATTCTCACTGTAACTGTTTGCCTTGTCTCATAAAACTGTCAAATGTGTTTTATTTATGTCTTTCTTTCGTTTGGATGCTATGTACAATAAACATGCTGAATAAAGCTTAAGTGCAGTTTACTGTCAAAAGCTGGTGAATTCGAGAAAAATCCAAATGACTTCTCTGTGTGTTCCATTGTATTTGTTGGTTTTAAAATAGTATTTGAAAATGTCCTTATTTAGATAAATTAATCATGTTTTACATGAAAACTTCATTGTTTTGTGTGTCATTTTCCGTATCAGATTTCACTTGGATCATAATCCTGGGGGATAAAGCATTATTGATTTTCACAAGCTTTTACAACCAGCTGCAGCAAGAGATTTTGTTGTTTGGGGATTACAGTGTAACACCGAATACTGGATTTTACGGAAATACATGTCTTTATATGTTTAACTTGTGCGTAAAACTAACAATAAAAAAGTAAAATAGAGAATAATTGTTTCTTGGCTTGCTTGCGTATATTTAATGTGCACAAGAGCAAAGGCGTCAAAAGCCCAACAGAGAAGCATTCAGAAGATTTAAGTTATGCAATATTCCCGCGCTCTCTCCTCCTGCTCTTTTTCTCAATGTGTCTTCCCACTACCACGATAATAAACCGTACGAGAGAAAATGTCCATGAACCATTAAAAGTTGTGAAGGATGCAAAGGTTTTGGCGAGGGTGTGCGCGCTGGGTTGTGTAGTGCTTTTAGGCCTTGACGCACTTCATTCCTTGCACAATGAAGTAACCTTGGAGCGGTCAAAAGCTGATATTGTGGATAGATTACAAGAAGCAGAGGAGCAGAAACGAAGGAATATAAGCCCTACAGGCTCGAGTTGTTTCTCTCGCTCTCCTTCTCTTTGTGCGCGTGTGCCACAAATCTTCCCCAAACGCAGACACTTCAAAGAGCTGCAAGAACGGCTTGGAGAATTTACAGCCCCTACATTCTTTTACGTTTCACTGACACCGGCCCGAGAGCCCCTCCCTGCCTTTCCTGTTATCTGCTGCAGCAATGCGCTGTGTGCTTTACAGCATGCAACATTTAAGAGCTTTTATTAATATTTAAAAACGAAAGCAGCATCTGCTAGTGAGTGGCAGGAGCTGGTGGGCCTTGATAAAAGGAAGGAAGGAGACTGTCGCACAAGCACTCACGCAGCAATAAAGCGTGCTTTGGAAGAACATTTAACACATTCTCACAGGGCCATAAAAGTCACGCGCCTGCAAGCGCGCGCACAATTCCGCAAACAACTGCACTGCAATAAATTCCCTTCTCTCGCTCAAACAAGCACCTTGTGAAAAACACCCCTCTCATGTGTCGGTGAAATGTCACTAGATGGCGCCAGATAGCTTCTACTCAGGCATGATCCTCACAGATGAAATCAGAAATGTGTTTCTTATTCCACAATCAACCACATCGATGAGTCTGGTGCTTCTTTCAATATGTTCATTTACACTAACACTCATTTAATCCGCCATATGTAATGTGTGCATCGGCCCCACGTGACCGGAAGGCGTCCAGATAACATAATTTCAATCTTCAGCACATTTAGAAATGTTATTAGTTCCCCACATCCCGGTCACATGCAATATTTGTGTTGTGTTTTTACGCTTTTGCCTGAATGTCAAGTCAATGCCTACTGGGTTGATTTTCAAATAAAATGTTGGGTGGATATACCGTGTCTCCAAAATAATCAATGTGTGTATATAAATCTATCACGTTTAACTTTTTGGACTTTTTCCAAGACCTGCTGAGCATGTGAACAATTTGACATCAAGCATCTCGATGGAACAGATATTTTCTCTTTAAAAGTGATACTAAAAGTGAAATATTGTAAGAGACCACGGGGGCGTTTTGTGAATATAAGCAACCTTTTATGCAGGATTTTAATTAATAGTATTGTTGTTGTTGGTACTGTAGTGTATTTTTGTAAAATTGGTGACAAACAGTTGGCTGCGGAATTATAAATGATCCAGGGAGACAAAGCTGATAACCCTACTGCAGCTTCAGACCTCGCCCTCTCTCCGCAGCCATCACTGCGCATCAGATCATAAATACAGTAAAATCGGAAACCAGCATCTCTCCGACCTTCTTTACGCATTCAGATCCAAACATCCCATAGCGTTTACCAAGAGCATTCACCAAACGCATTTCACTGCTCCACCCAACGCGGAAAGAAAAATTAGATTAAGTTGGCGTTTCCTAATAAGCTCCGCGCACTGACGCGCAGAAATCCATACCAAGAAGCCATGTACACCTCAGAAAAGCAGCGTGGTTGTGAGACAATGTCAGGCTCACCTTTGTTGATAATTCGTCAAAGGACAGAGGGAGCATCCCGCTCGCCGTAGCGCGCGCTCGGTAAGTCCTGTTGCTTTCCTCGGTCCCGCCATTTGAGCGAAGCGCTGGAAATGGCAGCACGACCACAGCTTCCATCCGTTTCACTCACTTAAGACAACGGGAGTCAGAGCCCCGTATGAAAATTGAACCGAGTCCCTGCTGCGTGTCCATATCTCAATAAAGACTCCATCGCAGCGCTTTTCCCAATCACAGGCTGCCACATTAGCATAGCAGAGCGAAGAGGAGGCTGTTCTCTCCACTCTAAGGACATCAGTCTGAACAATGCTCCCCGACTGTATAAATGGTCAGCCATAGGCAAAATATAGTATAAAAATGGAGCAAGATCCTGTACGGAGCACTGTGGAGCTACATTAAGTGAGGCGGCCAAAAGAATGCTGCAATATAACCACTTGGGAAATCATAAAAAGTTCATGTTCACGGTTACTCGTCCACATGACCATCCTCGGCCAATCCCAGGACCCAGGCACTCATAAAGTTCTATCACAAAGTTGTAAATTTTCATAAAACAACAAGGAATTTATTGCATTTCTTCATGACTGTTTTAACAGCAGTAGCTCTGCCGTCGCCATCTTTTTCTACACAATCCTAAAGGAAATTCCTCTATTTAGTGAGCTTTGGGTTTTGTCGGTTATTTGGCGACGTTTGTGTTTGAGGTGTTAACATTTATACAATTTCTGTTTTAGCATTATTTTAGACTTTTAAATCCGAACGAATTATACAGTTAATTTAAGAATGGTGGTTTAGTTTTACGTGTCTGTAGACTTTGCAATGCATATAAATATATATATATATATATTTTAGATTTGATAGTCACGGTGTCTGATTTCAGTTTGATTTTCTTCTAAATGAAATGGTCCTTTCACCATGATTAAGAAATACAAATGAAATTATGAAATGGATGTTTAAAATTAAACGAACGAAAGAGGAATTGGTCAATTTCAATGATGTTTTAGACGAAACTGTAATGGCTGAAGGAGAGCTACGATAAAAATTATATTGAAATTATGTTTGATTAAAATATGTGTCTTTTTATGAAATGGGCGAACGATTTGCTCAAAGAGCAGAATATGATTTGGTAAATTTGCTTAATTCAATTTGCTTCTTTAACATGCGGTTATGTAAAGGGTTTTTTTTTTTTTTTAGATTTTGTCACCCAGACGTAAACAACTGTAACAATTCGACGCCAGTAAACACCGGCCGCTTTCCGATCTGCAGATTTTTGCCCTTTTTATGGCGTTTCCGGCTCTTTTATTGATGCACTAAACACATTAGTTTACAACCCCATAATATAAACGCCTTCTTTTGGTCACACACGACACAAATTTGGACTCTTCACCAAAGGCACTTTGGTTGACCCGAGGAGAAAAAAGTAAAGGAAAAATAAAAGTCGCGATAAACGAAAATAGCAAGAACGCAATATTGTCGTGATGATCCCCTGGTTGGGTTTAATACACCCAAAAAAATCCTTAATCCCTAATTTCATAGTAAAATCCCATTACGCAATTTATATATTTTTTCTGTTTAATTAGCAATTATTGTAGGGCACCAACATTTTCTTGTAATAATCTTTGTAGTTGACTTAAGAAGAAACATACTATATATAAAAAAAAAATTTTAACAACGGGAAATGTGTTTGAAAAAAATGCTAAATAAATAAAAACTCAAATGCATTTGGCAGAGAATGTCATTTGTAATATTTTAAGCGACCTCTAATGTATACACATAAAAAACTTACGTGTATTTTTTGTGGCATGATTGTAGCCGTTACGTGTTAACTATGAGTATACATTTAAATTAAACTGTTTTGAATAAAACATATAAAGAAAATGGTTAAATTACGTCTAATAAGAAAATAAATCTACCAATACGCAAAAGAACCCAGCATTGAAACTTCAAATTGATTATATTTGTTTATTTTAACACTTACGCAGACACGAAGAAACATACGCACAGACACAAAAAGTGTGTATCAAAACCTGAATTATAATATATCTAAGTCCCTTCTATCCTTGATGATGACTTGACCAACAATAGCCGATCAGAAATATGGGTAAAATTAGGTTAAACAGTAGAATTTGCTTAAATATGCTTTACATTACGATATTAAATGTGTTTTTAAAGTATATCCTAATGCATAAGCATCTCTAACATACAGATTAAATTATTTATCATTTTTCTACAGCAGGCAAAAATAGCATCTAATTTAATAAAAAAAAAATCAGTGCAGTCCGAATTTTATCAAATCAGTGCAGTATAGCAACTTCCTCGTGCGGTGCTACTCCTCATCTTCCTCTTCCTCGTCACCTCCGGTTTGATCAGCAACCGGTGAGCTGCGGTCTGTGGGCTTGTTCTCCTTCTTCCATTTCATCCGTCGGTTTTGAAACCAGATTTTGATCTGGCGCTCGGTTAAACACAGCGTGTGAGCGATCTCGATGCGCCGCCGCCGGGAGAGGTAACGATTGAAATGGAACTCTTTTTCCAGCTCCAAAGTTTGATGACGGGAGTACGTCTGACGACCTCGCTTCCGCTCCGCACCTGTGGAGAACGAGAAGGACGTTTATCATTTAAATATTTCAGACATTTTCAACGAAATGGTCACTGTAATATGTTATAAGTGTACATTTAGAAGTTATACTTGCACATAAGACGTTATATGTGAACATGTAGATATTATATGTGTGCATCAGATGTTATATGTGTACATCAGACTTTATTAATGTACATTTAGACCATCTATGTGTACATTTAACGTTATATCTGCATCAGACGTTATATGCGCACATTTAAACAATATTTGTGCAACCATGTTACATCTGAACATCTTGACATATGCACTTCTGATGCTATTTGTACATTTAGATATTATTTTTGTGTATCCGACATTATATGTGTACATCAGACTTTATATGTGCAGATATTATACGTGTACATCAGACATTATATGTGTACATTAGACTTTATATGTGCACATGTAGATATTATACGCGTACATCAGACATTATTTGTGTACATTCAGACATTATATGCGTACAGGTAGATATTATACATTATATGTGTACATCAGACATACTTTGTTTACATTTAGACATTTTCTGTGTACAATTAGACATTATACATGTGCATCAGACATTTATTGTGTATATTTATACATTATATGTGTACATAGGTGCACATGTAGATATTATACGTGTACATTCAGACATTATATGTGTACATCGGGACTTTATATATAAGTAGATATTATATGCGTTCATTAGACATTCTTTTGTTTACATTTAGACATTTTCTGTGTACCTTTAGATATTATACATGTGCATCAGACTTTATATATGTACATTTAGACATTATGTGAATACATTAGACATTATGTGTGTAAATTAATTTTCGATTTCGAACATTTGCACACTTTTTTATTGACTTCAATTTGCAAAATACGTGTGAATGTGAATTTCTGCTTGTGACGTAATTGTAAGAATAAAGAACCGGTGGTGGTGTATTGTATTTACCTATAGACTTGACATTTGAATATTTTTGATATGCATTAGTTTAATTCTGTTTAATGCATTGCATTGTGGGAGTTTTTATTGCTGAAATCCAATATAGCAAAGGGAGCATGTCTCGTTAAAAAAATAAAAAACAAACATTATAAAAAAAAATTAAATATAATTACAATTTCTGAGTTTGCATCTAACACCCACGGCCACTAAACATCCAACAATTGGTTTCAATAACACAGTTTAGTTCTGAAAAACTATACTGAAATGAACTACATTATTCCTAAACTACACTCATTGCCGTTCGCAGCATTTTATATGTGGTTACCAACAAACTGTACCTTAGCAAAATTCTAATTAGTTTGATGTCAAAATGTTTCAGTTGTGGTAACATCGCAATTAAAATGATTTTGATCAGTCAAATCAAATGAGTGATTACATTGTCACAATTTAATTCTAATAAAAATACATTTGGTTGATTAAGATAAGTAACAATTATTTTAGCTTTTTGTGTGGAAGTTCTCGTTTTAAATGGATTTGACTCGCTTTTTGAAACATTCTATCTCAAAGGCTGCAGATTTAAACATTAATAACATTTCATTAATTCGGTGTCTTTTTAAAAACAGGACTCGTAGAACGTGTTTACTGATCGAATATTTACTTCCGAATTTGTTCACCGATGCATTCCAAATCGATTTACATTGCATTGGCCGGGAATACACTTAATACATTATTTAACCGCTTCCTTTAAGCTACGTTTCAATTTTTTTATCACAAGATAAATACGACTTCAAACGACACGTGCATCTTTCGCAGTTTCTGATCAAAAAGTTAAAAGTTAAATTCGCATTCACAAAATCTGAATAGCAAAGGCAAGACAAATACCCCGTCGAATGTGTTTTCTCTGGCTTCCACACTCCCGTGACTCTAAAGGAGCCCTGGCGTTCAGACTTCCTTCCAAACACGACCAAAGTCAACAACAGGATCTAGTTAGTTCCCGTACACATAGCGCCGAAGTGCTCGTCTATCCATCTAGATAAACGAGGCATCCAGGTAAAGTATCCATCATTTAGCTGCAGGTTCGAGGGAACATTTCTAGCTGCACTTTTACAACCTTGCCCATGCCCGGCCGGTGACTTTCTGCAGTCCCTGTGCTTCCGTTTCTAGCAGACTTCCGACAAATGGGCTTTTGGAACTTTTTATTGCACTTTTAGTGCATTTAGGATCTTACTTCCGTCTGGCCGACAACGTCTTGTCACTCACGGTTGATGCTAGTCGTGCACAAACTGTGTAAAAGCATGAAGGGTTTCGGGTGGAAAGCATACACCAATAGTGGTATTTTTATTTCGTTTTCGATTAATAAAGTAAATGCATAAGTGGTGTGTGCATTTCCCCCCAGAACGAAACGCCTTTTATAAAACAAGGATGAGCATTGTAGCTACTTACTCACGGCCTCTGACGTGGCGTATGAATGATAGACATGGAGAGAATTGCATCTGTATGAATGTGTGTCTGTGAGGAGTGAAAAGAAATAAAACGACAGACAAAGACTATCTTTGTGAAATCTAACAGGAAAGCACCAAATGGAAAGGCAGCTGTGTCTTGCTAACCGTGTGCTTCCCTTTTAGACTAACAGACAAAAATATCTGTCATGTTGTATGTTTATCAATTGCCATGTTTCCAATGGCCTTGTCTTATTTTGACACAATTCCAGGTATGTGTCGCTTGTTTATCAGCGGCTTAAATTGTACACTGAGTATGTTCCCCTTTAAAATCGATTCGTATTTACTACAAATATTTGTAGGTAAAAATAAGGAATTGTCATTTTTCTCAAATGACATTGGCATCTGACACAAATCTTAATGGGACTGGACCACCCCCTCCGGAAATGTCAACATCTTTGCTAATGAGGTATCTGTTTCAAAACTACTATTTGCGTTGCCGTATTTTTATACTGTGAGCTAACAAGAGAAGGAGAGCCTCGGCTTGACAGTTGACTGATAGGGACGTCGCCAATAGAAAATCATTAAAAGATATTTGCCCTCTTTTTCAGAAACCTTGCCTCATCTACAAGTGGGTTTCAACATCTGATGAATGGTATTGCGAAACAAAGCGAAAAAATCCAACTTAGCCTTGCAACACTGCCACATATTATTCAAAATAAGTGCACAAATAAAATATAAGTGCAATGCAAAAGCAAAAGTGTAGGCACGTACATGTTTTTGATGTGCATTTATGATTTTACGCACAGATGACGCTAAACCACAGGCAGTTCCTTGTGAAGGGTCCAACCCGCTGAAAAATAAAGAAATGCAAAGCCCCGCCCTTCATGTTGAATTTCGGGGAGTTTAATTCCAGACCTCTAAGATGGATTTTCACAGTAACCACGATGAGACTCGATAGTCTCAGCAGAGTGTTGAATGTTTGTTTAAGCTAAACATGATTCACAAGAGCCTTTCCAACAAAGCATTATATGAGGCTTGGATTATGATGATAATTAGTCATAAAAGAACGAAAGAGAATAACACTTTCTTAAATGACTTGGTCACTCCCCTTAACCTGTCTCCCTCTCCCTGACACACACCCCTGTGCTCAAGAATCATTTAGTTTTCACAGACCTGTGCTCCTCATCCACGGATATATGCGGAGGTGGTTTTCGGTGTTTTGACGGTAGCTCCGCTGCTCGTCTTTAGCTTTGCAGAGCTCGCCTGCGCTCACCACTGGGAGACTCGGATGGTCAAACAGAGAGCTGTGCATGTTCAGGGCGACAGCACCCAGCTCATAAGCACCGGTATACAAGCCTTGTGTCTGGCTGGACAGCCCAGCAGCGCTGGGGTACATCCTCGGCAGGGAGGCGGAGGACGAGGAAGAGACCGGGGCACCGGTGGAAACCGAGCCGTATTCGCCTGGCCGCTGCGAACTGCTCGAAAATACGCAAGAAGTTTGCTCGGGAAACACGCCAGCAGATAAAGCTGAACTCGCTACTTGGTATTTAGAAAACAGCGCGTTCGCATAATACAAAGAACTCATAATTTGAGATGTGATTTATAAGCCCAAGAAGTTTTAGTGTCGGTTTTACGAGCCCTAATGATATATTACAGAATTACAGTCTAGATTTACACCAAAAATCAACCCTTTTTCCTCAGGGGCCACGTGATAGGCAGCACGTGATTAAATATCCTCCAATGGTTGCATGGCTTCCAAGGAGGTGCTGTGCAGTTGACCATCTACATCAATCTGTTCAGAATTCATTCACTTCTATAACTGTATATAGAAGTCAAGAAAACAAAACGGATGTACTTGTGAACATTTATCTAAGCAAACCTAACCCATTGGAAATTAAAAAAGTAGCTTTGTAAACTTGAGTTCAGGTTGTTCAGATTAGTGTTTCCTGTTTGGACACCATGCACCCCCCTCCCCTCCACCTTAATTCTGTATTGATTTTCAACAATGTTTTATCGCATACTCCAATCAAACCTCTGTATTTCTGTGATGCACAGTGTGTTTTTGTCAAGACCATATAGAGACGCGGGTTTCTGCTTGAAAGAATCCCTATGGAACACTCACCTCTTACTTACCGCTTCCATGGAAACGGGCGGTCAGAGCCCCCAAAACTCGACAGACAGAGATCCAATCCTGTAACACTATGCTTTTTAAATGCATGCAGTTATTGATCATTTTTGTTTCAGTCACATTTTCATTTTATTGTATTTGCTGCGCTTCTTTATTCCACGAAACAGTCAATAATTAAGCTTCCTTATATTTACCTTGGATTTAAAATACCGCTACGTCCAGTGTGGAAATGTTTCGACCACTTTAAGAGCGCGCATCTGTGATTGATTATGTCTTGGACACATCGTGTCATTGAAAACTGCTTGTAAACTTTATTGCGTCCAGTATCCACCGCTACAGGTTTAAACATTAGAATACAGTGGACATGACAACAAAACATAGTCGTATACTTCAACAATCTGTTCACAGTAAACAATGGGACACATTTTTATATATTTTTATTATGTTTATTTTTTTATAATCCACTGTGCGCATGCTTACCCCAAGAAAAGAAGACAACAGAATACCATCGATTTCAGAAGAACCAAATAGATGTAAAAAGAGATTCTACGGCATAAATAGGCAGTTTCATGTTGTTGGAAGTCATTAATAATTTCTACGTCATCATCATAACATATAAGTGAGAACAGTTAAAAGTGCACCATTTAACTTAAAAACTATACAGCTGCCAAGGAAACTGTTAATGACGATATCCTAACAATGTTTCACGATAATCATTTCACAAAGAAAGGAAACTAGCTTTAACACTATCTTACTCTCCGAACAACAGGTAAAAAGTAGAAATGCGGCTTCCGGATGTTAAGTTGTTTATAGTGATTCAAGTCCCAGTATTCCTTCCTGGAGTCCTCGAGTGAAAGATGTAGCCACTTCACTTGATTGCGAGACAAGCATCCCATGCCAGCTTCCCGTTATTCCCTTCATTACTGTTCGAGTTTCAATTTCTGATTTGTTTTGATTGACCGTCAAACTGTCTCTCTCGCTCTCTCACCCACCCACACACACACACACACTTGCATCCGCTCTACATTTGTTTTGCCTTCTCGCTGCAGTCTTCTCCGGCTGACTGAGTCCCGGATGCTTGTTCTTTCTCCCGTTTCTCTTTCTCGATCTGCTCCTGTTCCGACTTGCTGCTTGGAAACTTGTCCTTGTTATTCTCTTTTTTCCATTTCATGCGGCGGTTTTGAAACCAGATTTTGACCTGTCGTTCCGTCAGTCCTAAAGCATGAGATACTTCGATCCGTCGCTTGCGCGTCAGGTAGGGGTTGAATAGAAACTCTTTCTCGAGTTCGAGCGTCTGGTAGCGGCTGTAGGTCTGGCGGCCTCGCCTCCGTCCGGCAGCTACTGGCAATAAAGAAACGTACAGATTTAAGACAGAGCTAAATCCAGATTTTAACAAAGTAACGTCAAATCTCATCGTTCACTTTGTTTTTTTTTGTTGTTGTGTTGTGAAATGTGAAATTGACACAGAAGCCCAGCCATTACAGAAATAATAAAATACTAATAGTCGATCAACAAACACCCTATAAACATGTGACGTCCAAGAAATCTTCAGTCTCTTTTTTCAGAATTAAACTGACATCGTTTTGACGTTTTATCCACAGTCATAAAAGACATAACCATCGTGAAACGAGCACTTTTGCAGCGAAATAAACTCGGGGTTCACTGTATGTCTTTAAAGACTGCAGTAAAACTTTGACCTGGGTGAGAAGTGAGAGATCAACTGTGGGGCATAGTCCCACACATGGAAGGGGCTTTTACTCTCGCCCTCTGCTTCCACGTCTTTCTATTGCAGGGTCATTAAACTGTAAAGTGATTCACAAGTTTTGGACACCATAAAACAATAAACCCCACTATTCCCCCTCCTCTAGTGCATGCACACAGGAAATACAATTCTAAGCTTAAATAGCACTGAGTTTGCTCTTCCGTTGATTGCTGTCACACAATCCACCGAGCCTCACCTTGAGGTCGCATCCACGGGAACAGCTGAGTTGGAGACGGACTCTGCTCCGTGTTGTCCGTCTCGTCGCCGATGCCCCCCGTTGCGAGTTTGCAGTCGCTGTACTGAACCAAGTCGGAGTCTTGAGCACCGAAAAGGGTTTGCCTCTGGAGAGCATCGTAGCCGTAGAAGTTGCCCGGCTCGCCGTGGCAAGTTACTGCACATGGACTCTGCTGGTACGGCGCCGCTGAGAGCGTGGAGGCGCCGTGGTGGTAAAACTCCTGAATTTGGGGAGCATGCTGGAAAGTGGCACCGGTGCCCGGACCGTACACGACGGTGGGTCTCGTACCAAGGTCCTGAGCAAATCCGCACTCGTAATAGTTCGGCCGCAGAGCATCTCCGCTTTTGTATTTAGTGAAGAGAGAGTTGACGAAATATGAGCTCATCTTTTTATGGCGGTGTCAGTGGTGCTGATTCTGCTCAGGAGTTTGTTTGGATGTTTTTGTACCGGCGCAGTTCACTTTCACAGTTGTTGAGGTCTCAAACTAAATAGCAGTCCAACGATTTCCAGGTGCTGAGCGGATTGCGTTTTATAGCTGTAGTCAAAACAACTTAGGCTAACTAGCTTCCATTGATATGTTCCCTCTGTAGAGTTCCAGCATCACAATGCAGGGTGCCGGTTCCCAATCAATTTTCTATGATAAGCTCGACTCCAAATGAGTGCGTTCATATTTTGTTGCGCGCTTCAATAGCATCTCCTGTCGGTTCCTCGTAGGCTTTTCGCATCCCAAACGGACGCCGCTCGGTGCGATTCTGATATGAAGTGAGAGAGAGAATGAAAAAGAGAGAAAAAGAGAAAGCTAGGGAGAGAGCGCTAAGAGGGAGAGAGCGCGAGGGCGCTGAAGAGGGAAGGGGGGCCGAGGGAGAGAGAGAGGAGGGGAGAATATGCACATTAATATGTTCAAGCGGGTAAGTTAATGAGAAATCTGCCGCTTTGCATCAGATCAAGTGCATCAACCCCTCCCTCTCTGAAAAAGTCCACTTCGAATCGTTTCGAAAGACTCGTTGCGCGGTTCATCGCCGTGGATGCATATTTAGCCATTCATTTACAAAAATCAAATAGGTCAAGGCGGCATGTTTTACACGGTATTGATCAGGTTCATTTTAGAGATAAAAAAAGAAGTTCTGCTTGCGTTGATTGTGGCGCGCGCCTTGATATAGTGCAAGTATTCATATTTAATTAAAAAATTTCTGTAAATATTTAACAGCGATATTGGGGTCCCAATGGAGACATTCGAGTCTGTTGTAATTGTAAATATGGCTGTGACATGTTCAACAATCTAAACATGTAGAAAACCACATCGAGCTGCCTCAAAAATGGGTTCGGTTGTTTGAGAACGGCTCATTTTTGCATTTCGCCATGTTTGTTTTTAGGTCTTGGATGTAATTTAAAACAAATCAAATCAACGGGAACTTTTTGAGAAGTGTAAAAAGCGCAGACACATTTTATTCATTTGCAATGAAGCGACCTGCTTCAAAATAACACTTATGTTAATATTTCGGCTTATTTTAACCCATTCGCGTTTAATAAGTTTTAGACTAATATAACGACATAATATTATTTTAAAAAAATGTATACAACTTACGAATAAAGTGAGTTTACTGCACTAATAAAGATGTCAAAGCGTCACAAAAGGTTTACAGGTTTTCAAAAGGTATATGAGAAATGAGAAAGTGCAGCTTATTGTCATTTTACAACTTAATATGCGTCGGTAATAAATTATCCCAGAAGATTTAAAGGCACCGTACCAAAATCATCTCAAAGTTATTTAGAATACTTATTATTTTTATTCCTTTCTGAGTCTGCTCAGCTGTTCTCGTGAAACTTTTTATCTTCCAAGCACGAATCATCCCGTTTGTGGAAACAAAGCGTATTTTTTTATAACTGTGTATTATGTATAACTGTATTTTAATTATACATAAGTGTCTAAAATGGGTGCAGTTCTGTATTTGAGGTTTTGTTGAAATAAATTATTCTGTGAAATAAAGTCATGTCTTTCATATTAATTAAACTATTGTGTGTTATTTTTGTTGTTCATCAAGTAACATGTGTGTCTTATCAGGAATAAACCATATTCTAAACTACGTTTTACATTTTTATTGAACACTGAAATATTACAATTTAACGTGAAATAAAGTTGCTCTGTCCACAAAACATAAAAACATAAAATGGTGCTATTAAGTAAACTAAATTAATCAGAATATTTATGAGCACCGTTTGGTAGTGTATATATCTCAACACGATTAAAACTATTATACATTATTATAACGTTTTTTAAATACATAAATGTTTGTACTTAATAGCAAATCGAAACGAGAGTCCACTTGTTTCTCTGGATACAAAATCAAGTAGATTAAATAATCCTCTGAAAGGAATGTTCTTCATCTCTTTCCAGAGCTTCGTGGTGACAGAAGGAAACAGTGAGACCCTTACTTTAGTCAAGCATCAATGGCACATGGTTTTCCCCAGTGTTTCCGGTTTGTGGGGGTTGTGAAGGCTCTGTTTGGTGGAACAACATTGCCATCAAGAGGCTGATGCCTGTAACTCCATGTAGGATCTGGATTCAAAAGCTAATGGTTCTATAAACAAGGCACATAAAAGCAGAATGAGCGAATTAACAGCTTAGTAAGTGCAAACTCAATGATGTCAAGTACTTATTTTAATTCTCTATAACAAGCAATCCATTTCAATCCAACCCCTGTACAATAGATTATTCTGAGTTGTTTCAACTCACTGTGCAAAGACGACAAATGAACCACAAGATCTGAACGTATCGTTAATGTTGGATGTTTAGGAAAGTAAAAACAAACGTAATCAGTTAAAGAAAGGCCTCGTTTCCGAAGGGTTTCCACAATAAATTCAATTGGACTCCATTTATCTCAAATCATCACACTTAAACCAAACATGGAAATGTGTCAGTAAGTAATTCATTCTATTAATCTTGTTTTTTTTTCTTTGTGTATACAATACAATGCTTATCAATATAGCTTCACTATACTAATGGGGTATTATAAAGTCTCGTATAAAACATAGTCTTTTATGTAGTTTATTATAGAATGTTATGGCTGCGTATTGAACGGTGTCCATATTTATCGTTTTGCATGAAAATTCTGGAAAATCTGCTTCCCTGGAACCAGCATTCAAGCGTTACAATCTCACACATGTGACTACAAACGTGATTTTAATTTAAAATAAAAATATCCCATTGAACTTAGTGGAGTTAATTGTCTATATCGGTTCTCCTTGACCAAAATATCCTTTTAAACCAAATGAAAATTGCACTAGTAGTTTGACACGTGTTCAAAAAATCAAGTAAATTCATTAGTCCTTTTTGTTCAGATCGATAGCCGTCGGTATTGATTGCAAAGAGTGGATACAAGATATCTGGGGTAAGGCTAGTCTAGGCATATTGGTCACCGTTAATTGTTGACATTTTATTTCGAAGAGTTTTCTCAGTAACACAACTCTAATATTTACAAATGTTCTTTTGTTGCGTCGATCATCCGTTGTTATCCATTTATGCTCGCAAACAAAATGTTATAAAGAGCTTGTCATTCATTAGCTGTGTGTAAAAGCTGGTTGTGAGGGTTGCTAATTTTTCTTTAGAAACCAGCCTTTTGTGTTTCCAAGACACAATCGGATGTGCGCCCCACAAAATGGCGAGCCGACTCTCTCCCAAAGGTTGTAAACAAATTAGCGTTGCGCATCCCAGACGTCTCGCCAGAAATGCTTTTTCTGGAGGTTTATGACCCGCTATAAGGACTCTGGTGCGTTCGGAAATGGAACAAAGGGTGAGCGTCGATTGAACTGAGCCCTTGGTCTCTCATGTGGAAGTCCAGATCTCACCCATCTCGACCCCCTACTCTGTGAGGAATCTGGACTCCGAAAGAACAAACGCTGTACACAATAAACAACAACTGCGAGAGAAGCAGACTCTATCAAAGGAGCCTCGGCGTTTACGCAAATGATTTCGCCTTATACAAAGCCTGAAACGTTAGTTCACATATCATCCATTTTCCCTCTCGCAGTGTTTGCTTTACAGCCATTTAGTTCGTAACCTTCAGAAATTTATACCCTATAAAGTTTTATTACAGTCATATTATTTTATTGCGGCACACCACGTTGGATTTCTTTCTCTTTTTATGACAGTCGACTTCCCATTTCCTTCTAGCATCTCGCACTACATCCTTTCTGCAGTTTGTTTCCTTTCAAAACAACAAAATACAGGGCGATAATGGAGTGGAAACGCTCAAAATATCTCCTTAATGTCCAGAGTCACCGGGATGGACACTTTAGGGTAAAATGTGCCAAAGGAATACATCTGAGAGACTAGACAACTGTTTAAAAATATTTAATAACCAGTTTTTAAAGATGATTCTATTTTTCTCTTTTAGTAGCACGAGTAATAATTAGCAAACAAAGTGTCTGAATTGATAAAAAGTGGCTGCGCTGGCGCTAACTGAGAGTTTAAAAATGCAACACTTAAAAGTTTGAGACCATAATTTATTGACTGTGCTCTGCCTGTAAAATATCCTCAAGATAAATTGCCCGCGCCTGGAGAATGCGAATTTGCCTAATATAACTATAGCGGGATTAGGGGACAAAACGTTTGACAGAGAGCGAAAACACAGATGAACCAAATAAAGCTATTTCTTATTTAGAAAAAAAGAAAAAGAAAATAGAGTCTTTTCACATTCGCGTAGCATTCTAACATCACGTGATTTAGAATGAACGAACGTTGAATTGACACTGACTTCTAAATGAAAGATAGAAAACCTGCTTACTATCAAAATGATTGATTTAATAATCAAAATTCACCACAAAACTCCGTATTTGATGTTTCCGAACTGGATTTTACCTGGACTGCTCTATCTGCTTTTCAAAATGTTTATGTATGTTTCAATAATGAACAAAAATAATATATATTTTTAAATCCAGAGTTTGTACAGACATGGCTACTCTAAAAGACGACAACATGCAATTATGATCTATATGTAAACATTTAATAAGTCCAGCATCAAGAGTGCATTAGCACAAACAAATGAAACATCACAACACAAAGAAGACAGAGCAGTCAACATGTCTTACATCGTGTGTTCAAATAGATATTTGCATTCAGTTAAAAGCCTAAAGATGGTTTTAATTGTCATTAAACACATATAAGGGGTTTAAATGGCACCAATAAATATGCATGTGTTGCTGAAGAAAGGATGAAATAATTGTGCAAGCGATAACTACAGATTGGAAAACAAGCTCGATTTCAATCAAATCACAAACACAAAATATTTGAACCACCCTACAAAGAAAAAAAGACATCACCGGACGATACAAACGATTCTGGACATGAGGTTGGACATTAATAAAAGAAACCAAATGTTATGTATCGGCTCATTCAAGTATGAAGTGTTGAATAGCTAAAATCCCAAATAAATCCATTAAAAATAACATATGTACAATAAATTAAAAGTTCACGAACAGCTTCGAATTAATATGCCTAGGTACAGCGAAGAAACAATATACAATACATACGCATGCGTAAACGCTTGTAAACCGAATCTGTATTAAAATTGTTACACATATAAGCACGAATTAATTCTAAGGTTATTTTTACACTACAATACACACGGTACTTGCACGCTAATTTTTAAAAAGTATTTTACACTTAAAAAAAAAAAGGAAAAATAGCTCGGCTTATTCATATATAGTTGACGTTTTCTAGTTGATGTGAACTCCTTTGAACGAAAACATTTGTAAACTAGCACAGACTCTTTTTATTTTTGCTATTATTATTATTATTATTATTATTATTATTATTATTATTATTATTATTATTATTATTAAATTACAAACAAATTGTCAAGTTCATTGAAAACAATGAACAAACCCGACGGAACCGCTACTACTACTAATACTACTACTACTACTACTACTACTACTACTACTACTACTACTACTAATAATAATAATAATAATAATAATAATAATAATAATAATAATAATAATAATAATAATAATAATAACCGAAGATCTCAGCAACTAAATCCCCATGCCTTTGCTTATTTAACGAAGCTTTAGTTTTCATCCATATAATCTTCAATCTTCACACGTTAGGAAAAAACGGAATGCTAAAAATGCAGGATTGATGCCTGAACAACTTTATAAAAAGCACATCATTCTGTGACATATATAACATTTTCTTAGCTCTTGGAAGCAGTTCTCTATCACCTGATTATTTCCTGATGAAGTGTTTGTTTCTTTTACACAAGTCATAAAATGCAATAAAAAGCAGGGAGAGATGGCACGAGGTTTTTCTCTTCCTCTGCATCATCATCATCATCATCATCATCCCCGTCGTAAACACTGTCCAGTAATGTGGAAAAGAGTGGGAGTGCGCGTGTTACACTCATGGACCAGCGTCCAGTTTTCAGAGTCTGTGTAAGAAGCTTGAGATCCCAATTTTGCGTTATTCTTTGGGTTGGTCCTTGTTCATTTTCTTCATTTTCATCCTTCTGTTCTGGAACCATATTTTTACCTGTCGCTCCGTCAAGTTTAGTAGACGAGCGACCTCGTGTCTCCGGTCTCGAGTGAGGTACATATTGAACAGAAACTCCTTTTCGAGCTCCAAGGTCTGATACTTGGTGTATGGGCATCGCTTCTTCCGGGAAGACCGGGCATGTAACCAATTGGCAGATGGGTCATCTGTGAACAAAAAGGGATGGAGTTTAGATCAGAATCCAATAAAAACAATAGGTGCATCAATTACTTTATACACACCCCATTCAATGTTTGAAGAGGAGCGTTTAATTTGCTAATGGTGAAGCAAGCACATCCACTGCTTTCAGAAAATATTTTCGATTCAAACCACACATCGACACACTACCAGTATCCTTTTTTAAAGTTGATCTAGTACTGGAAAACATGCTCTAAATAGGAATTCCTCTTGGTGACATACATACTGGGATATACGATATCATGTGGTCATTTATGACATGAAAAATCCCCTTTTAGAGAAAAATGTGGAATGCATTATGGAGGTAAAGAGCATCTCTAACAAGGCGTCTTCTCTCTCTGTGGTTTGGTGGGATTCTGGAATGCAAATTCCTGTTCTCTTGAGTTTTACTGACATGCACAGTAAATAAAAATGTTAAAATGTTAGTTATTGCATTCTAAAAACGCTGAATATTGAATATACCCCAACCATTGTGAACAGTTAGCTGCAGCAAGCTTGTAATTGGTTAATGGTCTAATGTTTAGTAAAAAAATAATAGCAAACAATAAACTATTTCTCGCAGGTTTGAGCATGTTGGGTCATTTTATCAGTGATGGGCAACTCAACTGCTTTTTTGGAAACTTTCTGATCCAACACTGGGATAAAATCCCAAATTGTACACATTTAGCCCAGAATATGGTTCCATTGACCCATATTGGGTTATAAACCCGGCATTTTAGCGTACTTTCCATACATCTGAGTTTTTGGCAAAGCGTGAAAAACATAATTGCAATAAAATGTTTCTACTTTTAGATGCTCATCAACTTTCTTCAATAAATTCATGAAACATGAGGCGGTTGCGCTGTTTTGTGATGATGGAAATGGTTACTTGATCGAAAATGATTAATGCCCGTGTCATGTCCACCATAGGCCTCATGGACGTGTCTGCACTTCGGCGGCCTATAGCTACACGAGAGACATGATCCCTGACACTGAAACCCGGGCTAAAAGAGTAGGGAAGAGTTGCGTAACTCAACTATGAAATAATAATCGAAAGACACAATACTGGAAGGGTCTGATGGCAGATCATTGCTAATGTGATCGAAAATGTGTTCGGAGACGATGGAGCTCAGACCTCGGGACTCATATAATTGTATTTCCCACGAACCGTATTTTACCTCCAGACTTTCTAATACAACATCTCCCAGAGAGCTCGCGTATATACGATTAATGGGGATGTTGGTTCCTCTGTTAACTTAATAAACTCGAGGGCTATAACTTTTTCCTTCTCGTGGCCAGCCATGAGTACAAAGCGGGACGTGTATCTCTTAACAACATTGCCTTTGCCTACAGTTTATTCTGGAGAGCCGCCCGGGGTTGCACATTGGGGATTTCTATTGGACACAGTTTCATTAGCTCACAGAGGTCCCGTCTATTTCACGGATTGAAATCAATGGCATTTTCAAACCAACCCAGTCGAAAATCGAAATCTCCCGCTTGATGTATCCCTTAATTTTGCTGCATTTATTGTAATACTTCACAAGGGTATCTGTGAGCTGTAGACGATGGATTCTTTTGCCCCGGGTTAAACATACTCTTGAGGGAGCTAAAGAACAGGGTAATTTAAAGCAAACAGGGGCCCCTAGCAAAAAAAAAAGAATCTTATGAAACTTCCACGATTGTAGCTATTTCCTGCATACATGCACACACTTTACAGTGCATGCAGAAACGGTCTACATAAAACAACAAAACACCTAAAGAAGAATCAAGGTCCACAATCTAGAGTCTCAGCACAAAACAGCTCGGATTTGAAAGTGCCTGGTGCACTAAAGTGCAATGACGCGCAAATAATCGCGACGCAGTAACTAAAAGGAGCAGGAGTGACAAAAGATTGCGTACAAAACACCAAATATGAACCAAACGTGTGCAGACTCCGACTCTTCAAAGAAAACGTGTCTTCGGTGCCATAACTTTTGATATCTTTAGGCAAATTCCTTTTAAAACTGTCCTTACAGAAACCAGCACTGGTCGCGCGAGGTGTCTGCTGCTCTCCTTTGCTTTGTTCTAGTTTTATGGCAGCATTAAACGCTTTACAGAGTGTTCACTTCCTAGGTTTATAACTTACTTTGATCCGGTCCCTCTTTGTCCTCGCTGGCTTCGCATATGTCCTTATTGTCTTCAAATCCGGCGCCATGACCAGAATTCATCTCCCGTGCTGTGGAAGACTCCAAAATATACTCATGCTGCCCAACGAGTTTTGGTGGCTCCCCAAGGTGTCCCAGGAGCGGTTCCATTTTGACCTGTCCTTGCCCGGGTAGGGGCTCTGCTCTCGGAGCGCAGTCCAGCCATGTCCGAAGGTATCGCGTATCCGTGGAAGGCACTGGCTGCGTCGGGATGTAAGGGTGGTAGACCGCGGGTAAGCCGTTGGACGCGTGGGAACTGAATGGACTCCATGACGAACTAAACACCGGAGGCTTGGGCTGGAAGCTACAGGAGGGAAACTCGGGATGCTCTCCGGGTCCCGGTTGCCTGGCGCTGGTGTACTGCACATTGGAAAAGCGGGACGCGTTCGGATCTTCTCCCTCATGACTTATGATAGAATCGACAAAATAGTTGCTTAGAGCTCCAGAAATGGACATTCTCGGACATTATATTGCGGACTGTTCATTAAAGGGAAAACATGTACAATGGAAATGTGCTTTACCCCCTCTTCCTCTCTACTCGCTCACCAACGAAGTAGAGCCGGGCTGCTATGGTGTGCGCTTCAAGCGAAGTGATTGGTCAGACTTTTTTCGCGAGGCTGATAAAGCGTCAATGGGGTGTAAATCAATGCGCCAAGAGGCTGCGCGGCGCTCTCCTCCTCTTGAGCTCCCAGTATTTCCCTTCTAAATAAATTGTCTTGTTTATGCAATATGCAAAATGGGAGTGTGCTCATATATTTCAAGATATCCATAAGCAGTCAGGAGAATGTCATCTTAAATTATGAAATGGTTTTATATTATGTATAAAATTCATATCAGAGGCAATGCCCCACAGTAACAATTTTTTTAATTTATCTCACATTCTAGTGTGATAGAATTTCATAAAACGTGTGACAATTTTATTGACAATTCAGCGAGGGGCAGCACAACATACAAAGTGTAATAATAGTTGCTCTCTTTTCCGCTACCCCGCGTGTAAACATGTAAACCTCCAAGGAAGCAAACCTCCTTCTTGGAGAAAAGGGAGTGCACGTATATAATGAACGGCTTTATTGGCAAATTAACAGTCATTTTTTCTTAACGAGGACATTAAACACCACTGTGTGACAATCCCCTTGCATTTATGGAAGAAAGTACTTGAACTTTTTTGTAGGTTTAATACTATAATAAAATACTACATCAGGCAGCTTTGATTTTTATAGGCCTGATATACTGCCTGCGGTGAGGACCGTGAACGACTGTAGCAGTGCTATCCATTCACTCATTTAACACCCTCAAAATATTTGTTTCCTATTTTATTACAGTTTGGCTTTATTCAAATAGATAAACTGCAAATGTCCGGTTTTTATTGTTATGTTAAGGTTTAGTCGGAATTTAGCTATTGTTTAACTCTGACCTTGCAATAAACACCTTTTAACTTCAATTTGAATCCAATGTTTAGGCTTATGACACTCTTAAAAGAACATTTTTCCAATTATTTCTCTGTATTTCTGTTGGTTCCGAGCTAATTTAATTACATGCGTAAACAGAGGCAACTGCTTCACCAGCATCACTAAAACCACCAATTATACGCAAAGAAAAGGATATACACTTAAATCAAATGTAAGAGCCGTTTTAAACGCATTTAACAACACCCTGTAAAATCAACCCCTCAGCAGCAAGGCAGTCTGAAAGGGTTAGAGAAAAAAATGAAACCCTGGGTTTGGTCGGAAATGTCAAAACCACCACAAAAAGATGTAACATTTTAATTGTATATTGTTTCATTTGGATCAGATTTCATCGGATTCACTGTAGAAAGTTATGAATTAAGGAAATTGAGCATTTCCAACGCCACAAAAAAATCCCCATAAAAGCAATAATTGAAAACTTTGTACAGAGCATACATTTATATACTGACTTAATATGTGTTTTATAGCACTCATTATTCAAATTAATATTAAAATCGAGTTAATATATTTTATGAATATATAGCAATATGAATTCTATGAACAGAAGGTAAAAAGAGGTAATATTTAACTAATAATAACATAAACAGTGCCTTAAAGCTATATTATTAAAAAATACATTACGTGATATAAAGAAGTAATTTTTAGTTATACATATTTAAAGAGATAAAGAAAAATATAACATCATAAGAGGTAATATTAAATTCTGTTATTATAATAATTCTTCTTCTTCTTAATAATATAAATAATAATAATAATAGTAGTACGAATATTAGTAGTAGTAATAATAATAATAATAATAATAATAATAATAATAATAACAATAATAATAATAATAATAATAATAATAATAATAATAATAATAATAATAATAATAATAATAATAATAATAATAATAATGGTATAGAATTATAAATACTTATTGTATGTCTAAAATGATGTCCATAATTTTGGTAGGTAATGTCTGGGTATTGCAAAATTGTTTATAAATATCCAGCACGTGTAGGGTTAGGGGAAGTCTATTAAATTACTTGGGATTGATCAAAATGAGATTCATGGCAGATTTATCCAAAGGTACTTTGGATGGAAACAACACATTTGACTTGTGCAAAGCATGTGTTTGTCAAGAGAAAATCCTAATTATTGTGCAACATATGTATCTTAATCCACAGAGGACCAATTCTCATTGCATAAGAAACAAACAATAAAAATAAAGCAATTGCGAGTGCAGACCTTCTTTTTCTTTATTGCTATGTTTGTAAGGTGTGTACTTTTTTCCAACTGGTCTTCTGATTTAACCGAGTCCGCAAGTTTATATTTCTCCATTGTTTTCTTCTCATTTTTAAAACTAAGGTTAATTTTGTATTTTTTGTTTAATGCTGTTAATATGTTTAAGCGTAAAGGATATCCCTGCCATTCATATTTATATTCTCCAAGCTTTTTAACGAAAGACGTCCAAAAGATGTTGTTTTATCTGATTTTTTTAAAAACAACGAAATTTTTTCTTTATTAAATTAATCTAAAATTGTTTCAGTGTGTGAATTAAATAAATAATATAGCCAAAACTAGTTTTTTTATAGACCTACCACCTATTAAAAAAAAATATGTTACATTGAACTTGTTCCGACGAATAACACCATATGAGGAACTAGTTTAAACTGCTCAACTTCTTGTGCAAATGTTACGTTCAGTACTTTTAAAGTTTTGTTTTTGTCTCGGTTTTGAAAATAGTCAGTTGTATGTTGTAATTGTGGTTGTCTGTTTATATTATGTTAACTATATGAAGCAGTGGTCTTGTGTGATCTCGTTCCACACGTTGCAGAAAAAAGTAAGTAGTTAATAATTAGTTCAATCCAGCAGGCGGAACATGTTTTAACTTTTAAAAAGCTATATCATAAAGAGAAATGGTTTAGTAAAGTGCATATAGAATCCGGACGAATCTTGGCCTAAAACCATCCAATGCATCAATGGAAGAGTAAATATACGCACAGACATTAGAAACAGACAATTCATTTTATTTACATCCTAGAGAGTGTACACATGCTCAAACTGGAAAATTTAATTAAAGAAATGTTAAAAACACGAATCATAAAATTAGCTAAATAAAATAAATGCTTCATTTTTGTCAATCAGACGTCACTGATTGTATGTGCTAGTACGTAAGCAAGAAGAAAAACATTGTAAAAGGGGAGGAAATACTGGAGAAGTGCAGGCTTGTTGGCTAACAAAGAAACGCGTGACGCGGAATATTTTATTAATCGCTGATTAAATAACAAACGCTTCCGATCCTTTATCCTTTCGCCGTGTCGAACTGGTGCGTTTAACTGGAGCAATTCAGGCAGTTTCAGGTTCCTGTGAAATTTAACGTCCAGCCCAACAACTTGAAACTACCTAAATCACAGCCCAGCTTGGTCTTCTCCGTGTTCAAAGGCAAGACCCTGAGAGAGCCTGCCAGCGGTCTAGCGTCCAAAAGTACTGAACCAGACGAGCACTCGGGTTTCAGTGCTAAGTCCTTTTTCAGATCACAGTTTAACCACAGATCCGCACTGGAGAGCAGTGGAGCTTAAACCTTTTGAAATCAGCTGGAATCTTCCAGACCCCTGGGGGAAAGAGATACAGGGATAGCCAGACCAGTGTAAAGACATGACTGGAAATAAAGTAATTTAAGTTCACAAGCACATCCGGTTCACTCCAGACTGCCGACAATAAAAGGAGTCTATTGCCCCGTTATAAACTAGAGGCCCCTGCCTGGGCCAATGACGTTGGGGTTTGCCCCATCTCAACATGGCGGCTCAGCAAAGCACAGACAAAGCAGGGTGATGTTGCTGAGCAACATACGCATGTTTTGGATTTCAAAAGTTGCACACTAGATGCGTGTTGTAACCCATTACATAATTTAAACGTTAAAACGGCCATATTCTTCATCAGTAAACTGCTAGACAAACAGAGGAGCCGAGATTCGTGAAATAAACGTCAGCGGTAAAAATCATTCTAAAATCGTATACTGCACATTATACTGCAGTGAGTTCAGGAAGCACTCAAAACAATACCAAATTTATTGTCGTAAGATGAACTAGAATCATTCCATTTCACTTTTTTCCTGTGAAAATAAACCAGTTCCAGTTTTAATTAATTTCATTCATTAAAATGCGTACTGGCTGACAATATTAAATTGCCTTTTTTTGAGAGTGTAAAAATGCTAATAATAATTTTTTTTTATTGTTATTTGTGTTATTTGTTGACGTGTAACGTTATTATGATTGTTTTTGTTCGTCACCTCAACCAACAAACTCAGTCAGTCTAAGCTAAACATCTATTTCATAAAATCTCCTCCACACTAAGCGAGTTTTGTGCAGAAATCCCGCTTTCCACAGTGAAGCATAGGTGCTTTAGATAATGCCGTCGTTATTTTTCGTTATTGTATTAATCCCAAAACGTTTGCATTATTCAAAACTTTTGAGGCAACACGAAACATTTGAGTTGAAAAAACTTAGATTCAAAGCAAGCGGTACTCATAAATTATAAATCTTGTTTGAACAAAAGATTATTAAGTACTATGTTGTTACTTAAAGCATGTTTAGTTCGCATTAACAGTGTATTTATCACCTCAAATATTTTGAGGGAACATTAAACTTTTGGGGTTTACTGTGAAGACAACAAATACATTATATTTATTATTTTCGCTACGCTTCATTTCAGCTCTAAGTAATCTATGGAATACATGTAACTCCTTAAGGAATGTAAAATTATACGTGAGTTCTGTGTTTACCCACTATTGTTAACTATTGGTGTGTTATCTTTTAACTTGAGAATATTTTTGAGTTTTGAAAATCTCGTCATTTTTTTTTGTTCAGGAAATGTAGTGTGTAAAACATGTTGAGGCATAAAGTATCTGTGAAGTTAATAATGAAATTATAGCTTTGAGCAACTTTTTTAAGACCTACACAACTGACCTCAAACTACTGCCGCGACAAAACTTCTAGAGCATAAAATGAAAGAAATGATGTTAACAGAATGACTGTTTTTCTGTAATTGTTAAATGTCGCTGTATTTTGCGATAGCGGATAAAAATTGTCATCAAAGGGCAATTTGTATACAAAATGCTTTTCTTTTCAAAAACAGACAACGGTATCAGTATTTTAGAACATTAAACCATGCTTCTGAATCTTCAAAGCAAATATATGAGTAAGAACGTGCTAAACAAAGAACGCAGCACCCATTTTATGTCTGCACAGCATACAAAAGAGTGGCACTGTTTACTCACTAAAACAGATGCAATACATAAATATTAAGTTCTGTATAAAACTGTTGTTTAATCTTTACTCAATGATAAATTATTAATGCACGACCAAACAGTCTGTCGTTAAATTGGACTCACGTCAGGGCGTCTGGTTCATCTTCATATGAGGATTTACATTTTGCCTTACAGAGCACGGTATTGTGCAGCACCGTAGTAATATTTGACTGATCGCTTCCTTCTGTTAATCCGTCAGAAGCAGCCGATGCATCTTCACTTGCAAATCATAATGGGCTGAAATGATTTGTGCAGAGTTCGTCTCACAAGGAAGACTAGAAGCTGAACCCTGAGCCAGAGATCTTTGTCCGGTTCATTTTTTTCAGCTTCATCCGGCGATTCTGAAACCATATCTTAACCTGGCGGTCGGTGAGGTGTATGCTCCGGCTGATCTCCAGGCGGCGCTCGCGAGTCAGGTACATGTTGAATAGGAATTCCTTTTCCAGCTCTAAGATTTGCTGTTTGTTGTAGGGACAGCGCTTCTTTCTTCCTGCTTTCGCCCACAGCCAGCCGCTTGCAGCGTTTTCTAAAGTCACTAAAGTCAGGGATAAAGAGAAGAGAGACTGTTACATGTTCTGCCTTCAAAGCACACGAACAGACACTGAGCTTGACGCTCGCGGCCATTACCTGCTCTGTCCGACATTTTATGACAGGAAATAATGTAGTCTGCGCATTGTGTCTGTGTTGGAGAGAGGCGGGAGAACAGGGGAAAACAAACGAGGAGAGGGGAAATAAAGGGATGGACGATTAACATGTTCAACACTGATGCATCTTTCGCATTGAAAGATTTTTAGTTATCTAACTTTTGCACAAAACATAATGGTTATGGTTTGTTTTGCTTTTGGCGACTCTCAGATATCCTCTAAAATGATTGGTTAAAGGAACCCAATTTGGATTATTTTAGTCTTCTTATTTCTTAACTCATTGAAGACAACAGGGTCATTGGCTACAGCACCTTAGTTAATATTATTTACAAAAGCTTACCAAAAAAATAAACAACTTTTTTTTTTAAATAAGAACTTTATCAGGCTTTTAAAGTCAATTTGTGGATTCCTTATGGTCTTCTCCTCATGTATGCATATTTTTGACACTTTATCACGTTGTGCTTAATATATAAATGGCATTGGCAGTGCTCTATTGTGGACAGTGCTCTCTCGTTTGTGTGGATTATTTTGGTATAACCCACCACTGGCGGAGAACATTACCAAACCCAAAACTGGGTAGTTTTAACGGAAACCCAACAGTTGGGTTTAAAAACGGTCAATTTTGGGAAAAAAAACACCCAAAAATGATTCAAGGCCCAATTCAACAGTTAGATTAAAAATAATAATAATAACCCAGAGTTTTAAGAGGGTAGGGTTGTCTCAACTAATACCAGTAAAGTGAAAGTTGATTCAAAGGTGATTAGTTTTATAATTTAAGTGTAAATGTGGGTCATGGTAACATTTTTAAATCACAACAGTACAACAACAAAAATTCACAAGACTCAAATTCACTCCAAAATATTTGAGTTGACGAACCATATTATGTAAACAAGTAAAGAAAGTCGCCATGTTTTGGGAGAAATGGATTCCAAGATTTGTGAACGATAGTGTAGGGAGGTCTGACCAATATTTAATTGCCTCTGAATTTCTCATTTAAAGTTTACGTATTTAAAGTATTAATTTACATACAGGCGGAAAGGCTCACGTATAATGCGGACCTTTTGTCCAAAGCAACTTGTATTTCGAGGAAAAGCACAATAAACAAAGTGTAACAAAGTCAGCTCATAGTCATATAAAAAATAAGATTCAGGAATAATTAACGGGATTAAAATGATCTAATTTTGGATTGAAACAGATACAATAACTTTCAGTCTTATAAGTTATTCAGTTATAACATGTAAACATGTATTCAACATATAAACCTAAAATTCTAGAAATCTAGAAAATAAATAAATTTGATTTTAATTTTATATAATTAAAAAACGACCTTTTATAACAGTATAGCCAGTTTAATTGGGGCGGGGGAGTTTCTTGAATAAAATGCACAGCACATATGTTGACATTTTTGTCTCAGACTTTAAATTAAACACATACAACTTCTGTTATCAGTGCAATTTTTCAGTTTTCAGTCCAGACTTTAACATATTATAAAAGACTTTCATTTTAACTTCAACAAAGCTGTCCTAAAGCAATACCACACCTGGCAAACACTATACGGTTTGACAATGGAGCCTTCTGCTGTTTTGATGTTGTGAGAAACTGCGTGCAATTTAGTCTGTCCAGGGTAATTCGGTGCAATAAATTCATTTTCAAGCCCTATTCTTTGTGTCTCTGCGGCTGTATACAGTCAATTGCTTTCGGAAAGGAGAAATAAACTAGAACCTTGTGTTGGTCTGGGCTTGCCTTATTAGACGTTGCCTTTTAACACGTTTACCCACCTTTCGTCTTCACTGGAAGAGATTTAGCGCTTTCTGCGTTATTTCCTTCAGAGTCTTCTCCACTCTTCTGAGGTGTGGTGTGGTCGGTTCGGTTTTCGCTCCACGGAACCGGGGGTTTAGTGCTTCCCATTTCTAAATAATGCATTTTAGGCTTGTTGTCAGAACACGACGGCGCAGAGAAGGACAAACAGTGAAGAATTTGCGAGTCTGAGTTGGAAGAGTGCGATGGACTCTCCGGTTCTGTGTCGAAATGGGAGTGATGGGAGTAGAAAGACGGTTCTAGACCCTGGGAGTCGCTACTGTTCAGAGAGCCGGTCTCTGTCATGAATCTGTTGAAGGCCGAGATGTCGAGGGGATCCCTGGGCTGTCCTGTCGTGTCCAGATTGAAATAGCAGGGGTCTTCTTTTCGACCAGAGGAAGTGAGGGGACACGCGTTAGCACGAGGAACCTGGATCGGACCCAAGTGCTCCCCATCCCAGTTCACGGTTCCATTGGCAAACTGGTGACGCGACAAAGCCATGCTGGACCGGGGATCTCTGAATCTGGCCAACTGCCCTGGAACGCGATCGATATCACCGGGGTGGCCCCGCTATTTTGGACTTGGCAGTCCAGGTTTAGATGTGAACCTCCATGCACCCCACACAGAGGATCCTTTATATCGGTACACTTGATAGATTTCTTTTGAAACTGCGTGATGATATCCTCGGAAAACCTTGCAGGGAGAATCATAGCTGGGACGTATTTTGGGCCAAGGCAACAATGTCCAGTATTGGCTTTTCCAGCGCCATGGCGCTGGCGCGTTCATTCTACTGTGAGCTCAATAGAGACTGGGGTTCATGGGCAAGCTCCTCCCCTTGCAGAACTCCTTAATTCAAGTGCTGTTGCTCGGTTCCAAAATCCTAGCGATTTCACTTTTTGCTTGTCATACAAATTTAGAAGGAAATGCTTCAGCCATTTTTTGTGACTGTATTTTCACAATATTGCAGTTGGTTGATTTTTGTGGATGCCATTGTTTACTTTATATCACAGGCAATTGCATTCATTTATTAATTTAAGTCATTTTTAAAATATTTGATTTCAGAGCTTCGGAGTGAGAGAAAAATATAAACGTACAGAAACAGATATCGTATTGTTTAACATTTCTAGCCAAATAACTTTTTGTGATTTTTGTTTCAATCCAATTTAATCACATATTAGTATTAAAAAAACAGGCTACAGTGATGTGGTTCCCAAATAAGAAAATTGGTTTATTTATTTTTGTATTGTAACTAAAGCAATACATTTTGCCGCTCCCGGACTTTTCTGTGGCCAAGAGTAAAAAAATAAACAGTTTAGGCCTAACTTAAACCCTGGATTTTGGATAAACAAATCATGAATTCACATTGATACATTTTGTGCACAAATATATATATATTTGGGTTTTTTTTTTAAATAAGCTTATAAATCCGGAAGCTATACCTTTTGAAAATGTGCATCGCTTGAATACATAAAACGAGCTTATCGATGCTTTTTTTATGAGAATATATTAAGTACAACATTGTTAGGCTGGTGATGCGTTTTCAAGCATTTAAAGTCTAGTTTAGATTTTATAGGATTCTCATTAAATAAATATACCTTAATTGGGGCCAAACTTGGAACCTGAAAATCTGAAAAACCTATTTCAGATAATATTTACTCAGTTACTATGCAGTGAAAGGTTTGAAATGCGGTCGAAAGTGTAGGTAAAATGTACATTAAGCAGATATACAGCTATAGGGCAACGATGAGCATTACCTTTGTAATTCTTGATACTAGTTCGCAAAAACAGCAAAACAATACGCGCATAAGTAGTAAACACTTACTTTGTTTACGGGACACGATCCTTTCTTAAAAGCATTAAACAATAATAATAAAAAACTAAATGTCAAACTAATGATGGAATTTTAATTTAATCCAAAATATCCCCGCTACGACGAGCCTGTGGCCTTCGACGTCTCGAGACAGATTGCTGGCTGTAAAGGCTTGACGTTGACGTCTCGACCAGCTGTTTACTTTTTGTCTGGTTTGCTGCACCAAAACATTTTACTATTTTCCGACTGGCACGCTTGACGCTTTTGACAACCTCCCAGAAACTGTAAGCTCCCACCTTTCATTCCTTGAAAAGAGCCAGAAAGAAAAGGAAACCTGGTTGATTTTCCCGTTCCACATATTCCAGTGTTATAATCACAAACAGAATCGCTGGCCCCTTCCAAACTGTGAGACGATCTTCGGTCAAACTCGTATAACTGTAGCCATGACAACTTAGCCTTTCCATTTGCTATAAAGTTTTACTGCCAAGCCGTCTCTAAATAGCATGTGTGCTGTGTGCAGAATTTGGAAGTGAGCTAGTTCTGTTGTTTTCCTCTTAAACATTAAGATTGGGGTGGAATATATTTCTTTTGGTTGGTTCAAGGCTGGTGCAGTAACCTTAGAACAGGTCATGTTTAGTATCCAAGGGGAATATAGGTGTTTGGTATGACACGTTTGGGTTTTCACATAAATTCGCTTGGTATAAAAGTATTAAACTGGCAGAATTTTGTAAATGTTGAAATTACGCAAAAGTATTTATCTGCTTTACGCGTGGTGCGATTTCGGTGACAATATTTTGTATAGTCTGCAAAACCATTCAAAATGTTTAATTAAACGACCTATTCTACTTTGCATCACTTATTTTCTGTAAACATCGTATAATTCTTACGAACGTAGAAAATGCTCAAAAATTTAATCGTTGGAATTAGCAAATTTTGTCTATGAAGGATTCATTCTTCTGAGTTTGGTTGATTTCAGATAAGTTAACACGTGTCAATGTGGTTTCTGTCATGAGAAACGTGTAAGGAGATGCTGAAATTACGCTTTATCTGCTTTACCGCGATGCTAATTCGGTACCGATTCAGTTTAAACCATCAAAATGTTTAATAATCGTCCTTTATTTCGCGTCAATTTCCTTTCCCTTCATTTTCCGTCTTCCAATGTAAGCTTATATTAATCTCAGAATCAGTGCTGAGATGGAGAGAGATGTGCAAATACCAAATATATAATTTCACGCATATATCTTACCATAAAGCTATGCTCTTTTATTTCTCTAACGACGTGTGACTAATATTTTGGCGATTAGACAAAGGCACAACTGTGCAAGCGTCATGCTCGTGCCAGCTCTGCAAACTACTGGGTGCAAGTTCATCTCGTTTAAGCAATGAAAGAACTGGTGTTCTGTTCTCTCTGACTAATTATCTTCAAACATTTGTTAACGCGTTTAGGCCGATAGACGGCTATTTAAAAACATGTGATAAATAGATTTACAATGCGCTAAACGGAGCTAAAATAGCAAAACGTGGATCTCAATTGTGATTAACACAAAATAGTTTAATTTAAATAATATTTTGACAAAATATTGAATTGCAACACTGCTCTAATGCAAAGATTAACATCCGATGCGTAGTATAAATAATTGTCAATAGTATTGTGTGCATTTTTAATTTGCTGAATGAGCCATATTCCTCATTGTTGGCCTTCATAATAAAAACAAAAGTTAGATGCATGCCATTTTTTTCATTTGGTTGAATCAGATCCCAAATCTCTCATGGTTTTGACTTTGATTCGCCAGCAGAGGGAAGCCTGATGTCAAAAAGACCTCATGAATTTAGAGATGAAAGCAGACCAGATGTGAAAGCCAAGCATCTTGTTTATTGCATGCGAGAGAAGGGAATAGTGAAATTTGTAGAAACATGCTCATTTGTGAAGATGAGGCAAAACTAAAGTGAGAAATAAATAAAGTAATGAGTAAAAAAAAATTCATACCACCAGTTAAATTGCATTGACATTTATCCTGAGAACATTTTAATCCAATTGAATTCAAGGACTAAACAGATTTAGTCAGTTGTTATTTCCGTCTTATTTCTGTTTATCTTTCTTCCTTGTCTTGAATTCTTGAAAAAAATGGGGGGGGGGGGCCTTATTTTTCCTTATAACACTTTATCAAACCGGTTATTATGCAGAAGGTTGTAATTATGTCAGTGAGTGTCACCAAAAGAAAGCATGTATAACAGAGTTGTTTGAATTGGGCGAATAGAACTGCAGGCTCTTGTGGACGTAGGTTCTATGATTGGAGAAATTCCACCTAATGTGACTAGGGACGCTATGGAAGTCCACATATAAAATATAATTAGAATAATTCTACTAGATTTTACTTGGCCATTGGTTAAATTAACTCACTGTTGTGTAATCAATAATTATATAATTCATTCAGTTTGTTCTTTTTTTCTAATCTGTGAAATCAGCAATACGTAATTCATCTCAACTCTGCAGCTAAGCATCTTTCACCTCTGAATAAAGTAAATTTGATTAACCAAATGCATTCATGGCTTTACTTTGGTCTTTGAGTGGCATGACAACATCTGAAGTGAGTGAAAAAAGTAAAATCTCAAAAAATAAAGTTTTATATCAATCTTTTGCTACATGCCACAGTGTTTTATAGGAACAAAAATATTTTGTAAATTGGAAAACTCATTCATTCATTCGTCCTTTTTCCTTTCTGCTTATTCCCTCCCGGGGTCATGGGGGTTTGCTGGTGCCCATCTCCAGTTCACAAATGGGCAAGAGGCGGGGGGGTTACACCCTGGACAGGTCGCCAGTCCATTGCAGAGCAATTGGGAAACTATATTTGATAGTTTTGGATTGAAATGCTCCTCGTCTGATTGGATTCAATGGTCTATGCTGAGCTTTGATTTAAGTGCTATAAGATGCATAGAACATATTAAAAAATGGTGAAGTGCTCATTATTTTGGGAGAGTGAGTCCATGTAAAAAAGACGTTTCTTTAAAACATTATTCTTATTTTTTATTAATCAAGAAGAGTCCTCCATATAGCTCACTGCCTTCCAGACTATTGCATTCTCTCTATGATTTGCAAAGCTAAATGGTCTGAATGCAGAGATTCTGGGCCTGTTCTGGCCCGTTTTCTTCTACTCTGCATTCCATCACATAGCATATCATCCTGATTAGTCAGGTTAATCTGCAGGCAACAGGTGTCATTCTTGATCATTTAGCCTGGAGGTGTGTTTGGTGTTATTGTCCTGCAAATACATAATAATCAAACTAAACTCAAGCGAGATGCTATGACAGTCTGGTTCGTTGTGCCTTCAGTAACGTCAAGTTGGAAACTATGCATGAGAAGTAACAGAAAGACACCAAAATTATACTAATGGCCATTTCTGTCATCAGTGTCAACTATTTGAAACTAGTTCTCAAGACTTTTGTCGAAGCTGCCTTCAAACATTTTAAGTGAACAATAGTGTGAAGTGGTTAAAAACAGTTAGTTTAAACAAATTGAGAAAACTTGAGCCACTGAGCCATGCAGATCCTGTCAACCTAAAGCTCGAGGCACGCCGCCAATGTGAATAATGACCACAAGATGGCGCTATCCCATTAGTTGTTGTGACGGAAAGAAACACACGAAAAATGGTTAAATTAATGTAATGGATGAATATTTACTTTATTTATTTTACATCTGTAATAGCATCATTCCATCACTGTACAACCCGGAGCAAGAGTTGAGAACCGATATTCTACCGATATACCTAATTCTGAATGATCAACATTTCAAGTTTTTCAATAAACCCACTATGAATGAATTTACAAATGTAGTCAAATGTTCAGCTGATATTGAGAACAATTAGTAAAAAAATAAATAAATAAATAAAATAAAATAATTTAGAGATGCACTACGACTATAGCCTCGAGCTTAATATTTATTTGAAATGCGAACAGGTTTTCTATCAGTGGACAGGGATGAAGTTTTTACTGTTGTGTATTTCGGTGACGCTTTACAGCCGCCAATAGACAATTAAGTGAAAGAGCGCACGCCCCAAGTCCTGGTGCCTATCAGAGCGAGAACAATTCAATAAAGAGGCTTCCCGTAAACCCGCTGCGGGTGTCGTCACTCACACACTCTGCGCCTTTGCACAATCGTAAAATTCCCAAATCAGAGGCTCCACAATGAAATCTGGAGTGACCTTGCTGGAATGCGAAGGTCGAACCTCAAAGAAATCATCGCATGACTACTTTGGAACAGCATTACGTTCGTTCTGTGAGTTACTGTGCAAAAACGGAAGAAAATTAGCCATTAGCCATAGCATTTCAGTCCACACGTTCTCACAATTCAAACACTATAACCTTTAAGTTGAAGCAGTAACAATCTGTCACCGTTAGGTGTCAGCATTGTTAATGGAAAGATTAAGACACGTTAGCTTTAACTTCTTAGCAAATATGGCAAGCACATTTAATTCCGTGGTAGTCACAACTCATATTTGACTCGGATACAGATATCTACAACTGTAATGTGAGGAGTAGCGTTTGCAATAGGATTGTAACTACTCAACCCAGTCAACAAACTAATTTGGCCCAAGCTTGGCATTTCTCTGAGAATGGCATACTGTTAATTGGTCAAACGAGGCCTTATTTTTGTAACTCAGAAGACTTTTGGCCAGAGATCAGACCAAGTGTGTGCTGTTTGCTTGCCTGAAACTGTGGCCCTTTCCTGGTACAACATTTGGTCCACATATGTTCTGTAAGTCATTCTGGTACCTGGGCCATGCTGTGCAATGGGTTAATTGCATGTAGGAACATGCATACATTGTTTATTCGATTTGTTATAATGCTAATTTCTTAAACTGTTGCGGTCACATTCCGCCATTGACCTCCATTTGCAGATGAGTTGTGACTAGTACTTAAAGATAATATATTTTCACCAGGCGGAAGTTTAATGAGAGAAATTGCCAACCGAGTTACATCTAGTGCAGATTATAGATTTATAAAGATGTCTTTAACCCCGTTGGAGACATCTTTAATTTGTCACATTTAAAGATATCTTGTTTATCAGTAGTTAAAAAACAGTTGTAGACATTTGCTATTGAAATAATAGAATTATGACTAGGTGTAACTCTGTTACAGGTATCTTTAATTAGTTTATTGCCTGATGAAAAGAGGTGTCTTTAAATAAAACTGTGACTAGTCGTGGCTAATTTGCAGATATCTCTGCATATTTTCCAATGCAGGTCAATGGACATGTGTTTCACTAGTCCAAGAGTTGTAGATATTCCTAATGTAGGTTCTGATTGGTTGAACAAACATGTTAGTCAAAATCTTGATTGCACTAGTATGGAAAGCATTAAATGTTAATAAAGCTTGCCATAAGCACAGCTCAGTTTATGAGCACAGAGCTAACTGACGTCATGCATGGTGCTATGTATATAAATCTTGCTATTCAGAATGCTGCAGGTCTATACATAAGGGTCAGGGTTATCTGCAGAGCTCAATTCTCTCCTACAATAAGATTGTGGCAAGAAAAAAATCAATTTAACAAGTTTATTTTGTTGTTTTTAAATGTACAGGCCCAATGTAGATTGTGCAGAGTGCATAAATCAGTTGTGGCTGTGGGGGATGTAAAACTATAGCATAAAACTATTGCAATATGAATATTATTATATCACAATTGTTTATTTAAATATGCAAAGCTCTTCACATTTATTGTTTTGCTTTGATATCGCTACATTCAGTTAGCCCAATTTTTCTCTTATACCTTTATTATTTTTTGAATGCTGCCTTATAAATACCTTGTGATGGTCAGGTCCAAGCAAGCTCTTTTAAGTTCATCCTTTATGTCACTCTCTCAAACGGTGCTTGTTTAACGGAAATATTTGGGGCCACTTTCGCCATTTGTTTTCGCCATTGAAGTTCACACTGCATCACCCGAACTGTAGGAACCCAAATCTTAGGAATAAACCCAAATTACCGTTGGTCTTGTTATGCTACAGTAACCCTCAATGGTCAACAAGTCTTTTTCTTTTTCTTTTTTCAAAATTCATGTATAAAGTGTTCTTCGTGTTTAGGTGAAGGAGCTATTAGTGGTGTTGAGTAGTGCCCTATTGACTGGCTGTCGTTGGCATTGTTCTCAGTCTTTAATTTGAGCAGACGTTAAACATCCCATTTACAGCAGACAGTCATGTTCACATCGACAAGGAATTCGTAACAAGATCAGTTAATTGTAAGAAGTGCTCAAAACAAAGGATCTATGAGAATTGATTCTTTAGAGATTTTTTAAGTATGCAAGTTTTTAGTTGTTGTTTTTTTAAGTTGTGAGAAACTCTTATTTTCAGATTGGGACTGAATGAGAATTCCACTAACAGTGAATGAGAACGCTCTAGTCTGGTCGCATGCTTCTGCTGTATCATTGTGACACTGGCCTGAAGGGGAATGTTCAGGAGTATTTCAAGCCCAGGTTGCTTTGCAGAGGGCATGGCACCTTCCCCACTTTTACTCCAGGCACTTGTAGAACACTGATTTTAAACCATCATCACGGTTATTTGAGTTCTGTAGCTTCGCAATAAAAAGTTCTGTGGATTTTATTTTTATTTGACTTTTATTGGGTTTACAATTCTCCACACAACATAGTGTTAAATAATATGGTTAAATAAGTTTGCAAATAGTTGATGACTCTAGGTAAAGCAGGATAGTCTGGCTCATGGTGTAGCAGAGGGTGAGCCGGACATATACACAGAACGACCAGGACTTCCCCCTCCCTCCATCCAACCTCTTCCTGTCTAGCTACTGCCCTATGTGTTCAAAATAAAGGCTAAAAAGCCAAAAAAAAACAAATCTTAAAAAAACAGGATATATTGGAGGAGCATCTCTGTGTAAGCACACAACAAAGTTTTTAGACTAATTTCCTTGGTGGTCAAAATCCGTTCAGCATGCATGATCAATAATTTAAATTATAGTATAGTAATTAAAGTACAGTTAAAATAACTCTTTTTTTTCCTTTTTTAATTATCATTCTTTTTTATACATTAAAAGGGAAAACTCTTTTACTTAGCATTAGACAATCTCTATGTTCTTTACAGTAAAATCATAAGAGTTAAATTAACTCTACTCGGAGTATATTTTGTCCCACCCTATATAGAGTTAAACCGACTCTGAGAAAGAGTAATTTAATAATTTATTTTCCTCATTTTTTTCCAAATCTGCATGGAAAATGCAAACTAAATATTAACTATTCAGAGAGGGACCAAGTCCACTCCAGAAAGAGTAAAAACAGACAAAAATAGACTGTTTAGTTCAAATAGACTTATTTAAATAACTCTCCTTCAGAGTTGGTTTAACTCTATATAGAGTGGGACCAAATACACTCTGAGTAGAGTTAATTTAACTCTTAGGATTTTACTGTGTAGAGTTAAAGATCTCAGCTTAGAAAGTTTTTGGTGCATTTTGCTAAAAAAATAATATTGTGTCTAGAGTCTAACACCAAATAATGAGCTTAGAAATACAGCCTGAGAGCATCACGTATCATTATGGTCAGAGCTTCACAAAGTCCACACCTTTCACATTTTTTAAGAAATATTTAACACCAGAGATTTAATGTTGTCCACTTTTTTCTGAATTGATCAAAGTTATTTTTTTTTTTTGAAATCATCACAAAAACGTTAAAATTCTGTAATATTATTTGTCATCTGCACAAGATGGAAGTCCCCCATAACTCCAATGTCTTGAATGTCTTTTTATTGATTGTCTCAAGCCTGTGTTTCTCCCTTTTGTTATCTTTTCATAGCAGCATACATGAATATACTGTACCGGCATCTTTAGAAATGTAATTTTTTCTTGTGGAGGGTGTCAACTACTGTCCTCTGAATCTGTCATGTCAAGCTGTGTAGCTAACTGACTTTGGTAAAATATTCTAATTTCCTGAGTCATTATCCCAATCCACAGAAGTAACAATATACAAAAGATTTACATCTGAAATGACAAAAAGTGACTTTACGTTATGTTCCAATGTTCACCAATGTTAGAAGCTGCTTTCTTTCAAAAGTTTTGCATCACAACATTATTGCTTTTATATTAAACAGCACTTATTTAATTGATTTTAACAGCTCCACACAAATGCTCCAAGTTTAGAATCATACTAACTAAAATCCCCTTCTGATCACATGGAATCAACAAAACCGTGCTATTAGTGGAATTCTTTCAAGTGGCTACCATCGTTTAAACTTTTTTGGATCACCCAGTATTCACAGTATTTAGTATTCATACATTCACAACTCAACAATGTAAAGCAGAGTATAATTCCATGGATTTTGATTGGCTCGAGGTCATTTTTGGTTCCTGCAACACGTTACTGAAGCTAGAAGAGATCAATGCTTTGATCCAAGAAAATAATTTTTAAAAATAACTTCGTCGCTTTTGAATCAGTTTTCTTTTGGATTTTATTTGCTTGGGAGAGGGGTTCATTGGTGTCATTTGAACAAATACTTGGTCTTACACATTTAGTAAAGGCCATTATAAGAAAAAACGGAAAATAAGTTATTGTAATCTTTATGACATTCGTGACATCATTTATTCCAATTGGCGACAAAAATCTCTTTTGTAGAGAATTGTTCTGGAATTGTATTATTTAGGCGCAACTGGACAATTTTAAGTATATATTTCTGTGTTGTTTGCACTCTGCGTAATTGTTCCCTTTTGCAGTATTGTACTATATAAAAGAGGCTTTCAAATCATATATGGTTTTGCTGGTTTGTGAGGCGAAAAAAAGCTAAAATGTAAAGGTAAGTAAATCTTTGGTTCGCTTGACAACCCGAATGTGGTTAACCGCGTTTTCCATCGAGCGTGATAGACACATCTGGATACTCTGAGTGCCATTGTGCGGGCGGAAGAAGCCCATTGCAGTTCCTGCATTCCGATCTTCACGCAGCTGATTCATAAAATATGTGGATTTGCAGAAATCGAGTGGTGACTTTATTGGACCTCGAACTCAGGACACAGTCGCAGCAGAAATGTAAAATATCAAAAGGGTACTTATAAACTCCCTATAAGAAATGTGGTGTAATATACAAGTAACAATAGTAGAACGTATATTGTAGACACGGGGCAGAATATATTCATAGCACCCAGGCTTAACGTGTTTCATTGTCTGCAGCAAATAAATGAAAACAATGGCTCACGTTATCAGAGAGCACTGTACGGTTCTTCCAAAACATCCATTTATAAGGTCAGCATAATTGTAGTGGCCAGTAAAATTTCACACTTGAGTTGCATGTTGCATGGAAATACATTTGGTTGCTTTATTGGCACATGATGCTCTTTTTCTACACCCCAAAACAACCGCAATGTGTTTAGAAGCTAAGGCGAGCCGTTCTTCACTCTTCAGGTTCAGGCTCCTAAACAGCTGTTCGTCATTTTAACAATAAGTATATCGTTCCAGTATAAACACTTTTTACAACGTTTGGGTCGGAGTTTGTTTGTGACAGTTCATTGTTTGTGGATTTTTTGTTGTGTCTAATTATATTTTGCTATTTCTGTCACGCATTATTTTTTTTCTTTTGATTAATTTCATTGAAGCTACTGAAAACTGCTGATTTTAGCTATAATTATGAATGGGTGAGTGCATGTAAATTAGTGGTATAGTCACTAAATAACAGAAAACACCGAGAAGAGCATAACCAAACTCGTAAATAAACTGCGCACGTCAGCTTGAGCGAGTTAGATTCCAATGTTGGCTACAGAAAACGGCACAAATAAAAATAGTGTTGTATGTGGACCTTTTTGACGCTTCTGTTATTGGTAGATAGATGTATTTAAAATCCTATATTTTTGCGTTATTACTGTTGCTGAATTGCGTTTTGCACTTGTAGTCTACTTTGCAACAGTTTAGCCGAAACCATATTGATGAAAACATGGTTAAATCTTTAAACAACACAGCAGATTTGGAAATGTAACAATGCAAAAAAAAAGTGAGGTATCGGACAATCCGGAATGGGTTGGTATTGCTTATCCCTGACTGGACGCGACATCCAGAAACGCTAGAGAACAAAGGGAATATTAAAATATGTGGTGTATTCATTCTGGTCCTGTACTATTTCCGGTTTTCTGAATTGTGTACTTGTGTGTTTGCAATTATCTGTTTTTTTTTTTTTTTTAATATCAAGTTGTTTTAGCTTAGTTTTCTGAAGTGCTCTTTCAGTAAATATGCGTTTCAACATTTATTATTTACATATATATAAAGAAAGAAAAGGTATTACCTTTAACAAGCTATGACTTGTCATTTCGCATGTTAAACGATGAAATCTTTGTACAAATCTTTGACGTAAAATATCGTTTACTAAATTCATTGTTTTGAGGGCCTTACTTAGAAATGCGCAACCCTCTCACAGATTCTGTTAATGTTCATAGAAACAGTCAAATTCACAAACTGTCGAAGAGAGGATTGTAGAAATGTGAAATTGTTCTTTTTTTATCTCACTTAGGAAAAAACCTGTCGGGTGTGCTATAAATTACTCCTGCGTTTGTTTTCGTGGAGGGACACTGTATCAAATGCTATATATCAATCATTTTGACTGTTAATATTTACCGTCGTTGGGGGCCTTTCGTGTGAAGTCGTTTCCTCTCTCCTTTTTTCCGGAGGCCTCGCGTTTCTACGGGACTATTGACAACCTCTGGCCAGACAAGGTCCAGACTACTTATTGTTTACAAGATGTCTCAAGTTCAACTGTGAAGTCCGCTGCTTAACAAAAGTCTGTCCGAAATTCAGACATGGGGGAGGAAGAGCTGTTTTAGGGCCAGAGGGGATAAATAGTGTTGGGGGAGGAGACGGGAGCTGGACGTGAACTTGAGGAAGACGAGTCTGACATTCCTCACAGGAATAACTCTCCTGCATGGCAGCAGTTCTGAAATGCACCGTCAAATGGCCTTTTTTTTATTTAGTATAGCTGCTTCCTGACACTGTTTTCAGATGTGTCACTGGGCTTTCATCGAAAGGCCTGTACCTGTACCTGGTGTCCTATAGCTTTGATTAGATGTAAATCATCTCTTCAATTGTTTTCTTGGCCAAAGAAATGTTCATAAAAACTTTAGCTTGGAGAAGTGTTGAAAGACTCCTGGTTTTATATCACAAAATAGTTCCGGCAAAGACTTAAACTTTGTTTTTTCGGGTTTATCTTTGGCCGAAATGTGCATGAAGCTTCTTCTATAAAGTTTTGTTATCCACAAATATTAGCAAACAATAAAAATCCAATAAGACCAAATATACTCGAAAAAAAAAACGTTTTAGTTTTTAAAGTACGCACAGATCCACATCTTTCAACGCTAGACTTAAAAGCGACTAAAATATCATTGCAAATCATCACTTCGCCCCGTCATTCTGGCTCATTTAAACCGTTTTAAATTGCCTTCACAGGTTTGCTCAGCTGTATACCTACGAAAAATGCTATATAAATAAATTCGCCTGGCGTTGCCTTGACTTTTTACATGCTATGTAAATTATTCATAACATAAGTTTTGAACTCAAAACACCGAAAGTGTAATGTGAATGCGATAATCCACTGAGTTATCGGATCCTGAACACCCTTACTAATCCTGACCGACATTAAGTGCAGGTTAAGAACGGCAGATCTGTTCACTGTCTGACTATTGCACCGCGTAGACCTCAGCAGAAACGTAAATTATGCTCCTGAAGACTATAAAACAGATAATCGTGCATTTATCTGCAAACGGCGAGGATCCGGTACTTTAGATTTAGACAGCGGTGTGCATCTTAAATAAAGAGTGTTATGCACTAAAGTTTATGTGTTCAGCCACAAAATAAAACTAATTGCTTCCTTTAGGAGAAAGAAACTGACAGAAAGAGTATAATCTCCCTGGAAACCGAGATTCAGATCGGGAATATTTATCGCTTTGCGAAAGACAAAAGCCATTTCTTATCTTTAATCATGCGGCTTTCAAGGTCAAGGTTAAGGGCTGATTAGTGCATCTTCTGTTGGAGTGTCTCACCCTCCACCTTGTCTGTCGGAAACAAAGAAACACACACCTCTTGTCCCTTAACATAGACTTAAATTATGGAGTTACTAACTATATAGCACAAGGTGCAAAACTAGCTTGAGTTTTTTTTATCAAATAATTTATCAAATCAAGTTAACTATTCTGATTAATTAGATACACTTTTATTTAGCTTTTTTAACTGAGTTTAGTCAAAATCCCATAGCGTCGAATTACAAGTAAACTTAATATACATCGGAAATTCACAACAAATGCACAATATTTTAATCATATTTGTTCAATTGTAATGTTGTTTTAAGGTGCAAAAATGATATTATACGATTTTCTTAACCGAGCGATATAGATTAATATTTTCCCTAGAATAATATGTTATAATTGTATAGATTACCTCTGTTTTTCTATCCTTTACTACATAGACGTTTTACTAAATCTCCCACTTTTTGAGCGAAAATAAATCATTTACTTTTAGAATTCAGGTGACTTAGTAAATGTGTCATCAAATAAATAAAACAATGTTTAAAATGAAGTCACCGACATATTTCCCAAGTGATGTTATAAAGACTGAGTGGAATTAACACGTTTATTAATGTTTGTGATATAGGTTGTTATGTTTTACACGTTATAGAAACATATAGCTCAAGTAGGACTATTCCTGGTAGAGTAATATAGGATTACAAATGCAAACACTACCACTGACCAACATTAAATGCAAGCTAATAGAACATTCTTGACGAACAAAGTTACATATAGGCAAGCACGTGCATTATTTACAGGGTACATCGTCCTTTTACGCTTTTCCCATTTTACCTTTTTTTTAGTCCAACCATATATTTCCTTGGGGAAAGAAAACATTCAACCCCAGTCCAAGAAAAAGTCCTGAATTTTTTTTTGCCTCAACTGAGGAAAACAAAAGAGTGCAGGTCTCAACTATGGCGCGCTTGTCTTAACTTTGGCAATGAATTTCTTTTCCTTAACCCTCCTGTTCTGAAACCAGATCGTGATTTGACGTTCGGATAAGTTGGTAACTGCTGAAATCTTTCTTCTCTTGTCCTTTGTGATGAATTTGTTGGCCGCGTACTCTTTCTCCAGCTCCTTGAGTTGTACTTTTGTGTACGGTATCCGCTTCTTTCTACCTCGACGGAATGAGCCCCCGTCATGTTGGTGGGCCACAACATCTGGAACGAATAACAACAAGGTTTATCATTAATGGACTGATTCATTTTGCATCTTTTTTTAGGAAATTATCAAATTAACGACATTGTTGTAAGTCAATTACTGCGTTTTACTAGTGAAATAACGTTGTTTACAAGTTCAACAGCATATAAACAAATCGTTTTGGTTTTTTTTCGAAAAAAGTCCCTCGTATTCCAGAAACGATGCATCTATACGTGGAGGTCTATTAAGTTTGTCAAGTCTTACAATTGTTTTGAGTATGCATGTAAAATTATCTTTTTCCGAAATTATGGTCATTGAATATAATAATAAAGTTCTACCTGCTAATGCAGACTTCCAAAGATGCCCAGCCTGGGTCTGGTCCTTGGAGCAGTACATTTGACCACCCCACCCGTTAGCCAGAGCCCAAGGCTGGTAGCTGTCCATAGGCAGAAGACTGTCGTGCCGCGGCTCTCCGGTTCCGAGTGTCTGCACCACCGACACGTCCAAATAACTAGCCATGGACTGGTAGGGACTGGGGTAGCTGTGGTAAAAGGCGAACTCTTTGGCTCTGCTCGGGTATTCTTCAGACGAGACCGGGGTGTCCATATATTTTTCTGCTGTGTAGCTCAGTGCACCGGGCTGCGTGCAGGACTTGAGTGAACCCCGCCCCATTCTGCAAGGATAATAGCTGTTGCCGAAATAACCGTACGGAATGGGACCGGTGGACGAGGCCTGCGGAACTGTTGGACACTGCTTTCCCGAATCTGCAGCGCTCGAAGTGGAGACCTCCACGGTGGAATAGCCGGATCCGTGGACGAGACTAGAGGGGTGACCACTCAAAGCCGAGTGGGCCATCAGATTCCTGCACTGGTTGGCCGTGAAATTCCCGCCTCCAACCAAACCCTCCATATTCTTAAGCTCGTCCAAGTTGTTGTCATACACAAACATAACTGTGTCCGGCCAGCGAGGATTCAGGACCAGAGAGGTGGTCATAGCACGCACACCATTCGGACGAGAAAATATGTTGCAAAGACTCCAGTCCAAAGCGGGACGCTCGGTTACATTGGTACAGCTGCATTGACGCAATGGACAACGGTCTGCATTGCAGGGCGCTCATTGGACGAGGAACGCACCACGTGACGAGTAAAATAGATCTTGTCTGAAAAAATGACAAGATTTTTTTTGTTTAGTCTCGGTGAGATCCAAAAGCAAGATTACCATCTATGTATCCTATAACAATACCTAATAAATTACATGTTTTTTGTAGTTTTAACTGTTTTTGCTAAATTTGTTAGTGTTATGTTAATGTGAAGTCGTTTAAAGTTATTTAAACCTTAGTCGCTCTTCGTACGTTGCAAATTATTATCGCAAATTATTTATTCATTCATTCATTTTCCAAACCGCTCATTCCCTTTTGAGGTCACGGGGGTCTGCCGGTGCCTATCTCCAGAGCACATTGGGCGACAGGCGGGGTACACCCTGGACAGGTCTCTAGTCCATCGCAGCAGCGCAAATTATTATTATTAAACGTGCTTCTTTTGATTTAAAAAAAATTGGAAATAATTACGTTTCTCGACGCGTTGGTGTGACGTCAATCCTCTTTATTGAATAATATAGTTTATACTATGTGCTAAAGCTGTTTCAGAGCAGCTCATCAAAAGCTATAACAATATTTTTCTCATTATAAAAAGAAGTAGAAATTATTAAAAGGGTCTTACTTTTTTATTAAGGAGTTAATTACACATTGGTCAGGAATATGTTAGACTGTCATTAAATCATTATACAGACGTTTTAAAGGGCAATAAGAAACAGTGCCAAATGTGTAAATAGTTTATCAGCAGAAAAATGAAAAATCATAAACTTTCTCATACGCGAGCATGGAAAAGTCTTTTTTTTTATGAAACGCTTTAAATAGCCAAACATGGTTTAGTTTTAAAATGAACTATGATCAAGTATGAATATTGCAACATTTTTACTACAAAGTAAAACAGTCTGTAGTTGAAAAGGCAACATTAAATTAACAAAATATCAAATGAAATAAACCCGCAATGCGCTTTTCCTGTTACAAACCTTTGCGACATCTCCCCAAGCGCATTTATTCGACAAATTACCTTACAGCGTCTTCGGCTACTTTCAAAATAAGTGAAAATAAAATAATAGAAAATATGTTTGTAAACTAGACAATGAGTAAATTAAATAAAATCCAGAGCCATGTTGTACCTTTACCTCGATTTTAGGAGAATAACGCTGGAATATATTCACAAATTTGGCAAAACATGCCAATTTTACTTAAATGTAATTCCAATATTCTTTATTTTAGCTAAGAATTTATGTAGTATTTCTTAAACCTCCCCCACCCCACCTCGCCAGACAACAGTCTTTACATAGAGGTCAACCATGGCCCTCAAGGTCAAGGCCAAGTTTAAAGGGATGAGTATGGCCCTCCCTGAAGGGCCAGTTTGGCAATGAGTCGCAGAACCTCCTTAGGCAAACTCTCAAGTTCAAGGTCTGTAGAATGGGGCCGAAATGATAAAGCGGCCTGCGTTAATCTGAACAAAAATGCTCCGATAGGAAATGAGTCAAGCGACAATAATCAGAATGATTTGATTGCTTCAAACTCAATAGCTCTGTCCTCAAATAAGCCACGAAATGAATCACTGCCCGCTTTTCATGTTGTTTAGACACTGACTCATCATTGAAGCCTCGTTATCAGTGCACAGATGTCCCTCTGGCTTCAGGCTTTCTCCGTTTGTGCCTGTGTGAGGTCGCTACTGTACAGGAAATGCCTAATGGTTTAATTATAAAACGCCCTGCCCATAGAACATAGAAACACTTGGTGTATTTACATCTTGAGGAAACGCATTTTTCACGTGGGTAAGTGCAGCATATTCATCTTAAATGTTAAACCTATGGCAAGCTCTACGTTTATAAAGCAAAGTTGTGACGTCAGTGATTTGATATTGTGACCTGGTTGCACCCTTCATCTTAAGAAAAAAAAAACTGAAAAACGAAGAAATGCAGGTATCTTTTTGATGCGATTACGTAAAGATAGAGATGTAGAGATGAAACATGGCATTTTTATTACTTACATTTCATTAGACCAGTATTTAGCGACATTTGTTCCCATACGTTTATTTTACGTAACGTTTATTTTGTCCTGCGTCTTTGTACGTTTCGTCACAGTAAAGCATTGCGTATCATTTGTTTGCGTACGCTCTAGATTTTCAGAGGTAAACATGTACATGTTGATGTTTGTTAAATGCGTGCAGAATGCTTGGATTTTTGGATATTCTGTAACCTCAAATATTGGCAATCTCGACCCGACTATCCTGTAGATCCCCTGTTTATTTCAGGGAAAAAGACAGTGTTCATGTAAAGTGTTTTAACTCAAGTGCCTCAACTCATTGGTCATAATTCTAAATATTCATTACCAAAGTCATGTTAATTCAGGAAATCAAAAATAATCTGGGGAAATCTAAAATGTTTCTTGTTCATCCGAAAGAGTAAAATTGCCTCGAACCACAGAGAACACATCAAAACCATTCAAACGTTTCAATTACATTTTTTTCAAAGATTAAATGTACACAAATGACATGTGTGTGCATGGAGCTGGAGCCCAAATCTTTCTGTATATTAATATTCATTCTTGTTATTTAAAAGTAAAATAAATTTACACTCGAAACTGTTCAATGAATGTGTCATTGGACGATTTATTTTAATTGTAAATAACAAGAATGAATCAAATACAAGAAGCAAACCAGCGCGTATATAACAAGAGTATTTTTGATATACTTCCGATTCTGGACACAGTGGTCTGAAAGATAATTACCTCGAGTGAACTTACTACATATTTCAAATAGTATATGGTACATTCCCGGCTCTTTCGATTTTTTTCCCCACTGGCATAAAAACTGATAACGGAGCATAAATGTCTAAATTTCCGATAACCCATCTACAATTTTTGTACTTTAATGCATATTTAATAAATGATATAATGACCGATCTATTGGTTCCCTTTTCAAATTTAAGCAAATATTTGTTTAAAAAAATGAAAGTGTTCTGCACCAATTGGTGACTTGTTTAGTTCTAAAACAACTATTAATGTAATCCCTTTAAATGTTTTATTTAGGAAACCCATCATTCATTTGCAATCACCAAAAAGTCTGAATGTGCATCAGTGCAAAACAGTAAAATCTACTTAAACGATCAAAAAGTTTGCAGATAATTTAACAAATTGGAGCTTCGTTTGAAGATAAACTAATACTGAATAAAACAAATACTGGTTTCATTGGGAATATCTCTTGCTAAAAGTTTAATCTGGTTATTTTTGTTCCACTTGGTTGACGACGATCTTTCTGTTTTGTCGGTCTTTGGATGCGTGTTTTTTATAATTAATAAAACCGAGTTTGCTGGCGTTAACCAGTAAAAATTACAACAGAAAAAAAGATTTGAGGGCATCAAAGACAAGTTTTACAAGATATACAGACATATTAAGTTCGAATTTAAGATTCCAATTAGCATACAGAATTAATTATTTTAATCAGATGAGCTAATTGGAGTTTTATAGCACAATGTCTATAAAAAGTCAGAAAGTGACCCCAGTGAAGGCTCACTATCTTTTAATGCTTTTATCAAACACGTGATCAACTGAAACTCTTTAGAGTAATATTTTAAATATATATTCAATATCGAAATTGGTGTTTTGTTTATTTTTACAAAGCAAGGTATTTTAAACTATTTGAAGAAATATTATCCAATCATAAAAAACACAAAACATGTATTTAATTTTGATACATATAATTATTTAACATTACACTTTCAATATTGGCTCTTAAATTAAATATCACAATTAATTAATAACATTTAACTAAGCAGAAGTTTTGAAGAGTTAACATCTTATGCACATACTAAATGAATCCAATGGGATATGTATACATTATTGTATTCTTATAAAATATCAAATGTAAATGCACACATTTCTGTATAAATCAGTAACTTAAAGAAACAGTTCTTCCACAATACGTCATTTTGAAAGAATTCACATGCAAATAGCTTATTTTTCACAACTTTATTTCTAAAACAAACGTTTGTTGAAGTTAGTTGTAAATCATAAATTGTCACAATATAAAAATAAATATGAGACACGTTCATCTTTGTTCTGGTTTTCACTTTCTGAATAGTTTTATATATTTCTTAAAAAAGCTCCAGGTTCAGGGCTTTCGGAGTGTTTCTCTCCATCGATGTGTGGCTTCTAACTAAATGAATCAGTGTAAAACAATGGTAAAGAACAGAAGGATCTCACAAATTACTGACTGCAGTTGAATAATCCTTTTAAAAACATTAAAATGTCTCAATATTTTACTTTACATCTAGAGCCAACGTGTAGTTTAATATTTAACTATCATCTTTATTGGATTTCAGTGGATTTAATAGCATCTGGTGTAATTAACAGCACAAAAAAAAACATGTGGCTCCTGATACCTTCATCTGAAGTTCCATGTTTCCAAAATATATCTTCCGCATGTCCAAAAAATGAACAAAGACACATGAAGCCATAAATAACCGAATATTCTATGGTTTTAGAGCTTGAAAGTTTGTTCTTATCAACAGTGAGTTGTCCTAAAGGTGCATGGTGCAGGCTTAAAATATCAACATATTTCATCACTTGTTTCAAAGCTCTCTTTCAATGACTGAGTTTTGCTTTTTCCCCATTTGATTACATCATAAAAACTGGAGCACTAGTGACAGAAATACAGAAACACGTTTACATTCTTTACTTTCAATCCTTGTGCATTCAATCTCTAGAAAGTGTTCAGAAACAAGTCGAAATTAGTGACGCTACTATAAACAGAAACATTGAGACCCGGTAAGTTTTTCATGCTTACAGGTAAACCTTTCAAGAGGTGCTCTTCTGCTCATCCAGAGTTGATTTGGATGCGCCGCCCTCCCGTATCTCATCTTTATAAGATGACATCTCTAAACAGACTCCGCACAAACCCTCTATACCACTCTTCCTCATCCTTCCCCTTCAACACTCTAAGGGAAGAACTATTCAGAGAAATCTGAGTCCATACCCTGCCACTGATGTTTGCGGACACAAGTCAGGTCCAGATTATGCAAACTTGAATTACAGAAAGCATGCGAGTTGTAGGCAATAACAACAATACTAAATGTTCTGTCAAGTTAGTACATTTCTTACCAGTGTTAACCCTTAGACGTCCGGGGTGTGTTTGAGCATATACAGCAAAAAAAAAAAAAAAAACTCAAAATTGACATGGATCAGTTTTTATGTTTGATAACAAAATATAAAATATAAATGTCCTCAAAAGACAATAACGTAAAAATTGTATTTGAAAATACAGGCAAACCTGATACAATTGTTCCTTCTGTTCTGTTGTGCTTTTTTGTGCCAGAACAAGCCAACCAAATTACAAGCCATATCACAGGTATTGTACTTCCAAGGGTCATAGATGGCACTGGTCTGTAAAATGAAACTGGAAGACGGTGTGCATTTTCTCAAATTTTAATTTAAATCATCTTGCAAATGATTTAAACTCTTGTAATGTTTGTTTAAAACCAAAAATATCAATAACCTGTTTGAAACTGACTTGTTGTATTTGAAATTCAAAATAAATAATAGGTGGGTCATGCCATTCCTACTTTCTACAACACAGCCGATGTGATTGGCACAGGCACCGGTGCATGCAAAGACGTATAATGATCAAGTTTACAGTACGGACACCCATCCTGATATAGAACTCTTGGAACCTGATGGATGTTTCAGCCATGTGGGGAAAACCGGAACATGAGAAACCCAATTATAGTGAGAACATACAAATTCCTTTCAGGTAGGCCAGCGGCAGGCCTCAAACCAGCAACCTTCTCACTGAAAGACCACAGTGCTACCCACATCCTTGCCTACATGAATTATATGCCTTGCCTAAGAGGGAATGTTAAAAATAGGAAGTGTGTTCACATTTATGTTTAATTTGTAAGAATACACTGTTTTGCAAGATTGTAGCTCATTTTTCTGAATGAACAGGTAGTTCGTAGTGAAGAAAGTTTTTTAAAAACCCACATCGGCCCATTTTTCAAAATCATCTTTCTTAAGTGAAAAAAGTCTCTTAATCAGTTCTTGCATGATTGAAATCCAGAAAGGCTTCGTAGTGCAGTTTTTTTCAACACAGAACAGTTTTTGCAGCCAGTTTCAGATCTCATCCTTCTGAATGCCATGATAACAGTTTGATCAAACCATTCATACTCAGATAAATTATTTTGTCTCTGAGCAGAGTTACACCGACTCTATGGAAGAATATAAGTTTCCAGTTTAAGTTAACTTTATTAGTTTCCATGCTTATCTAATGATGCTTGAAAACATATCATCACTAATCATGGGGGAAAGCTGTTAGATGAGAATGCTTTTGAAATCTCATGGATGGTTTAAACTCTTCAGTTTATTTTCAGAGAGAATTTGGTCCCTCTGAAGAAAGTTTGTTTTATTTTTGAACATTTTCCTGATAGCGTGAGTCAGTTGACAGCTTGAATAGATTCACTTTAATCAAAAGATTTTAACTTAAGTGAAAAAGTGTAAAAAAAAGTGTTTTTGACATTTAAGATCCATTTTCATTGGCTTGGTTTTACAGAAAGAGTCGTTCTCTTTGGTTTAAAAAATCAGAAATGTAACTGGTCATTAAAATGTTTCAGGTAAGACATAACCTCTAATTGCTGTGAGTAATTGCCTTTTCTTGACTTGATGTGTCGGGCATTTCCAAGAAAGCGCTTTTAAAGCATTTAAATGCACAAATAGTAAACCAACAAGGAACAATGATTAGGTGTTCGTGTTCCGCAGATTAAAGAAGTTCTTTAACACATTTTTTCAGGTGCAAGTGGGTAACAAATAAATCTCCTCTACGCATAAAATTTAAAAGAATTACAGTTGTTCCTCCAGCACATTACCAAAAAGAACTTTATCAGTGTATACGGTGTCGCGCTCCGCCAGTCTCCAGGAGCCGCTCGCAGCCTCGGCGGAGCCTTCAGCGATCAAAGCTGTAAAACAATGCAGCCATCAGCCGCCAGTTTGAGTTCAGTCTCATCGGAATAAATGAAGCGCGTACGTGAGAATGGACGTGCGTCGTGTGGCGCACCTCGTCTGCTTAATGCCAGCTGCACTGAATTCACTCATTTATCTCTTTTTCAGCGCCATACGGGGTTCTACTGCTGCCTACATCTCTGGAAGCCAGGGTGCATCCTGGTCGTTTATTCACCCATTTAGAAAATTCCCGAGGCATGTTTTGATCTTGTGCGGGAAACCGAGTATAGTGGAGGAAACAGCACGGGGAGAACATGCAAACTCCTCTCACCCTCATCGAACCAGCGCCCACAATCATACCCACTGCGCCACCGTGCAGCCCTACACTGTTCAAATTCTAATTAAAGAACAGATTCGATCTATATCTCAAAACAAGAGCTATATTTATATACAGGCATGTATTCGAATGCACCTCAAGAGTAACCAAACCTTATTTAATCCTCACCTGCAGTCACGTGAAGCTCAGAATAAAGGTGTTTGCTAAGCAAAATTAAACATTACTGAAAACTTGAACACAAGAGAAACACTCGAGTTAGTTTGACAGTTGCACTGCTTTAACAAATTTGATTAAAATAAAGAATTTAAAATTCCAAAATCAACCTAAATAAGCAAACTCAGAAAAACGGGAGCCCAAACTCTATTTAAAAGAAGATATATAGTTGAAGTATTGTTTTTGAATTGTTTCTTTAAGCTCAAAAACAAGTGTTGAACACCCTTCTCCCCCGTCATTTGCAATGGTTCGTTCTGCTGGTAGTTAACCAATCATTACACGTTATGCTTCTGCACCTTTTTACTAATACGTCAAGTACAAAAACACGCATTGCACAGCAGACGTGAACAAAACAGTTCGTAAAAAATTACAAAGTGTGGTTAAATGAAATAAATAATAAGAAATACACGTTTTATGCAAGTTTGCAGGGAAGTCGCCATTTCTTTCAGTTCTTAAAAATAATATTTCCTTCTGATCATTCAACATGCATTAGAATGTTTGAGCACGAAAGACAGAATGATGTTGGAGGTTCCCTTTAGCTAAAAATCTAGTGCAATATGGAAAACATGAAATGATTTATCAACGCAAAATAAATTAAATGATTTGTCAGTTAATATTGATTCTGTCTGATAAAATATGTATTCACATTTTTAATAAAAGCATATAATAAAAAGTCCTCGAGGGGTTTTCATCTCCATTAAAACTGTCGACTTTAACCATTTAGGGACATTAGGATTCTAATGATTGACTTCCAAAAATACCAACATCAAACGGCAGGGAACAGTCAGGGCTGGCCTATCTCGACGGGGAAGCCTCTGTGACAGTATGCAAAGGGAGGTCGATCTTAATTCTCCATAACAAAAAAGTACAAAGGCCGCGCGGAGACCAAAGCCAATTTAACACCTCCCTGTGTCCGCGCGCCCCGGCGGCGCCTCCGCGGATAGACCGCGTCTCTCATTAGGAACATGATGGGGACGAGCTGAAAGATGCAGAGGTGCGGATGGAGGAGGAGGAGGAGGGGGTGGACAGAGACTACAAAAACAACCCATCTTTCTTCATAAACGAACTTGGTTTGGACGACAAGCGAACTGTTTTTGGAGAGGCCCTGTTGGGAACGTTTGAAGACATGACGCACTGTTGAAAGCCGTTTAGGGAATATTTGGATTGCACGAAAAATGCGTAAGTATACCTGTATTTACAGTTAAAATGACTTAGCCTCTCTGAATTTTCGCTTATCACATAAAATGTTTAGGGACTCTTTAATTGTGATTCATGGCATGCAATGCTAACGAGAAGTCAACCTCTCAGTAGCAGAGGGCCGGGAGTCTCCTGAATCTACCGTCGCTCCTGCTGACAGTGATCCAGGAGAGGAGGAGTGCCCTCGGATTTCTTTGCTGAACGGGATGGACCAGAGTCGGCGGCACAGGACAGCTTTCACCAGAGAGCAGCTGAACCGTTTGGAGCAGGAATACTGCAAAGAGAGCTACGTGTCTCGACCCCGTCGATGCGAGCTGGCGGCAGCGCTCAACCTGCCCGAGACCACAATAAAGGTGAGGGATCCTTCACAGAGAGGGGTTCATGCCATACTCATCCAAAACAGAGTCTCACGCAACCTTTTTACAGGATACTTCATCACAAAACTGTTAAAGTTGGTGGTGGAGTTTTTTTTTTATCACGAAGTTCAATATTTAAAGCATTGTCTCTAGTTCACGTACCATAAAAATGTGTTGAGCAATAAAAACAAAACTTTTTCTCCAGAATTGTTTTATTTGATTCAGAACCTCATTTACTAGCTCTAGAAAACCTTTGATCAAACTTTTTACATATTTAGGGACTGTTAGAAATGATGATGCTTTGGGGTTATGGTCTCAAACCCAGATATTGATGTAAGTAACATTTGCACAACTTTGAACCACGTTTTTCCCCATTGACATTGTTGGAAAATTGCTCTTATTTTCCTTCCTGGGTTCAATCATCAGTCTCTGAATCCAGCTTAACGATGTATTGAATACTGAAAGAACAAACATATATAAGATATATCAGAGCTAGGGCCGCTTTAACACATGCCAACAACAGAAGTCATCCTCACTTTGGTGAGGGCTGAATCCATAATCTATCTCAGGCAGAATCCAATTTCTGGAAGAGAGAAAGGATGCTCTGGGGTTAGTTTCAAACCCAGATATTGGTACAGATAACATTTGAATGACTGTGAGCCATGTTCTTTAACCAAAACATATAAAGTTGGCATCTAAATCCAAAATTTGGCAAAAACTTATGCTGCTACACTCTATAAAGAGTTCTTCAGCGGTTCTTCGCTGGTTTTTTGCATGTTTGAAGGTGCTATATAGCAATGTTTTTTGCTTTAAAGAACCCCTTAAGCTCTTTTTGGTTCTTCACTGGTTCTTTGTGGTTTTTGAGGGACAGTTACAACACTTTCTTAGCGTGAAGAAACTGTTATAGGGTTTTTAATTGTGGTTCTAAATTGTTGTTTTCATTGTGCTATATACAGATGCTGGTCATATATATCATGCTAACGTTTATTTATTTCATATATTTGATGGTTGGTCCAAAATATCACTTTTGAATGTTAGAGCTCAATAGCATCTTTGATGGTCGATTCTAAATAAAACCTGAGGAGATAAGTGTTAAATGGCACCAAAAAGGTTCCTCTGTGATTCGAGCCAAAGAGCCAGATTTGGTTCTTTATAGAACCTTTTTTAAGAGTATAGTATTTTGGTACAAAGACACCCCAGTCTGTTTTATTATATATAGCGTTACCTAATCCCACCAACACTCTGTGTCCGTCTCTGAGGCTCTCTTTATCCCTCTGTTTAATAACAGGTCTGGTTCCAGAACCGCAGGATGAAGGACAAGAGGCAGCGTCACAGTCTGCACTGGCCAAATCCTTTGGACCCAAACTTGTGCGCACTCATGGTGGGTCAGGCAACTGCTGGACTTCCCTACCCTCTACTACCCCGCTTTCCCATTCATCTGTACTCACACATGGGCATGGGAAGTCTTTCTGGGTTTTCAACCCCCTACAGTGCCACTTCAAGGCCACTTGACTCTTTACATCTCCCTTCAACCTATCCTTGGTTAGCAGGCCTTCCACAGCCAGCTCTCTACTCACCAGTCCAGACTTTGCACCATCCTGTAGGATGCCACTGTCCCCATTGTCTTCAATGGAGACCAGACGGTGTGCTGAAACCTAGAGGTGGGTCCAGGACAGGGATGCAACCGAAAAGCTTTGGTAGTGATTCCAGATAAATGAAGAAGTACATTCATAAAACCTCATTCCCCCTTCCCTTTTGGATATCAAGATTTCATTTTCAAAAAGTGGACATGGAAAGCTGTTTTCCAGTCAAAGCTGTAGTCCTGAATCTAAAAGACATAATAGTTACAAGGGCTAATGTGTTGGTTATATTTGTTGTAATCTCTTTGTGATATAGTTAATAGTTTAACTTTCTTTCCTATAAGATTCGGTTCACGTTGATTGGTTTTTTGGCACCAGAACACTGTGATAAATGCACACATATATGTACATATATAGCATTCCAGAAGTTTCTATTGCAAAACTGATTATTAAAATATTTATGGATGGTTTTATATTTCTCTTCTGATTATTTTCAGTAGAATGGTCTCCTCTGAAACACAATATTGCTGTCAATTGATGGGTGTTAGTGATATTTCTCACCCTACAGGCATTAGCATTTAGCCCCCATGGCCATCATTTACGTTTGTTGTAAGGTAACTATCCCCATGTAACTTATTTGAATGATGCCCACTAGTGGAGCACTTATGCACAAGAACCATGATAGTAACTACCGGATAATTACAATACAAGTATATACACATCTGGCAAAACACATCTCAACATAGAAACGTTTGCTGTTGTTTTAACATTAGCCTGTTGACCAAAAAGCACTGTAATCCAGGAGACTACCTATCATCTCGCAGACTCAAAGCTACTGTCATTAGGCTCAGCGCTAGACATAACCTGCAGAATTATGATCTTGAACATCTGAAATCAAACAGCTTGAAGGCAGACAAAACATGGACAGGTGGACAGGGCTGCATGTCTGGGACTTCTGAGCCTCAGACTAGCACCTTTAGGACAGGTGTGCATTAATAAGACTTATGTTGCCTGTAAAAAATACTAATAAATACTATATAAAGCATTTTTGTATTTAAATTGTAAAAAAAAGGTTACAACAGTCTTATGAAGATGGTTTTGTTCAAATTTGGGTTAACATATCTTTACAGGAATATTGTAAACAGGTAGTTAATGAACTTAAAATATCTCTCTTTCCCTTCTTTCTTTCTTCAACCGCCCGTCTTCTTTCTTTCTTCCCTTCCTCTCTCCATTTCTCACATCCTCCTTTCTCTGCTTCATCCTCTCTCTCTTTCTTGCCTCCTCCCCCCTCTCTCCATCACTCTCTTTCTCTCCCTCCCTCATTCTCTTTTTCTTTTTCCATATCTCTCAAAGGGTGTGATGGTGAAAAATATCTATCCATCCATTTACCTGATCAGAGGGTAGATATAAGGTCCAGCCTAACTTCAGTCAAGCCTAGATGACTTTAACGTGTGTGATCAAGAGCAGGGTTCATGTAGAAAATACTTTAAACACAACACTGTTGATACACGGAAGGAAGCAAGAGATTTAAATACTGCAGCATAAAACATTGCTAAGAACAGATCTAGGTCTAAAACAATAAGCATTTCAACGAGCTTTTAGAGAGTTGGAACCTGCCTGATGTGTAGCAGCAGCAAGAATTTGGTACCTCAACAAAAAATACAAACCAAACATACATTAGAACCATTAAAGCGAACTTTTTGAAGTAACTCCAGCTCATAGAATGAGAAAGGAAGAATGAAGGAAAGCTGTGTTGTAGTTGTATGTGACCTAGATATCACCTCTGCAGGTGGGTTGGATTAATGTGCCTCCACCTGGTACAGGTGAGTTCTAACGCTGCAAATCAGCGTCTCAGAGTAAATAATCCTTGTCTGGATTTTTAAATGAGAACACAAGGACCCAGGTTGCAGTTCTATAGCATGTTGTTTAAATCACATAATTCCTTTGCTTTCATTGGCTCATAATTACCCAGTAGAGGTAAAGCATCCTCTAACGAGTGCAGGTAACACGATCACATCTCTGCATGCTCAAAGGTGTAAACTCCAGCACTTTGGATGCTCAGACCATTAGAGACTAACAGTCAGCAGCACCTCGTCTGAATGTCACAATAACTCAATGGGTGACGTCTGCAGTAGAGTTTGACCAATTGGTGGGTAATGACAGTAAATAAAATGGCAAGTGATCTGGTAAATTGGGAGCAACTGTAAATAAATTGAGCTCTGTGGTGACTGTGGGAACACAGATTGAGAGGATCCTCTTTTGTCTGGAGGGCACTGGCGTGTGAGTTTTACAGCTTCCTGCTCTTAATTCAGCCCCAACCCTCAGGGAGTCAGAGGTGGACAGGTTGACTTGACTGCTGGCTCTCTATAAACCTTCCTCATCAGGCCGATCATTGTGTAAATATGGGTAGACTAACTGGAAAGCTAAATGTCACCCATAATAATACATTTATTTGAGAGAAGCTGCTTCAAAATGCATCAAATCAAAAGTAAGGTCAATGTGGTTGCTTGGTTTTTAAGAGTCAGTTCCAAATCAGTGGCGTACACAGATTAGCTTAAGTCGCTGTTTATTTTCAGTGAGTTTGCAAGATTCAAAAACACATTTGGATTGTCATGCTTACAAGTAAAAAAAAATTACTTGAAAACTAAATTTCACCCATACACTAAAAGCCAACTCAGTTTTCTTCGTCTTGTGTCTAACGTTTTATCAAAAGGTCTGCAAAAAAATCACCATTACACTATTGTTTCTGTAGCTGATGCTTCACAGCAGGCTACTACCTCAACTGGCTAGAACACTGCATGAGTCAACGTAAATTTGTGTCAAATTACTTTTATAAGTTGAAGAAACTGCTGCTTGAAGTGATTTCATTGAACGGAAACATGAAGAAATGAGTAGCACAACTACAAAGAATAGAACTCAATAATTCATTTTAAGTTCCTTTATCTTTGTTTAACTGATTATTTCTTTCCCTTGAATGAAACGTGGTAGAAAATCCTACAGCCAAGGGAACGAGTGGAGGTTTTTCCTTTAAATCGAAGGCGTGTTCAACCCTCCACTCGTCAGGCCTACACAGTAAAAGAGTTAAATTTACTCTTCTCAGAGTGTATTTGGAGTTAAACTGACTTTGAGAAAGAGTTCTTTTTTATGTATTTTCTTATGTTTTTTCCAAATCTGCACAAGAAAATGCTAAATAAAAGGTAACTATTCAAAGAGGGACCGAATGCACTCTGAATAGAGTTAAAATAGACTGTTTAGGTATTTTGATCATTTGTGAGGATTAGCAAGCCTATGGCAACAGAATATAAAAGCCAAAGGTAAAATATGGAATTTTCATTTACAGATTTGGAAAAAAAAGCAAAATACATTAAAATAACTCATTTTCAGAGTCGGCTGAACTCTATATAGAGTTGGACCAAATACACTCTGAGTAAAGTTAATTTAACTTTAGAGTTAATTTTCTTCTCTCCTTCTCTGTTACACTCCAATCCATAACTCAATAATCCACCTCACCTGTGTCTAATCTCTTTGTTTCCTCCTCAACCAATCAGTGTCCAGTTCCCATTTGCTCTTCCTCTTATATATTTCACTTCTCCTTTCCTCACTATCAACTTTACAGATCAGACCATCCGACTCTTCATTGATCTTGAAACACGTATGAGAAAAAAAATCTGAATTGGCTCACACTCGACTGGTTGTGTAAACAGGGCATTTGTAGTCAGAAAATACAGTACAGTGTGTTTGCACTCTCTTCATTTCATACTTTGCTTCTGACCAAGACGTTTACAAGCCAACGCGTTGTTATTTGTCTTTTTTTCTTCTGACAAAAAACCCTAAACACCTCCAAGACCATTTGATCTACAGCCAAGACATTAAAAACTGGTCTGGCCTCATTTTTTTGAACTAGTACAACTAAAAGATTTCTGGAAAAACTACTCAGAAAATGCTGGAAAATGTTCCATTAATTGACTAAATATGGGGTAAAACTGGACCTCCTAGAAATCTCAAACTTACCACACTTGAGGACGTCATCAGTTTGTTCAAGAACGTACCAACCACTGTGCAAAAGTATTTGAAACTCTAAAAAATTTACCATTGGCTTATTATAATGGGCATTGAAAATAAGTGGGAAATCAAAACAAAGATGAAACATCATAAAGAAAAGGAGCGTATTCATACTTTATTTAACTTAAAAATGTTTATAACATCACTGACAGCTCCCTAGCAACCAAAATGTTATCCTAGCAACCACATCTTCTGAACTCTATCTTGGCTTAAGTAAATTATAGAGACATGGGGTGTGTTTATATAGCGTATAATGACAAATGCAACATTATATTGTCATTGACTCCTCCATAGCAACCAGACTGTTTATCCTAGCAACCAAGTTGGCAGAACCATAGCTCTGATTTGGAAAATCATGAAGACATGGGGGTAATTTATATCATTCTACCCCCTCCATAGCAGCCAGACTGTTTAGCAACCAATCTCAGCTTTGGAAAAATCATAGAGATATGGTGCTTTGTGTTTGGCACTCATAATAACATATGAAACACATATTACGACTCCTTCCCCCATGCAACGACACTGGTTTTACTAGAGAAACCAGTTTTGCATATGCATAGCTCTGCTTATGAATATCATAGAGACATGGGGTTTGTTTATATTGATCATAGTAACTTGGGACACTGGGACAATTCAATGTACCGTACCTTAAATAAAGCACAAATTTCACAATCCACTGGTTAATACAACTCCAATTTACTAGAGCTTTGTGTCCATGGGTAAATTCGTTGAATTGCCCCGTGTAAAAACAATCTTTGACTCTATTTTTATTTTTTAGTATGTCCTGACTATTGCCCCCGGTCCTGTGATCTTGCACAGTTAGTTGAAGCTATATTAGACACATTGATGTAGACATTAGACGCAGCAGTAAGAGGGTTATGAGTATGTAAGATGTATCTGTATTGTTGCTAGGACTGAGCTTTATGGCAGCAGTAAAATCTACAGGCTAGGCCTGTGTCAACTGAAGCTATTTAAAAACTGTAAAACTCAAATATAGGGAAGCAGTGATGAAATCTGTCTGTGTCACAGTTGTCTGTCCTTTCTTTAAGTGTCTGTCCAGAGTGAGTAAAAGTTAAGTGGAGATAATGATTCTAACTTTTAACGCTTTTGAGACGTTTTGAGTCTTGAAAAGTTATTGAACATATTATTTTATGTCAAATTAGAAACATGAAAACACGAAAAATTTCCCTAAAGACCTTTTGAATGAAATTAATTTTTTGTAATTTAATAGCTGAAGTGTAAACATTTTCCTTTTCAAAGGGTTAAAAGACCATAGCTTTGTCTTCAAGACTTTGTGATATGTTTATGAAGCCAAGGAGCCTTCAAATATTAACTAAAAAAGTCATAAGATTGTGAACTTTGGCTTTAAGATGTGCTACCTGTTGAAAGAAATGATGCGTCAGATGGAAAGAAAAAACAGGTTTGAGACTTTTACAATGCCTCACTGTCTTGTGGTGAAAACAAATCACAGAGAGGGGATAGTTCATAAAATGTGGGATTTATTGCGACAGAATAACAAAATATCCATAAAAATGTCTTTAAAAACTGATATAGACTTTTAGTTTTTTGGTCAGCAGGATGCTTCTCCATTTAGGAAACTATCAGAGATTATGAGCCTCTCTTAAAGAAAGTATAAAATGCTTTTGTCCAGGGATTTTGATTCTTTGGCTGTCAAGGATCAGATTCTATACCTAATGGTCTTTAAAACCATCGAGCAGCTTGGTGAGAAGTTCCAAGAACCACAGTTGAGAATCAGAAAACAAAATTTCAATCTCCCTCAGTCTGGGGCTCCACACAAGACCCCGACTCAAGGAGTTTCAATCACAATAAAAAGCATTCAAAACCAGCTCACAACAGACTGGAGAATCTTGTCAATGATCTCAAAGCAGCTGGTACAAGTCACCAAGAAAACAATTGAAATCACATTACATTATATAGGACAGAAACCCTGCTCAAGAAAGTGCAGAAAAAGGCCAATGAACATCTGAATGATTCAAAGGAGAGCAATACTGAGCACTTTAGCATTTAATAAACTTTTTCTATAACCAGAAAAAGGTTTTAGACCAGCGAGTCATGAAATAGGAGGATCACCAAAACCACAGGTTTAATAGTTAACATTGAAAGGATCTGATTCGTTCAGACGGAAAAACATAAATATAATGAGTCATCAAAACATATGCATGTTCAAAATCCCCTGCAGGAGTGAGCTGATGGTTTTTGAGGCTGAATTGAATGCTCCAAGGAATAGAAGCTGCACAATAGTGGTTTTTTTTTCTTAAAGGCTGAGTAGTCTGACAGGTGCGCATCTGGCTTTTACCAGAGAACAGGTGGGATCTTAGTTGTTCTCATTGGTCTAGTAACTTCCCCCAAGAGTCCCTTCAGTGGCTGTATTTTTCGACCACTCTGCACCAAACTGACTGGTCTTGTTCATAAAGGTTCTGCCACATTTTCTTTCATTTGCTATTTTTGCATATTCTTTTTAAATATTGTGCAGTTTTTAACCCCTTCAGACTGGATTTTCGTATCAAATAATATGGAAGTATTTGTTCCTTCTCCGAATGTAGTCTTCTTTTGTGTTTGTGCATTGTCTTTTTTCATATTAGTGTATTAGTGATTAAAAAAATCGTATTATTAGAGTTGATAAAATAGACATGCTTAAAAGGGTTGTTGATTTTCTTTAATAATTTTCTTTGGTATTGTTTGGGATTAACCCAAGTCACCTTTTCTTTGAAATCATGTGCGGTGTGTTTGTGGGCGCAGTCGCTATAACTGAACTGTGGCATGAATAGAAGCAACAGCATTGATAAATGCATAGATAAGCTCTAAATTCTCTTGTTTATTCCTTAAAGAAGCAGGTGTGTCTTTAATTATGACTTTGTATTAAGGAGAGATAAGAAAAATAAAGCAGATTGTATTCTTGAGTTTTGAATTAAAAATGATGATTAATGGCTGAGAATCCAGAGTACAGTGAGTGTGTTGTGTGAACAACCGACACAAACTATAGATTATTTTTCTACGTCCATCACCAGCAGAAAAAATCTCCAATGCAAGAGCCTGTTTGCAAGTGCCTGTGTTCTTCTCAACAAATTTTGGAACACCATATGAAGTTTTGTATTTGCAGTACAGATGTAGAGTTACTTGCAAATCAGGCGCTGAGCATATCCTTCAGTTGATCCTTAAAGCCATCTTTAGAAGCAGATTCAAGCTTGGTAGCATCATCTTGCAGTTTTCCATCACTCTTACAAATCAAGGGGGAGAAGGTGGGGTTTGAGGTAGCATCGAGGGAGGCAGGCCACATTTTTTAAGTCACAAATAAACAATAATGTTCCATCACTCGTGAATCCACCATATGTGAAAGATCACATGTTTCTCAATTTGACCCCTGAATATTCCAAAGATAATAGGACTTTAGGGGATGAGGGGAGGGCTAGGATCAAAAATTTTTTTTTTCAATGCTACAGATTGGGTTGCGCGTACAATACGTTGTGATGCAGGGAATTCCAGAGCCCTGACTATTTATGATATCAAGCTTTGGGTATTAGTGTTGTAATTTGAGGCTGCTAATTTGCCAACTGCTAATTAATAGAAGCTGCTCCTTTCAGAACTCTATGCTATTCATTCTCCTGAAGTGTGGAGATCTTGATTTCACTCAGCTCTCAGTATTTTGTAATCCTTCCCTGAGGATAAATGTAGAAATAAATTGTTCCCATTGTTCATTTGCCTCTGTAAGTATGCCTTTGGTACATTGCTGAGCCTTTATTCTCGTTGCCTTAATATTTGGCCATTTTAATCTGTTGTAAAGTTTGGATGGCTAATAATCGATAACAGGGTGACATTTGTGGAGAACTTGATAGACGTAAAGTTGAACAATAATCATAATGTGACAATGAGTACACCGCCAACCAAGCCATTAAGCTGTTTATGACTACCATACGTCATCTTTTCTCCTGTCCACATTGTATTTGTTGCGATATTAGAGCATTTTAAAATTATAATTTGTCATTGCCATTGAGGTCACATGACACGGATGAATCTGTTGGGGCTGTAAGGTTAACGGACAGGAGGAAGAATGTTTTTAATGCTTGTTTATAAGCTTGGTAGCAGTTTCCTGCTGAGTTCCATAATGTTTCCAACACATTTGCAACTGGAGGCGTCTGCTCCTTAATAGACAGTTATTATGTGGTTTGATGCATACCGACCTGTGGTTGGCAGCATGTGCCTCAGAGTCATGGCAGAGTTCTCTCAACCCATGAAATGCAGCCACAACCTCTTTGTGTCTGTAAAAACGTCCAGGGTCACAAATGAATCTCAGTTTATGCACATCATTGGGGTTGTTTCGTTATCTGGTGAGAGCGGTGGTTCCCCACAGCCGATGATGTGTTAAAATACAGCAGTTTTGTGTTATCAGTGTGTTATGTTAACAGGAAGCTGGAAAACACACACACACAGAAGCTCTTTGAATCTGCCAGTGAGACCTGCCACAGTTTATGAGTCTTCTGTGAACAGAAGAAACTCGCAGGGTCCTAGAGTCTAAGGCAGAAATCTCATTCCTGCAGAACAACAAGCCTTGATTATTCATATATTCATATATTCATGCATTGGAAACACGGTTACTCTATGGCTTTTTTAAAGAACAGAATAATCTCAATAAACAAAAATTCAGGGTAGTGATTTGCACGGTCCATCTCCATCAGAAGGCTAAAGTTGCTCTAAGAGTGAGGATCTTTCCTGCATCTACTCTGGTTCAAAAATTGTTTATAGTGGTACGTATGGGTCTGTGGTGAGTGTAATTAGTTCTGCAATGGGAATGTAAATGCTTTATTTATAAATAGAACATACAGACGAGCAGACAGCTGCCGCACCCATATTGTTGCAACTTGAAATAATTTAAGAGATAATGCGAAGGAAACATGAAGATATGAGACAAAGGCTGTTAAAAGGGTTTTATGTGATATAAAAAATGTACGAATGTTTAAGTTTTGGTAGACGTGATGTATGTATGGATGGATGGATGGAAGGGTGGGTGGATGGATAGATGGACGTATGGATGGATGGAAATGTAGTCAAATGAATGGATGGATGGAACCATGGGTGGAAGAGTAGTCAGGGTGATGATTTACACCTCCCTATGGATGGATGGATGGATGGATGGATGTAACAGATAATAAATAGACGCATAAAAGCTCGTAAAATATTGACACAACTAAATTTCTAAATTTCTACGAAACTATTTATTTAATAAAGAGGCATTTTATACAAATATTTAATTCTCTTTTTCTTAAAGCATCTTCAATTCAACAGCAACACTTCCTACTTTATTACACAGAGGGAAGCTGAATATGAGCGCTAACCCATCTAACAGGGAATTCTATAATGCTCTATCAATATTTAAAAAAACAACTCATGTCCAGCATGCACAGGATCTTTAATGCCACCTACTGGTCAACAGCAGCCAGTGACTGAGAATCCCTTGAATTACTGAGCTGTGATTTTTCACTTGCTCTTCGAATATCTATGAAGACGTTGAATTGAAAATATCTCGTTGTGTTTGAGCTAGTTCGGCCAATCTATATCTTGTCTATTGTGTTATTAATGAAGAAATAATTTGCTCTAATGAGGTTATACTTCAAGGAGGTGCCACATGCTCTTTTTAACCCTAACAAGAAAAAAAGAGTTCAGTGCAGTTGTCCTCTGGTGTCCAAACAAATAAAAACAAGTAAATGATAAATTTATTCAGGCTGTGCTTTCCTATAGAATGGAGATTGGCCTACTCATAAAACCCATAGTCCCTGATAGTAATTAAGCAAGAGGGCGATCAGGATATTTTGCGGTTGGGGAAGAGTCTTAAAAAAGGCCCAGCTCTTGTAAACAGCATCAGAGGGAGCTCATTCAGAGCGACCTGCATCATTCACATGCCACTTATTCCTCGTTCCCCAACCGTTAAGGCTTCTCTCTAGGCTGTAAAAAAAGGTGTGCACCAGCGGGCAGTAAAGAAATCTGCTATAAAATGCCCTGCCTGGAACTACACAAGAGGCCGAGCTTTAACTCCAGCGGCTCGGAGTCCTTCAGCAGCCTCTTGAATGTCATGGGGAATGTGAGATATTTTAACAGGGCTGGGAGCAGAGGGATGATCTTAACCCTTAGGAGACAAACGTGAATGTGGGATTACATTGGCATGGATTAACAGTTTGTGGCTACTGGTCATGAGTGTAAGCTCATATTTGAAGACCATCAATTTATTTACAGCGTTATAAAAGACAAAAGTTGATTTCTGTATTACGTTTTTAATTGCAATTTTTGACTTCATTTTATGATTGGTTAATAGTAATAATATGGCTATAGTGTGCACACAAACTGTTCGCTAGTATTTTTAGTAGCAAAATGAATGGTTGCCAAGGTAGAATGTTGGTTGCTATGGAGTGGTCAATGACATCATTGAAGTTCCCCGTGCCAATATGGGTAATATAAACCATCCTCTATGTTGTCTAAAATTTTACAAATTCACAAAAATGTTGTTTGTGACATAATTTCATGTTCTCTTTATCACAACAGTTCTATAAACGAACCACAATGTCAGTATCATTCACCAAAGTTGAGATAGAAGTCAGAAAAATTGGTTGCTAGTGTCAGTGATTTGTTCCGCTGATTAGCATAAACAAAGTCCTATTTCTTGAAGACATTGTAATTTCCATTTATTCTCAAAGTCCATTATAAGTCAATGGAAAATATTCGACCCCTAACTTAGCTTTGGGTTCCAAAACTTTTGCACAGTGTTGTTGAATGTTCTTGTAGGGACTGATGACCTCCACAAGTGTTGTGAGTTTGAGTTACAGCTTTACAAAGTTTTTTCAAATTTCCCAGAATTCCTCTAGTTGAACCAGTCTGAAGAAAAGTAGCGACCCAATTCAGATCAGTTTAGAAATGTTTCAAAGTTTGGTGGCTTTGGTGTAAGTTAGGTGTTGAACGAGGTGTGCAATTGTTTGTTTTTTGGGTTGTGGGTTTCTTTGCCATTTCCTCCAAGTTCCTGGTACACAATGTGCTTCTAAAGTAAGGATAATTAATACAACTTATGATTGCTAATAATAATAATAATATATTTGTTCATTTCTGCCTCTTTTATTAAATCTCAAGGACCCCTTAACAGGGTTCTAGCTAAAGGAGACCTCTGCGAGCATCTATGACTGCACATTCTGAAGGGGGCGCTATACCATAAAGCCAAAATCAAACGTGTTCATTGGAACAATGAACTAAACTTAGAATTAAACTTAGACAAACACACTTTAACCTCTGGCTTTAGATAATAGTGAAACCGAACTTATTAATTTCCTAATGTAAAAATCGTGAAAGACCATTTAATTTGGGGTTGGTTATGGACTCATAAATCACTAGCCTAAACACCTCCATCACAGGACCACATCCTTTCACAACTTACACATTCACTAGAGAGCCAAACATAGCTTTGATATTTATAAAATACCTACACAGCCCTTTTTCTTTGTGTAACCTTTCAATTTGAAAGAGATTTATGCTAAACAGGAAGTTATTTTAGGTGTTAAAGGTTCTTGTGTGAACCATCATTGCCAATAAAGAATTGTCATTACAAAACAGTGACGAGATATCTAGTTCAACATTATGGTCAAATGGTCTTTCCCCCTCATTTACACTTTTCCCTCTTTTATATCCCTCATTCACCCCCCACCCACTTTCTTTTTCACACCCTCCTGTCCTGATGAAATTAATGCAAGTGGTCTAGGGGAAAAATAAATAGAGAAATAAGTACATAAAATCACTGCTACCATCCAGAGGAGGAAACACCACATCAGGTGCTTGCTCCCCTGGAGATAAGAAAACTGTCCAGCCCACACGAAACACCTACTCCCTTATGTGGTGGCTCCTAAGCGGGACAGGACAAAGTAAAACAAAAAAAAACATTATGGTCACTTCTAATCAATTCATCTGAGATAAGAATACAAGTGGGGCTACTGTAATGCTGAGTGATGTATTTAAAGGGGCCTCCCATGAGTTTAAGCTTCTCAGCGAATTTCCATGCACCACCCAGACCGGCTGGCCTATCTGAGGGTACAAGTGCCCCTTAACCAGACACAGACATCAAACGTGCCCTCGTAAACAGCCCGGGTTTGTAGAGGCTGCAACCCAAGACATGGCTTTCATGGCTAGTATATTCAGGGGGAACCCTGGGGGGTCTGGAGGGGAGAGGGATGCGGGACACGGGAGCGGTTTTTATAGACAGGTACCGTAACCGGAGAGCAGCGCTTCAGCGTCAGCCGTTTGCTTTACAGACGGGCAGCTGGCCATAACCATAGGCTGCCTCTGGGCATCACATGCACCACAGCAGAGCTCCAGTGCATTCACTATCTGTTTGAAGTGAAAGAGGTTTCTGGATGAGATGAAGAGTTTTCAAAAGTGTGTGTGGTGGGTGTGAGGTGACGGGTGCTATGTGTAAAAGCTGCTTTAGGTCCCTTTGTGCTGTAAACATCATGAAACTTTCCTAAGAATAGTCTGCTTTTACATTTGATGCAGCTGGAATAATTGTGCTATTTTATTAATTAATTATTTAATGCATTGCAGTTTTCAAAGCATCGATATCCTTGAGCTAAAGCATAAAAGACATCTTCAATTTGCCAGAATTTAAATATTTCTGTGATTTAACTAATGGATTTTTATCATTTAAGTCATAGCAATCGTGCTAAGCTAAGTATGTATTGTCCTCAACTCCCTTCCTCAGAGATTGTAATCATGACTTGTTTCATATTTAACATTTCTGTGCGAAATTTGGACATTTTGTTTATTTTTTTTTTCTAAATCATGCAAAGAAAAGCATCGCTCCCAAAATCTTTCAAAATATTTTAAACAAAAATGTATTAAACCTTATGAGAAATATAAAAACATTACTTGAAAACCTTATTGATTTACACCAACAAAGCTGTCACAATTGTGAATGTCACACCATACGACATGTTTATGTTTGGATCAAAAATATGATCATACATTTTACCATGTCTAGTCAGAGGAACAACCTTTAAATATATTTTAGTTAAAATATTTAGTTAATATATTATAGTTACCTCAGTCATGCTTTTGCCACGCCCCTTTTGGGACTTGTAGTCCTAGTCCGGGAATCATGGGTAATGTAGTGCGTAATGGCCATCAGTTGCAAGTCAAATAGAACAGCATGAATGTAAGTCTCATCACTTTGCAAGCTAATGAATCCACCGTAAATGTGTAGAAATAACAACACGCTTCATGCAGTTCAGTGCCTGTGTATGCTAACGTATGGTATGTGTGAGATAAAGTGAATGGACAAAGTTTGGATATGTTTATTCTTAATAATGCTGTTTTGTTGACATTATTAACTGATTTTAGGTGTGTTCTGCAAGTGCTGGGTTGGTTAGCGAAACCGCTAATATTGCTACGTCACCATTTATTAGATGTAATGTTGAGTCTGTTAACAAATCTAATTGGGTGATTGGGACGTTGTCCATAGCGATGTTTCACTATGGACTTCATCAATTCCCAAAGTGCTTGACATCGCCGCACCCCTAATGCGTATTACATTATAATCAACAGAAAACACACTTTCTCTGCATTGTTCTTCAGTGCGGGTCTGCTGTTCTCACTTTTGGGTCAGCACAGCACACCCGATCTGCATAGAGATGAGCTGTAACGATTAATTTGATTGGTCAAGGGGGTAAGAACTATCGGCATCAGGTCACAGAAAAGGAAATTAGGATCACACAAACATGCTTGAAACATGCTGAATAAAACTTGAGGCATGTTTTTGTTGAGGGAATGACGAAAAGGGTAGGAATGTCAAAAAAGTTGATTTTTTGGCCATTTAAAGAGGAGTACTTTAGCCTTTCAAGTTATTGTAAAAATCAACATGTGTTTGACTCCCAGTTCCTTTCACTGATAAGTTTCAAGCACATTGAACTTAGCAAACTTCAACAAATTTAGCTTCACAAAATTAGAGAAGCAATGATCTTAACAGTAAAATAGGGCGTCCACTTAATGCCAGTGATCCACAAATCCCTCACCACTGGACCAGTACCGGTCCAAGTATCAATGTTCATCATTGATTACTTCTTTTTCGTCTATTATCTGAGTCTGCACAATCTTTTATTGTGAATAATGACTGTATTTTCTTGGTTAGATCTACAAAAATGCGTCCAGAAAGGTCACTACCACACACCAAGCTCTGCATAATAAGCAGAGACTGGCTCTTTGATGAGACATATATAGTGAGCACCGGTCCATGTAAAGAAACTCCTGCATTAAATGGGTTAGCAGTGTGAAAAGGTTGGGGGCCACTGCTTTATGCAACAATCATCTCATAAACAGTTTGTTAAAAGGGAGCATCGGGACACTGGTGAGCACACTTCAGAGAGTTATAGAGTTAGAGATGGGGTATTACATTATCATTTGTATTCTACAGTTTGATTCGCTCTGGGTTAAAGACACCGCATGTACAATTGGTTCATTCAATACTACTGGTGTTAATGGCGTGGACCTATATGAACACTTTATCAGTTTGCTTTTGTCACTGCCGATTGACACCAGCAGTGTTGAATTTTAGCAATGCAAAATAGCTTTCCTGCAGTTGTTTGTTTGGATTTCAGAAGTTTACCGCGTTGAAACAAGAGAATTTCCCATTTGATTTGATACAAATCCCAGTTTTAATGCTACTTCATAGTCATGTGATGCCTCTTGCAATTTATGACATCAATCATTAGGTGAAAGGACAGTTTCTGCACCAGATATACCTGCCAAATGATCACTGTTCAGTAATGTGAGTGCGATGTTGAAGAACTGCAGGCTGCTGTAGAACTGATGCACCACTGCCCTCTCAGGGTTGGACAGAGTGATGCACAAGAGCGATTCTATTGGATGTTTCATCTGTACTTTGGGTGCAGGTGATGGTTGCAAGTTAGGGTTTTATAACTGTAACATGGAAGTGTTAGAAAATCACCCAATATAAATAGTGAATTGGTCACTGATTAAAGACTAGAGGGGAAAATACAAATAACATTTGAATAATTTGATAAGATTCTTCCAACTATACAAAAGTGAAGAGTGTTGCATTTGTAATAAAAACTAATTAATTTAAAACTATAAAATAAATCTGATTTATTTCATCACTCATTTGTGGATCAAACCCTGAAATCAGAATATATGTCTATGTCTCAACTGGAAAACATATCTCTTAAAGAATGAGATGAAGCGGCAGATCCTAATTTCTCATTAAGCTCTTTAAGCAAACATCACATGGATTTAATAAGAGGCACTGGTGCCACTGGAGTTTATTCTTTAACTCGCCTCATCTCACTGTCTGACTGCAGCCTGCTAGAAATGCCCATAAAGATTCCCTTCTGTTTACCAAAAGTAAATCTTATCAGCAGATCAAAACCATTTCAATGTTGTATAGCATTGCATTGTATAATATTGCATAGAATAAAACACACAAAGCACATTACTGCTCATTAAAGCAACCAAGAACTGCAGATGAGGATAAAGAAATAAATGAGAGCTTCTAGTCAAAGTATCAACTTCAGTAGAGGGGTTTTGATTTTCTAGGCATCATTAATTGAATTCAGTTTTGTAACATTTATTATTAAATAGTGAGTGTGCTTTCATTTTTGATGGAGTTTCCCACCATAGACCGTGGGTTAATATGGGAAACAGTGTTTTTTTGGGGTGGGGTGATGTAAATGTTGTAATAAGGCATCACACTTATAAAAGGGTTAAAAAGTGGTCAAAAAGTGTAGATGGAACTCAGCGTTGTTCTATGGCTGTCAGTTTAAGGCTGTCACATTAATATCATATTAATTTTAATAATTAATGAACCTTTTTGGAATGTTTTTTTTTGTTGAAAATACATAAAGTATGCACGAAACAAATTCCCTTCCTCGCGTTATAACATCCACTAGATCAAACTGGTGTAAACATATATAATTTTTATAATTCTATTAATAAAATTACATTTTATTCGTCAAAACACTCGAGTAGTAGTACAGAACATGCCCAAATAAACATCACATAAACCACTTTAATCAAATTCAGAATTTTGATTGCCAAGTTTATTAATGTTTTGTATAAAAAAAATTATTTGGAAGAAAAAAAAATTGTGGGATAGATTTTTTTTTAGCTTTAACAGTTTTGCTAATTACTAGATTAGTAGCAACAGTTTTGGGCAGATTTGATTTTTTTCTCCCTCATTTGTGTCTGTTTTGTCCAATTTACATTACATTCCAATTGACACATTAATATTACACATTCTTCATTGTTTTTCCCTGTTGGGAATTTGTCTTTTTGTTTAATTTGCAAATAAAAATCTTTGTTTTCTGGCTTTTTCTAAAGTTATATGTAGCATAGCAACGTATAATTGTTTGTGTATTTGAGGTTTGAGGCTCGCCTGTGAGCTTCCTGGAAGGAGTTTGCATGTTCTCCCCGTGGTATCTCCCCACAATACAGAAAACATACCGGTAAGTTCTAAATTCCCCTAGGTGCGAATGTGTGAGCGATTGCGTGTGACCTGTCCAGGGTGTACCCCACCTCTTGCCCACTGTGAGCACCAGCAGACCCCTGAGATCTCAAAAGAGAGCTAGCTGGAAGGAATATGAATGAATGAATAAATTCTGCAGTTACATTGGGAGTAAACGAGGTCCTTTTACAATCAGCCTCATGTGGCCAGTTGATGAACTGCAGCTTCACTTGGGAATCTAGTATGCTTTAAACACTATTTGGTGAATTATTTGGTATGAAAAATACATTTGTAGAAAATCAAAATCAGAGATGAATTATTCTTGAGGATTTTGGCGTCATGACATCACTCAATCTCATACCAGAAGCCACTGACTGGCAACCAAGCTCCTCATTATAACTCCAGGAGCAAGGTGGCCATTTTCCCTATCCTTTTCTTCTTGTTCTGACTGAGACCTATAAATCAATACCCACCCTGCACCTTCCCACCTCTTTCCCAGTGCTTTCAATTAATCCAAATGATTTCTACAGGAAATCCGAAGGGCCAATCAATTCACCTGCACATTTCAATACTCTGCCCAATCGGTCCATGGCTCGAGCACGCCTCCATTGCTCTTGTAAAAACATTATTAATTGCTGCTCCAGCGAGCCATCCATCTTCCTCGACCTCGGCGAGGGGGGGCCAAGCAGCCAGTGTGCAGCCCAGGAGTGTAATAATACTTTGAATGACTGCTCAGGCTCTTCACATCCCTCTCAGCCCATTAAAAAACAGCAGCAGCTCCTCGGGAAAGCACTTGCTCACTACATTGACATGGATGAAGCTGAAGACTGACAGAATTGGCTTGTGGGGGATGGTCGTGAAGTGAATCAGAGGCGTTTGTTCTATTGGTTAAGTGTTTTTTCTAAATTATTACTACTATGCCTGTTAAGAGTGGTGAAATATTTCTTGAACGTTGGCGCTAAGAGGTTTTAAGTTGTTAGACGTCCAACAAATCTGTCACTAGAGTCCTGGATTAGATTCGTGTCAATGTCTCTAATGTTCAGATCACTGTTTGAGAGTGAATGTGTAACATCAAAAGGACGGGTTGAGTCTTATTTACAAGAAGCTGTAACCATGTGCACCCTCCCCCCTCTGTCTCTTTTTTTCCTCTCCCTCTCCGGCCAGAAATGAACAGCTGGTCTGTGGATTGTTTTCTAAAGCACTGTCTGTGTTTTATTCCATGAGAAGATGAAACAAGTTTAAATCTGATCAGTCAAATCAAACCGGTGTCTATGCATCTAATTTTACATCTATGCATGAAAAACCCTCTTTTTCATGATCTTAAACAGGACCAAGGGCTCTTTTCTAATATGAGCATTTAAAGGTACAATATTCAAGTTGTATTTACATTTGCAAACGGCAGAGAAATTTTATTGTTTTTACTTAAAATTCAAGCTGAAGTCCCAAGTTAAAGCATGTTATTAACTGGGGATTGAGCAGCAACCCCATAGAAATCCCATGTTAAAGTACCCCACTTTACATCACGTTTAAAGCCTGAGGCCAATTTACCTAATTTCTCTTTTCTTCACGACTGTGCAAAGCGATTTCATTGAGTTATATTTGAGCCGTTACATTGAATTGGTGCCTTTTAAGAGTCTGGGACTTTCTATCTATAAATAAAGATTAGGATTTACTTACTAAGCAAAATCTACTACTATTCTTATTGCAAATTGAAACTAGAACATTTAGAATATTGATATATATAATATCATATATATTGTGTCCCAGTGTCTGATGCTACACATCACCATAAAATATAATGATTAACATCTTTTACCTTTCTTTTGGATTGATATGTAAATCCATTTATAACGTTTGTTTCAAATACATTTATTTACACAAAGATCTATACTTTCTTAGATTAAAAAAAAAATTATTACTCAAAACTCCAGCATTTTACTCATTCCTGTTACTCTAACCCATCCCTCCTGAAAAACTGGGGAATTTCCATTAGTCAGTTTTTCAGCAGGAAGTTGCATTACTTGGATCTTTAGAAGGCTGGGGGGAAAGCAAAGGTAGTTTCTCTCAATTTCTTATCAACATATTTGATCATTTTTTTATGATATCTTGGTGCATCGTTTAAGTAACTCAAATTATTTCATATATTTAATAAGTTTAGTGTAAAAATTAACATATTTGGTAAATAAATGAATGTGCTGAATTTCCTTGTTCTATAAACATGTGGTTATTTAGCAGGTCCTGCTACTTTAATAAAAAAGTAAATAAAAAGAGGGTTAGTAACAAAAAAAGGCACCCAATTATAAATCTAAAAACATATAAATAAATGTAAAAAAGGACATTTTTGAAAGTTACAAAAAGCAAATGGCACCCGTTTGGTGGAACAACTCACTCATTTTATTTTAAAGCACAGTTGTGGAAAAACCGCTTGTGTTCTTGGACCTCGCAGATGTTTTTGACATGGTTTCTCATCATATCACTTGCATTCACTCCTGGGATGTCACTCAATATCCGTAATTGTCACATCTGGTGTCCTCCAGGGTTTGGCTCTAGGTCCCCTCTTGTTTACTTTACTATATTAAGGACAGCTTTGGTACTTTCATTGACATGAACCTCAGCATCTCTTCCACATACGGCATCACTTCCCTCCCAACAGTGTTACTTGACTGTCTAGAAGAGTTGAAATGATGGTGAATCACCTCAACTTCAACAATGAGAAGGCAAGAATCCTGACAGTTCTAAAAGCTCTCTTTCTAAATGCTCCTTTTCTTCAGTCAACATTGTTCCATGCCTCATCAAATAAAAAAATGCCTTGGACTAACACTTTTGCTGAGCTCCCGAACAGTTTTGCAATTCTTCAATTTACAATTCTCAAATCTCTCTCTGTCCTTTACTGTCACTTTGGTCAATGCACTTGTGTCTTCAAGACTGGACTTTTGTAATTTTCTCTGCTTTGGCCTTCGAGCTAAATCCATCACTACAGTTCAATTGATCCTAAATGCTGCTGCTAGAATCATTACCAGAATTCCTCGCTCTACTCCCATCACCCTCATCCTTTCATTGACTATTGCATTCAGTTCAAACTTCTAATAATCTCCGTCAAGACACTCAATAACCTCTTTACATCACTGATCCCATCTCCAGTCACATACACACACGCACACACACACACACACACGCACACACCCACACACACACGCACACACACACCAGTTACTTCATCAACAGTTCCTTCTCTGACTCTACCTCTACCACCTAAGACCTGGCTGGTGTCCAGAGCATTCCCTCACACGTCTCTTTCACTTGGTGAAAAACTAAATTAAAGTTCACACAAAATGGGGTATCGTTCAAATTGCAGCACGCTCTAATGACAGCCTTTTCTGGATATGAGCGTGGCAAGTGTCTTCCCTTCCAGCAACCACACCAGTACTGGGAAGACAGTACACAGGTCAAAAGACAGTAGTTTCACAGTGGTTGATCCTCTTCAATGCAGGCAAAATTAGACAGAGTGGGGAATGAACAAGGGGAGCGATGAAGATGGCTTCAAGGACAATCAAGGTATTTCGGTTTCCCCCACAATCCCAAAAACATGCGGTTAGGTTAATTGAATAATCTAAATTTCTCCTTAGGTGTGAATATGTGTGTGAATGTTCTCCTGCGATGGATTGGCGACCTGTCCAGGGTGTACTCCCGCCTTTCCCCCGATGTCCGCTGGAGATGGAAACCCCCGTGACCCCAAAAAAGGGAATAAGCAGGTTGGAAAATGAATGAATGAACAAAAAAGGAGAATTAAACAAAGAAAAAGAACAATTAAACTTAACACAGAACTTAAATATTGAAAATGCTTTGTATTGTTTTTAACAATAATAAACATGGGGTATAATCAAAGGCGTGATTTACGATTGGGAAAAGACCCACTTGGTTTACAAAATCTCTCTTCAGAAACGTATTGGTTTCATCCATAGACTGTAAAGAAATTTGGAGGATGTGACACTGCCGTTGGGCTAATATGAGGACACTTCCGAGCAGAACTGGATGTTGCCATTGAGTGGTGCGCTACTGATAAGGATGGAACCGGCATGGTTTCAGATTTTAAGTCTGACTTGCACACGCACCTCTCTTAACTTGTTTGGTGATTCTAAACTAGAATTTGAGATCGGCTTCTCTGAATTGGCAGCATAAATGATCTTTTCTCACTACGTGATGAAAGCGGCCAGTCAGCTCTGGTCTGTGTAGCTGTGTAGCCAATCATAGCTGTGATTGGTACCGCCTAAAAAAATTTTGCAGGAAAATTGGGACATCGTGAGCCATTTTTGAAAAATGTATTGAACTTTTAAAAATCAGTAAAAGTGTTTGTGTAAATAACGTAAATTCTGAGTAAATCATTTTTAAAGTTCAGCTTTTTCCCATAGATTTGTATTGGTCTGAAATCATTCTGCACCCAGCACCATTGAGGAGATCACTGTGGTTTAGCTTCACTTCGGTGGTCATGTGAGACACTCTTGGTTACATCACAGACACTACATCCTTTGCATATGCAGTCTATGCAGAGCCCCATTTTGTGTCTTCCCATCTGGTTACATAAATGGTTTCGGTTTATATTGAGACATCTAGGTCTCAAGCACTCAATGATCAGTGCTCACATTGGTGGAAAACCTTGTTTCTTACACCAATCAAAAAGAATAAATAGAGAGAGAGAGAGAGAGAGAAAGAGAGAGATATAAAACAACACGAAGATGGATGAATTGATATTATTGTTAATAGTGACTTTTATAGTGCTTTCGGGCACTCATAAGGATATAATTTTCAAGAGATTTTCTTGTAAAGCTTATAATAAAGCAGGCATCTGTGAGATGTGATTGTTGGAAACAAGGGTTTGGTGAAACACACAAAACTTGATGAGTGAATCAAGGTCCAGGGGTGACGAGCTTTCCTTTTCAAAGGATGCTCTGGGTTACAGTTTCCACAGTGCGGATTGGGACTTTAAACAGTGATTTGTTCCCATCACTATACCACACAGACACAGGTCCTGCACCCCCTTCTTGTCTTGTAAAGTAGCAGCCCTTCCTCTAAGATTCTCCTTGTTGGTCTTCGATTTGGTTAAATGGAAGCCCTACCAATCAATACCTTTATTTGTCGCGTACACGGTTACATGCAGTGAAATTGGACCCTTCTGGCCCAAACACAGACAATGTGGGTAGACAGGCCATTGTTGCGAGGTAGGAATTAGAAAGCACATTGCACATATAGACATAATAGAGAAAAAACATTGCAGGAGGGGGGGTAGGGTCAGGGAAAGTAGGCGGGCCCACTGCAGTCAAACTGCATTCCCAAGCCTCCTTAACTGGTACTTTTCATTCACTTATTCATCTTTGAAAACCATTTCCTGAATCTAGATTCTGAATCTGGAAAAGTGTGTTTTTGGACTGTAAAGGACAGGAAATCCTTTGGTGTATCCAATCCTAGGTATCCCGCCAAAAGGTTATGAACCAGTAATCACTATTGCTACTACAACATCGTGTCCATTGACCATTTTTGCTCGGACATTCTGAATAAATAGACTGATAGATGGATGAATAGAAGATTGACAGACAGACATCTATACAAGGATCTCACCAAACCACATACAAATCTTTTAATCATATTCTAGTAAAAGGCAGACATGACAAACCGAGGCTGTTCTAAAATTAGCTGTGAATGCCGCCATCACCAGCTCCTCCATCATTAAGATCTTCATCCCATGAACAACATCTATGGTATCGACAGTTGAAGGTGATTCATGGACGTGATCTGACTAGTGTAGTCATCAGCTGAACATGTTAAAGGATGGTTCTTACAGTACCAAACAGAGAACCTGCTGAAGGTTGTGCTGATCAATTAGTATTCTGTCTCGTTTGTCAAGGCTGAGGCTGGGAAATAAGCCTAGAGCCTGCTGTCTGTCAGGAACCTATTGATCTCACAGCACCTACATTAAGAGCATGTGGGGGTAATTTAAGAGCAAACTAAAGTGTGAACAAAGTTGCGTTTGCAGCAGACTTGTGATCAACTTTGCAATTTATGTGACAAAGGATTGAGTGTCAAAGCACTTAGTAGTGCTGCAAATTGATTTGCAAATAATAAACGCGAGAAGAGGCCAGTGGCTGTCTCGGGTTGAGGATAATTATTCAAATTTATGCTTTCAAAAACATGTAACACTGTGCCAGATTAACTCAACAAATCAGACCAGGGAGGTAGAGCCAAGTTAAAATACTTGCGGAATGTAATTTTTTTATTGACATACTTTTACAGTATTTATATAATGACGGACCCAAAATTTAATTGCATATAGAGAAATACGTCACAGTGTCTACTTTAGCGCATCTATTTACATTTGGAATTCCACTTTGAATTTACTTTCAGTCCATTTTACTTAGTAAATATGTAATCTCCCAGATATTAGCAGTAGTTAAACGATTAAGTAATTATTGAATAGCCTAAACTTATTAATGACTTTTTACATTCAGTTTCAGTTGTTAAGGTTTTGCTTTGGCTAACACCTGTAATTAGACTGTTGCTGTGTCCCAATCCGGGTTCTGCATCCTTCGAAGAGCTGATTTCAAGTCCCTTACATCACAACGCTACCCCATTTCGCCAAGAATTAAAGCGTCCTTCAAATGCATCCTCTTTTCCTCTGAATTCAGAGGATGAATCTGTGCCATATTCCAAGATGCTTTGCACCCTTTTTCTCAACAGAATACACACAAAATAGTGAGCAATGGATGATGGATGAAAATGCAACAGAAATAGGTTTGGTATAATGCATCCCTTCATTTCAGAGCAATTGGAAAAAAGTACAACTCTCAAAAATCACATGTCCCAGTGGCTCCCCTTACTGGTTAAAACAGGGAAATGTACTTTTTCTATATTTTTTATTGTCCCTGAATTATTTTTAGATATCAGCTAAAAGATTCAGTAAAAAAATTACATTTCACAGCAAATAACTTTAGCATTGATTTATTTAAATATGATTTCTTGTTTATAGCTTTAATTGAATTAATTTTAAACTGGTTATTTTTCGACCTTTGTGTTGATAAGTTTTACTAGAGGGAAGAAGAGTCAGGACAAACATTCTATACTCTATACAACCTCGTCTCCCTCTTAAAACCTAGTATGAAGTGACTGAACTGCAATTACTCTACCGGCCACTAGAGACTGGCTCTAGAAGTGAGCAGGTTCTCATTCATTCCAATGTTAAATTGCCCAACTTTAGATCTCTAGACTTGAAATCTTTGGGCTTTTTTTCTTAATTTGTTGGTTTAAGATTTAATAAGCCTCTAAGTTGTGCCTAATTTGAGGACGTAGTTTCTAGATAGGCAGAAGATTGACAGTTCTTTCAGCCCGTCATTCTGTCTCCGAAATTTACCAGAAATTACATATTTACATGGTTTGCCCTACCTAATTACCTATTTAGTGATTAACAGCAAAAACTTGAAGGTTCGTTTAGCTCCCACAGAGTTGATTTTGACACTTATATTTTGTGGTTTAAAAAACTCTACTCTCCTTATGAAACTCTCCTTAGGCTGTATAAAAGTTCCCATATAGATAGTTGCAGTGAACAAACAAATGGGTGATGTTCAAAGAGAGTGGGATCCGAACTGACACCTTTGAATACTTGATTAACCCTAACCCTCAAAATTTTTAAATGAAAAAAAAAGCTAACATTTTTTACAGTTTCAATATCTAAATGTTTCTGTTTAAATATTAATTTTACGAAATGGCTCATTGCATTTGTTTCCAAAGTTAAACCTCCACAGAAACTCAATATCTGTGACAATATCTTGTTGGTTTAATCCATTTCTATTATGTTGATTGGGCACTTGGTGGGATTTGGTGAAGTTGTGGATGTCATATACATGAGGTCGCAGATCTTCAGCAGAGCACGTCGTCATTGTGCTTCAGTTGCAGCACTTTGTGAAAAGCCTTGGCAGCTTTCCTCGCAATAAAGTCCTGTAATTTACAGCCCCTGTCATCTGTAAAACTGATCAAATCTACCTCCTGCTGAGACAAAGCCTCAAACTTGTAGAGGTCTGTTTCTGGAAGAATCTATGAATATTTTTACTGAATAGATACATTATATAGACCGTTAATTTGAAAGTAAATCCTTTTCCAACTTTAGAAAGCATTTAGATATTCTACATAAAGAGTAAATGATGTGATGAGAAAGGAAAGGCTTTTAAACAAAAAATCTGGATGAAAAGCCCTTAAATTATGAGATCGTATGACATTAGTTTTTTTTTCCAAGAATGAACCCAAAAACAAGGTTTAGCTTAACTGAAATATGTGACAACAGTGAAAGTGTTATATACACTGCATACTTTTTATGCTGATATTGAAATAAAAATGATATCAGATGCACTTGTAAACCACATAAATATGTATAATCATAAATACTGGGCAGACGTCCATGAAATCATCCTTTTGAGTTTTAAACTGCTCTCTCATTGATACAGCAGACACCACTTGCACCAAATGAAAAAAAGATATATATTAAGAGATTTTTGTTTATTTGTGTAATTTTTTCCCAACTTTGAGAGGGTTGGGTTTAAGGGGAGGAAAGATTTGGTTTTGATTTATCCTTCCCATAATCCATAAAAGGTCTTGTTCAGACAGGCAGTTAAAATGATATAGACGCAGAGGTAGAGTATAAAGGGAACTGGTACAGAAAGGTGAAGTTCACACCACAGAGACATAGAGACACAGAGGTCTCAAGTACTTAAAGAAGCTGTCAGAAACACTGCACATCAAATGCTTGAAAGAATACCATTGAGGGCATTGTCAGGTTACACTCTGTTGCTATTGGACTTCAACACAAGTTTATCTCGAAAAGTGTGGTATTTTTGATAAACTGAGCTTCTGTGTTGCATACAGCTTCGAAGAGCTCTCTCTCTTTCTCTCTCTCTCTCTCTTAAATGCACTTGAGTTACATTAAAATAATGAATTGAATAAAACTGAAACTTAACAAAAACCCAAAATAAACCATAGTATACCAAACTATATAGTGTATAAACAGTCAAATAGGTGAGAATGAGTATTTTGGAGGGTAGAAAGTAAACAACCAAAACGTTATTTATGTGTAATTAGTTTGAATATGAATATGAGTTAAACAACTAAATGCTTTCGTAAGTAATTTAAATGCTAACTTTTTACCAATAGTATTTTATTATTTTATTAATTTATGTAATAGACTTTAAAACTCTAGAAACTTAGTTTTTGCGTAATTGGCTGAAAAGGTTAAAAGAAAGTTACAATTCATGTAAATTCATTTTTAGAACTGGTTTTACTGGCAAAATTCTACGAAGCATTTTAAAGGAAAATACTACTTGTCTTGATGTATAGACAAATCCAGAAGTTTATTATATTATTATAATATTTTCTTGTATCTTGGTTCAATATGTGGAGGAAACTATTTGTTTTAGACCACACATCGCCCTCTTGAGAAAGTTCACATTATGACGTCCTCTTAAATATTTAGGAGGGATTTCCACCCAAAATATCCAATAGAATCTAGGAACACTGGATGTAGTTTAGTCGTTGTCCGGCGTCCATTTCAACCAATCTCACCGAGCCCGCCTTCTGAATGACTTTCGCCATTGGAAACATCAAGTTAACTGACAGTACATTCAGCCAATCACAAGACGATAACGAGACCATCTGTCCAATCACAAACGAGGACGTAGTTCCGGAGCTTATAAATGACAAGGTGACAGGTTTTACTGTGTTACTCATTGCCTCTAGCAGCAAGCTTGTCCCTGATACCCCGGGCCCTTGAGTGCGTAACAAAAAGGTGAGTCGGAGTCACACTTGTCTGCGGCGCTTTGTAATGGATGTAATTTAAAAAGTGTTTTAACGTGCGGCTACTTTAATCTGTGTAAGGTCAATGTGGCTCGCTGTTAGTGTTCCCACGAGCGTGTTGCTAAAGCTTTGCTAGCGGCTTGTCAAAGTCATTTCTTTTGAATGAATGAAAGACTTTCTAAGCAATAATATACTACACGCCGACTTCACAGGCTGCAGGCAAACAATGCGAACACGTATTACTTCTGGTTTGTGATGTTATTTTGGCGATAGACTTGTGCTTTACTCCATTATGTTCTCATGACACTTGTAAAATGTCTGACTCGTACTGGGCCTCGCAAGCCTGAATGCTAGCCCTGCACACTAACCCTTCAAGTGCATTTGAGAGAAAGTGAGACTTTATGCAACTATTTGTGGCATTACATGTTGAAACGCAGTTTTTGTGGGTTTTAATTTTAATAAACTATTAGTTAAAGCTTCCGGTGACCTTCACTCATTTTCTGCCTTGTCCCCCACCAGCTCTTTGCAGTCGTGATAAATAGACTTCGGACTCAACATCAACATTAACATAACTCCATTGTAACGTGAAAAAATGTTTACCTTTTTTGACTACAGCTCATTTTCTAAGGGATGTTTCTAAATGTGTTGGGTCACTAACTGTGCACCTATGCATATAAATACATGTCATACTGTTTACTTTTTTTGAGTTTTTCCATTGCAGTGTTTCACAATGTTGCATTTTTCCGAAACGATGTCTATCACTGTTTTTCATTTGTTTGTAAATTAAAATGCATCGACCTTCAGGTGCAATCTATTTAACCAATGAACTATAACTAGTTTTTGCACTGCTAGGTTGGAGGTCATCTTCTGGAGCAAATAACTAATTTGCAAAGATGTATAGCTCTTATGTTATAGATAAAAAGGAAGATCATAGTTGCATTGGTGCTTTTTTTTAACAGTCATCCTTTAAATCTTGAATCAATGGTCTAATTTCTTTTAAACCTTCTGATCAAATGTTTTTTCTCTTCTCCGCAGGCTTTAAACATGTACGCTTGTGCTAAGTTTGTCTCTTCACCTGCTTTGGTATGTATCCAAGCTCTAACTGTCACACACCGTTGACTTTAAGACATTTAGACAATTTAATCCTATTGACTAAAATGCATTTACATGAAACATGCCACTTAATTTCTGACATCTTCCTTACATGCAGACTAGATGTTCTAGTTTGGAAGTATTAGGTGGTGCTGTTTGAAAATGTGTATTTTTATAGGCTTTGTTTGGCTCATTTGTTTGGCACTGTGGAATATTTGAGTTGTATTTGTTCTGTAATGGATTTATGCGTTCATATATTAATAAGCTTTATCCAAAGTGACCCCCGGACAAATGGCATAAAATTCAAGCTCATCAGATCTGATAGTCAGTTTTGAATGGTCTTACAAAACTTCAAACGAAAAAAATGGTAAGATTTAAAGTGTTCAATCATGCCGCTCATCCAAATTGAGGTTCACTCCAATAAATGGTCTCATGGTTTGGTTTTGATCATAAGGACCTAGTTTGAAGGATGTAATATCAGTTTCAAAACAAAACCATTAACTTATTTTTTCAAGTGTTTGTGATACAAGCTGAGACTCAAGCTGCTTGCACAGAACAAGGAGCAGTGGAGGCTGTCAAAGGATTGGCGTTTTGTTTTTAGTGCTTTAATGATGGGTTCCTGTTTGCTCGTGCAATGATGTTTTCAAAACAGAGCTCAACAACTGACCAGTCAGTGATCAACACGCTATTCTTATTTGTTTTATTAATGATTCTTGGGAGTACGGGCACTTTAATTCATCCACATGCAAGACTTTCTCAGAATGTCTTTCCATCAGATTTTATTCTCTTAAATGTGGGTGTTGCACCCAACTATGGTTTGCAGAAATAAAGATTCCATATTTAAATTGAATTCATGATTCGTAAGTAGATGACTCCAAAATTAGATTATCATTGGGATGCCACAAAACTCTTGTTGGTTATACCGAACCGTTCTGTATACACCCTCCTCCATTCAGGAGCGTTCGCAGAATGAAGCTCTAAGGGGGCAGTCACTACTGAAAATGTGGAATTGAGCGCAACTGGAACTTTTACCTTGCCAGATCTGAACACGCTAAACTCAATAGAACTTTTTTATTGTGTCTGGACGGTTGGAATTGTATCCTGTGGAACCGGGACTGTGAAAAGCTGGCAAGCAATTACAGTGGTACCCTAAGATACGAAATTAATCCGTCCCAGGGTGGTGTTCCTATCTTGAACATTTTGTATCTCAAAGCAAGTTTTACATGTAAAACGCCTAATCCGTGCAACGGCTCTCAGAAAGAGTAGAAGTTTATAAAAAAAAAGAAAAACCAGAGAAAAATCAAGTACCGTTTCTTCAATAGTTAAATCTACTCATTGTTAATGTAATAAATGATAATAAAACACAAGCAAAATGCGGAATATTTACACAAATGTGAAACCTTACCTTGAGTGAAGTGATGGCAGAAAACATTACGGCACTACGTATGAAAGTTAGCTTTCTCGAGATATTTCACGAATTACTAACAAACACTGTTTCAAGCACAAGCGCAGGCAGATGGCGAGACGCTTCTTGGAACGAGTCACAGGGTTTCTCCAAGTTGCGCTACAGAACAGCACTTTCCACGTTATAAACGTTATTTCTTTCAGCACACCTTGACCCTAACATTTGTTATAGCACATTATTGGTAATCTATACATAATGTTTTGCTATTTAAAATGTTTTGAAGTGCATCAGACCCTTTTTGCACTGGGAAATGGGAGCGCAAGAGCCCGGAAGTGCAGTGCGACGTCAGACTAAACTGGTGGATTACAGAGCAGAACAGCTTGTGGTTGTTTGTATCTCGGAACAAAAAATTTCCCGCGAGACGTATCGCATCTCGAACATTTCGTAACTCAAAGTAATTCCTGGAGTCTCTCAGCAACTCTCTTGAAAAGGTCTCTTTTCAGCAGCACAGACTTTTCTTCAAAGGGGAGATCTGTAGTTCCTTTTATGAATGTAGATTAGGTGTTTTATCATGTGGTCAACCAGTGATTGATCCCAATTACTCTTGTTTATAAGAAGCTCTGTTTAGCTAAGGGCTGAATGTAAGTGTATTGAACTGAGGCAGTTGGTGTTTGTGGTTTTTGGTTGAGATTCTGAACCGTTGTCTTCTCAGATCCGCGGAGGATCCAAGGTTTTGGCTCGGCCAGTTTCAGTGGTGCTTAGCCGACCTGAAGCAAGAACTGAGCAGGTAGTTTTCCTCATGAAGGCTCTTGGAGCGTCTCTCGTGTCTTACTGAAGGGTCCTGTGCTTTATTTCAGGCTGCTCTGTTGCCTGTGAGTGAAGCAAGTCTCCTTAATGTAACCCGGGGCTTTCAGACCAGCGCTGTATCCAGAGACGTCGACACCGCAGCCAAGTTCATCGGTGCTGGTGCTGCTACAGTCGGCGTGGCTGGCTCTGGAGCTGGAATCGGGACAGTGTTTGGCAGCCTTATTATCGGTTATGCCAGGTAGTTTGCTCTAAACTAAAATTTAGACAGTTTTTCTTAAGATTGATTTCTAATTAATTGATCAATTTCCAGGAATCCCTCCCTCAAACAGCAGCTCTTCTCTTATGCTATTTTGGGCTTTGCGCTGTCTGAGGCCATGGGTCTATTCTGTCTGATGGTGGCGTTCCTCATCCTGTTCGCCATGTAATTTGTCTTGTCTATGCGGTTCGACTCCCTTCATCTGGAGATTGGAACTCTTGATGCTCAGCTTTAGGCCATGGCATTGCCATTCCAACGAAACTACAAGAAACTCTCCCTTTTTATGTTCCCCTGTAACATTTCCTGAAAAATTGTATGTAAGAACACACTTCACACAAGACTGTCTGAATAAATGGTTGAGATCTGATTTGCTCTTGTGCCGTTTTCTTTAAGGAAAACAATGTAAAGGAAATAAATGCTTGTGAAAAAAGTTTGTCTTAAACTTCGTTGTGAATCTTCCCATTTTGTCTGTTGCCATGCAGTCGTCACCATTTAAAAGTATTGTAGCTAAACGTTAAGCTCATAACTGGTTATTTCCTGTGGATCTCTCTGTAATATATTGTACTAGGAACACCCAGGTCAGGTAAGAAAATTTATATTTTGCTTACAAATCTCTTTAATTGATGAATTTGCCAAAAGCCGAAATTAAGTAGCTCATTGAGTGCAACATCGACTGGTCGTGCCAAAGACCACTAGATTTTAAAATGGGGAAAAAATTTTATTTTACAAATAAAGTTTTACTAAGTGAATTGTTTGTGGAAAGTATTGGCCTTCCAATTAAGTAACTACTTAAACAGAAGATAATGCTTTGGGGATTTTTTTTGTATTCATTTTGAAAAGGGAAACCAAGATATTTAGTTTCAGTATTCAAGTACCAGTGTCTCAATCTGGGACGGCTATCTACATTTAGTAATTGTTTGCTTGTAACGTATGTAAACCTCAAACTATAGAGGGAGTTAAATATTTACCATTAGCATATAATAAATGGGGACATTGTAACTGAATTTTCAAAATAAAATGTGGAGATTTGACCAGACTAACATGGCAACCAACCTAGTGTTTATCTCTCCTTTTGTCATGGGGATTGTCACCGACTCTCCCATAGCAACCAGGTAGACCCATTTAGGTAGTTTCTACGGAAGGTGTTTATTGAAGGTATTATGAATCAAAACAACCACCGTGATTCGTATGATCTAGCATGGTCTATTTTATTTCAAATCTTATCGTGACTCCATTTCAGGTTCATGGATGCATGTTTGTTGGAAGTTAGGAAACCGATACAAATCCCATTTTTAAAAACGCGTTGTAGAGAAGAATATAAATCAAAACAGGTTTTGCAGAACCATGCCCTGCGTATAACGTAAACATTTGTTTTAATAACATTTGCAGTACTACTTGGAGAAGACAGTGCTATTTAATTTGCTCCTGACGTTCTCTTTCTGAAGGTGATTCTATACGGGCCTGTCCTAAATTACACCCCCCATGACTTGACGTCATGAAGGGCCATTGGGGCACTTTTCACGAGTCCACAAGGGAGTGCACATATCCATACACAGACTTTATCACTGGGCTGTAAATAGGAACTGGTGTTGTGGTGCTGTGTATCATAAACAGAGTTACATTTTATGCTACAAAGTTAAATGTTAAAATGATATATTTAATACAAAATACTTATTTTTATAGAATTATCAATAATACTAGCTTTACTAATAGAGAACAATAAAGAAGAAAAATAACAGAAAGCAAATAATTCTGTTTTATAACAAGCAGTTGTATAAAAAGAATCCTATAGATGAAAGGTTCATTTAACTTTCATTAAATTTAATGTTAGTTTTAGTAAAAACAGGCAACATATATCCACTATAATGAGAAATCATGCTTTATTTTTCTGTTAAAAAAATATACAACAGTTTCTACTCATTTCCCATCTGTGTGAACTCTATCATATTATTGTTAATTGCATATAATTCTCGTTTGTTTTGTGTGCCAAGCCCGTAACAGCCCTGGCTTCAACAAATACCGCAGAAAGGGTGCATAGAGGGCTCACTTTTGGACTTCTCGGGCAATCGCAATTCAAGTCAGCAAGACCGCACCGATACAGATATTTGGGACACGGCCAAAAACCTCTCGAATGAGAATCCGCGATTCACCGTTTAAAAGAATCAAGTGATCCGAATCATTTACTCCAAAACATTCGGTTCGGTTCTTTTGGTACATTTGTTTATTTAATTACTTGCTTTTTATGGGATTTATTTAATCATCAAATACCTTTTCACTGAACGGTTGTTATTTTAATTTTAAGTTCATGTCAGATTGCTTGTGTTTCAGATAACACTCGACTCCTTTGTCCGAATCATTGCAGGAGGTTATCGCGAGATGGCGCTGTTTCTTTTTTAACCGGGGGGAAGTGAAGAGAAATTAAACAAAATTTATAAGCAGGGCAGGCCGAAAGAGACCAAACTGCGTTTGCTCATATGGTCATTTTTGTAACGTTAAAAGTTAAACGCTTTCCTGATTTGAACTCTTCGGAAAACAGATACAAACGATTCCTTTCGACAAAGGTTATCGGTGGTGCGGACGTAATATGTAGGAGTTATTTCTCTTCCTGCTTTCCTCCACTTTCCTCCGAGCGAGGAGAAGCAAACTGTGCGGGAGACGGATTGCTTGACCGCGGGGCATACAGTTGGCGGTCTCCCCGCGCTCGCCGACGATGGCGGAGAGCGTCTCCGAGGAGGCCAACGGTTCCGTTGGGACGACGCACGACTACGGGCCGAGTTTCGTTAATTCAGTACCGGAGCAGTCATCAGCCTCGCCGCCTCCGGGAGACACCGGCCTAGCTGTGGTGGTCCCAGGGATCTCGCACGCCATCAGTCAGGCTGTGGGAAGCGGGCTCGGGGTTCTGCCGCACGGGGTCGAGTTCTCGGTCCCCCTGCCCGTCGCTGCCTCCCTGCCGCCTACCGTGGCATCCGGACTCGCAGCGGGAGCCCTCATGACCCACTTTCACGCCGCATCTTGGGATCCCACGCAAAGCACCGACTGGGACAACGAAAAGGCGTCTCAGCAGTGTATTCTCCGGATAAAAAGGTAATTTTGTGTTAAGTACAATGGTTTTTCCCTTAAAAATGGAAATGTTAATGCTAGCATTTCTTGCTAACTTTTGCCAATTTGTTGTTTATTTTCTGAACATATGGTGAAGAGATACGTGACTAAATGGTCTTAAGTATTAGTGCTCGTTTTATAAGATGCTGACACGTTTTTAATGTAGCTTTATGCTGGATAGTGCTTCGAGTTTATAATATTTCTTCAAAATGTCAATGGTTGTGTACCATTGTGCCTCTTATAAACCCAAGAATAGCACGTCAGGCTATAAAGTAAAGGGCATGCATTGACGTCACTTTCTAATCAGGCCACGCCCCGTTCTCTGAGACTGAGTGGCGAAACATGCTGTAAAATGGCTGCATTTTTTAATAGGGAAACGTGCAGAACCTCAGTAATTATTTCAAGTTGTATATTCCGTATTTCAATAGAAACGACATAATATTTTGACACATGTATGTTATGTGTTAAGAAACCCCGTTCTCCCTCATGATCTGGTCCATTTATGCTTTCTTGATAATGCTAACTATTTCGGGCGTAGCTTGAAACACATTTGAATGTCATATTTATTCACTCAGCTTAATAATAAAGAAAGAACACAAAAAATAACAATAAAATAGTTTATAAAAATGCTAGACAAAATTAATTTGTGGTGAAATAACTAATTCTACCCTTTATTATTGAGTAAAAACAAAATTTCAATTGACTGTACAATCTCCACAAATTAAATTTTTTTACGATTTGACTACACATTTATCTGTTCATGATTCAAGTCCCCAAAACCAAGTTTAAAGAAGTACAACCAACGCATGGTCGTAATTTGTTGGGGACGTTGAAATGAGGACGATATCTATTAGCTATGGACTGATCTGTACACAAGACTGTTATCTAGCTAGGCTTTCTGTACGTAAGCGTACCAAGAAAGAGCAGATTGCTAACAGTGTCAAATTTTCATCAGGCACAAAATAACTATTTGTTCTTTTATCCACCATGGAGACCGGTGTACGCTTCACGTGTAAAGCGAAATACTGTTCATTTGACCCATTTAAATCTTGTTTGACTTAAATTACGTAAAGATGCCAAACAACTTGCAATTACCAAATTTGGTCTTTTGGTTAAATGTCTGACTTACCAGACATCAAATGACGACCACGGTTCAGCTTCAGGATTCCAGTTATTTCTTTAAATTGTAGATACATTTTGCTTCTTCTTTCTTTCTATTTGAGTAGTCTGTTGAATGCTGTTGAGTCCCATTCCCTTTTTCAGTGTTTACATGATTAAAACAACTGTAATTGTCATGGATAATGCCAAAACATATCAAAACCCGTTTAAAATGCTTAATTTGTCTTATCTTTGTCCTATGTGTAATTGTGTGCCCTCTTTCTTCTTTGTAGAGACATTATGTCCATTTATAAAGAGCCTCCTCCAGGCATGTTTGTGGTTCCCGATCCTCACGACATGACCAAGGTGACAGTCGACACCATTGCACTTATATTTATGTTGATATGACCTCATATCTAACTCTGTTTGGTGCTCCCTCTGTCCGTCCGGCTATTGTTATTGTGCAGAGTCAAAGTGTTGGGTTTCAGAAGTCAAGGAAGTCTGACCATTTCTCTACCTAGGTCCTTTTAATGTCACTGGTTGGTGAACTTGTGCATTTCTCATGTTTTTATAGATTCATGCCCTCATCACTGGCCCCTTTGACACACCTTACGAAGGTGGCTTCTTCCTTTTCCTGTTCCGCTGTCCCCCAGACTACCCCATTCACCCTCCACGGGTCAAACTGATCACCACCGGACACAACACGGTTCGATTCAACCCCAACTTCTATCGCAGTGGGAAAGTTTGCCTCAGCATTCTCGGGTAGGCTGCATTTCCACTGTCATGCGAGTATGAGAGGACAGCTGGATGAGGCATTTTCTCTGGACAACCTTAAGTTAAATTATTTATTTAAACCCTTAGCAGCTAGGGAAAAATACAAAAACTCAAGAACCGTCTCTTTTCTTATCGACAGACCACCATAACAGGGGTATTTCATCGAGAAACCAAATATAAACAGAGAAATACAACTGTTTCACATGTGACTGGTGATGACAACGGTGTGAACGTGGCTATTGTTTTGGCTTTGTATGCAGCGTCAATAAGTTGTACAGGATTCTCAGATATGCCTGACTAAACTAGTTTTCTGATTGAAATTAAAGTACAAGTTGTAAAAAGTTTATAAACTTGTGTTTTCCCTATACTTCCAGCACTTGGGCTGGTCCAGCTTGGAGTCCCGCTCAGAGCATCTCCTCTGTTCTCATATCCATTCAGTCCCTGATGACTGAGAACCCTTACCACAATGAGCCTGGCTTTGAACAGGTACAGCACATCCCACAATGGATTCTTACATATTAACATCGTTGCTGTAAAGCTTGTCTTTATGAATTCATTTAAGAGGTTTAACCGACACAAGAAAGGCTGCAACGTTTCTGATCAATTTCCACAATTCGTAATTTGTTCATGGAGAATGTTTGATGGAAATTTTAAAGTGACACAATACATCGGTCAGCTGTGAGTTAATGAGCAGAGAGTGGGGTTTGCATAAAAGGAGGAGTGACATCTCATGCGCACCATAAGCTGCACTTCCCATCCACCTATTTCTATCCACATTTTGCAATATCACATTAGGAGGAAAAAACCTAGATGAACGATAAACTTCTTATCCATTAAGAAAAAATGTGGATAAACTACGATGGAAATGCATTTACTGATAAAATCCCAGCAATAACACTGCGTTTTTCAACGTTTCTAGGGCACTATGGTGTAACCAACTAATTTGAAATGTTGTTTTAGTCATTTTAATGTAATTTTATACAAAATAGGCCTCCTCTTATTGCGGCAACTTCCATCTTTTGATATTTGGTGCCAGTTTATCAGGAACTGACTGTTTTGTTTTGCACCTACATTTCATTTGCATATTTGGATGAAAACATGGCTAATGTCGCAACTCGTTTCCAGTGACTGGTGGAGCAGTCGCTAGTGGGAGTACCACGGTCTGGTCGGTTAGCAATTACTGGTGAGGTAGCAGTGTGATGCATGTTACAAACAAAAAATCTTATTAGCCAACTAAAACAAGGGAAAATGTCAAAAGAAAACAAACTAGACTGAAAGATTCAAAACTTAGAAGTGGGTTTACAAAGTATTTTTTTTATAAGTATATTGTGTTTATGTGACGATCTTCTACATATTTGTTTATTTGTTATTGTATTTAATGTTCTATATATATATATATATATATATATATATATATATATATATATATATATATATATATATATATATATATATATATATTAAATAAGTAATCTTAAATAAGTGCAATAATTAGAAATTTGTTCCTATTCTCCCAAATTAGTTTTTCTGTCTGTCATTCACAAACTATTGAAATTTGGTTCAGTCTAAGTATCTACCGCCTTAAAAATCCACCTAGGTTTTCAAATATCAGCATTGAGTCCAACGGAGCCCCTAAAAAATGATGGTAAGAAGATAAAAACACTATCGGGGTGAGAAAAAAAATGAGGCTTGGTGAAAAAACTATGGAGCCCCTGAAGGGTCGTGGCGGTAGTTTCTGAGTTTCCTACATCGTTCAGAGAGGTAGTTGTGATGTGAAAGACTTAAAATGACAGATAAACTGCATGAATCGGGTTAGAAAGCACTCTAAAAATACATCAAAGGACAAGTCCAATTCACAGCTTGAATTGGGAAATATCTTGCACGATTGAGGGGTTCGGATATTTAATATTATTGTGAATCTCCATAATGTCTGTTTTCTAGGAAAGGCATCCAGGGGACAGCAAAAACTATAACGAGTGCATTCGCCATGAGACGATGCGAGTTGCTGTTTGTGATATGCTGGAGGGAAAAGTGACGTGTCCTGACGCATTGTGGTGAGTTGTGATCCACCATACGTCTAGCTTTGCCCATTTTCCACGTCTGAACGGCAGTTTTGGTTATAGTCATTTCATAATATTGTTAAATTTTTCTGCCAGCCTGATGCATCAGCCGGTTTTTCTACAGATTTATTTGCGACATGGATCACACTTTGCCCCTTTTACTCAAGCTGCACTAAACTCTGGCAAAGATAACCATACAGCAAGTCTTGTGTGATGTTCATCCCTCTTTCTACACAGTGATTGGATGCTAATATGACATTGATGAGCGTTTTTTCAAATAATGACACATTCTGGTTTATAATAGTTTCTTTGTTAGACTTTCAGTTTTTAAAGCTGAAACAATTCCACGTGTGCAGCAGTGCAACATTATTCAAGATCAACAGGCAGCCAATATCAGCTGGAACACTTGCTAACTAGTGAGTTGGCTAAGGGAGACTTCTGGAACTAAATGGACCGACAAAGTGTGAACAAATTGCGCTCTTTGTCACAAAATGCTTGCATAAAAAATTGATACCAATTTTTCTAGAAGTGTTGAAAAGCTGCCCAATATTTCAGGCTACTCTAGTCATTGTGTGGGGAAGCTCTTCAAAATCTTTGCCCTCTGTTTCTAGGAGTGTGATGGAGAAATCCTTCATGGAGTACTATGACTTCTATGAGGGCATTTGCAAAGAACGTCTTCATTTCCAGGGGCAGAACATGCAGGTAATACATGCTGTATGCTGACTTTCGTCATGTACATCTCACTTTCTGACAAATACGTGTCAGGGTTTTGATTATGCAAATCTTAATTTGCATAATCAAATGAAGGGGGTCATTCTTGTTGACACTTTATTAAAAAAATGGATCGAAGGAAATTTCTGGAGTAAAATAAAATTTCATTTTTTTTCAAATTTCTTTAGAAATTCACATTTTGACACGTACTGCCTAGAAGAAAAATGGTCACCACCTGGATTTAACTCATCAAATAGTTACGAGTCTCCTATTCGATAATTACTCCCGGAAGATTCCTTCACATTATTTAACCTCAACTCAAGTTATTGGGAAGCAGATAAAGGCCATCATGCCCAGTACCTACTCTACAAGCCTGTGGGAACAGTGCAATGATCTGGGGGTGCCCTAGTTGCTCAGGTCTAGGTTCAGCAACAGCACGTGATAAAATAATGCAGTCAGCTGATCTTAGGCGTACTGAATAACCAAGATTCTCCGGCTCAAATAATGGAAGTGTGGTTCAAGGAGCATGAGGCATCATTTTCATACATGGATTGGTCACTTCAGAGTCCAGACCTGAACCCCATTGAGAATCTTTAGGATCTGCTGGAGCAGTCAGTCTTATCATCAATGCAAGATCTTGGTGTGAAAGTTTCTGAACCTTTGACCTTTTTTGGCCATATTGGTTTCACTTTCCGAAGAGTTTTACAAAGTGGGGAAGTGGTTGTTTAGTCTTTAAATTTCATCATTTGTTTTAAGAAATCCATTACATCCGATGTCAACCATCATCAAACTGATCCATTGTGTTTCTCCAGGATCCTTTTGGTGAGAAACGAGGCAGGTTTGACTACCAGGGTTTGCTGACCCGCCTCAGAGCCATCCAAAGACGATTACGGGAGAAGTGCCCTCCAGAGGACAACGAGGGTGACTCTGACTCAGACACCAGCTCCTCAGGCACTGACCCAGACAGTCAGGGTAGTTCACAGCAGTAGAGGGAGACCATTTTCCTTTAACTGCAGCTCTAGACTCTGCTCCATCAGACACAGATGGAAGAAGGGCTGGTTTCATGGGTTCTGAACATGGCTCTTCCTTCTCTTGTGTGCTGGCCAATGACTGCCTTTTGTTTTTGCATTTTGTTCCAAACAAAGTAGAGATGCAGTCTGGAAAGGGGAAGCGAGGGCCTTGCAAGTAGATGTATGTGTATGTACATTTGTGACAAATATTCTGCTTCTTCAGCAGGTCAAACCAGCTTCTGTCCTTCCAGTACATGTTTTCTTTCCATAACTGTAGTGTAGAGCTAAACCAGAAAAAAAAACCAAGATGGTTCATTATAATAAAACTAGTCTCGCAACTTTATTTGCAGATGCACATAATTGGTCTTCTGCTTCTTGGTGGTCTTCCACCGTTTCACTTCATATCAAATGTTGTTCTAAATTAAAATAGATATTCTGACTAAAGATTGGTTTAAAAGCAAGAATACGGATGCAAGTTTAAAACGGAATATTAAAGAACATGTATATAGAATTGTTCATAGAGATGCTTTATTTTACTGTTCAATGCTACTGAACTGATAAAACTATGAGCAAGCCTGCCAAGCACTTCTGGGAAAGGGTGCCTTTTGAGTGTTGTTTGGTGAAAATGTCCGTCTCCAATCGTAAAACTCTTGTCAAATCCTGCTCTTTCTAAATGACCAACACACTTTCACCGGCTGGTTGAATTTACTCTTCTAGACAGTATTTCCACATCAGCCTCTCCTCTTAACTACTGCAAAAGTTACTTTACCGGGATACTGTGGTTTCTGGTGTCTTCATATGCAACAAGATGAGCACTTGTCAAGAACGGGATGTCTGACAATGGTTTGTGAATTCTATGTGTGGAGAATTTTTCATCTTTTTTTGCAGCAATCCATTGCAGTTTATCCCTTCAAGTAGCAGGTTCGTTTTCCTACAGCATGCTTAGCAACCAGTCTGTATGCATTCTTTATACACTTTGCTCATAGAAATGCAGATTCATTCTTCTGGACAATAAAACTGTCATAGAATTACATTCTCCGATGGTTAAATAAATGAGGTTTCTGCATTGTGTTTTCATTTTGGTGCAGCTGAAAGACTATTGGTCTGGGTTTATTAGAGCACAGCTAGGTTAATGTTTGTTTTAAATGATCAGTTTCTAATCAAGAATGCTCTGCAACAGGACAAGACTCTGGCTTTGACTTTGTGAAGTACCAATGCTTTCCCTTGTTGGTGAAAATTATATGGTTTGTGTAAATAATAAACATATCCATTGCAATGATGGTAGAAAATATATAAAATGATTCACTGGTGCTTCTTGGTGTAATTTCAAGCTGTTCTCACTTATAAATGTTTTATTTTAATGGAAAATAAGCAATAGAAATAGACAATTGGTGTTGGTTTGTACTATTTATAAGCCCAAAATGGTTCAAAATTGTACTGTGGCCCAATTAATGCTATTTTTTCCAGTTTCATATAGTTTTATGGAATAGAATTAGAACTAATCCCCGCTGCAGTATTCTTCCATATATTTTGGGGATAATTATAATTTGTAGGATGGGATTTCACATATGATTTGGAAGCATATCCCTACAGAGGCAGAAAAGCTTTAAATAGCTTTATTAAACGCAGTAGGCTAAAAGCATTCGGAGGTCTTACTTTCAGTGAGAATCTGAAGGTGCTATATGGTCTACAATTCCAATGTAAAGAAGTATTATTTATTACCAAGCGGTTTTTTGTTCATTAGAGGGCAGTGTTGAGTCAAACCCAAAATTCAAGACAATTCATTTACGATGTCAACATAAATTACACCCGCTATCAATGAAACAGCCCTCGACAATAATTTGCACGTCGTTTGTGTTCATTTGCCCCACAAACCTCAATGTTTTACACTGAAATTATTTGGAACAATTCTTTTCAGCGTCCATTTTGAGCCGAAATTACATGTTTAAGTCATTCCTCCCTTATTTGGTTTTTAATGTCTAACCGTGAAAGAAATATCAAACAACGTACGCGTTCATTAATTATTTTATATGAGCCTTGCCTTTTAGATTTTTATCATAATTCAGTCAAAATATGCTCCGTGTTATCATAGTTACGCTGTTCTTATGTACTCAAACTTTTCTTTTGGTAAAACTACGTCAAACTCCAGAAGATGAGCAAGGTAAATAGTTAAGCAGGATTAAGATAAATACATATCTTCTCTGAAAAGGGTTTGTTGAACATCAAACCAAATCGTTGTATTGGCTGTAGTGTTTAGTTTTAGTTTATCAAAGAGAAAATCCATTCATTTATTAAAAAGAACCAGAGTTAAGCTAATTTACATTCAGGCTAAAATTCAAATCTGTTTCAAATTTAGCAAAATGCTAGTGTAATAAAGCGTATCATGCTTTTTCTTTGCATCATTATAATTTTGTAGGGCTTTTGTACTTTCATCCACATCTCATTTACAGTTATAAAATGACAAACTGATGTGAGCTGCTTAATAACAAATACTAGTTCTGAACACAATTGCATAAACATTTCTATCCTCAATATGTGGTTTATCGAAAGCTTTTTTATTTGTTTAGTTCGGATTCTAAAGCTTAGGAGAATATTTATTTTGAATATTGAGATAACAGTCAGATGAAAAGGATTACCCGTGTCTGGGTTACTGTCACATTCTAAAGAACATTTACATTTCAGGGAGGGGCGGGGGCAGTTAACGTTTCGTGACGTATTTGTTTTCGTCCTGCATGTAAAGCCGTTCACTCAGACGTAACAAAAACTCTAGGATTACAGACATTTAACAGGGAAAACAACAATTATAGAAGATATACCTCCATTTTATGTCACATAAGATATAACTATAGTTTTAGATTACAGTATAAGATTGGGTCGTGTGGAAATGTTTGTGGTATTGAGGATTTTTAAGTGTTGAGGCGTTATGTGGTGTTATTTAAATCTTACCAAAAAAGTGTGTTTGCACTTGATTCGTTCGAAATATCGTTTTTTAAGCTACCCTGGTATAGATAGCTACATTTTCATTTTTCACGAAGCTATTCGTTAATATGTAATAATAACCTTTTATTAGTTTTAGCTAAAACTGCTACAATAGGTTTCTTGGCGTGTTCCACTTTGAAAAGATTGTCTCGGCACCTCTAAATCGCGTTAAAACTCATTTATTAACCAGAACACAGATTGGCTGTTTGCTTTACTGTTGCTCTAAAGTAACTTTATTTCAATAGCATTGTAACAAAATCACGTTTGTCCCGTTAAGTGTTTAAATTGTGTCATGCTGTTCGTAACGCAAAACGATTAAAATAGTATGACAGTAGGTGGAAAATGGTATACGATTTAAAAGTTGAAACGTTTACATACATTTTCGTTGAGTTCTGTTACTTGCCACCTATTTAAAGCCGCAACGCGTTCAAAATTGTAATATACTCGTGCAACTATTGGAACCTCTCTCCAGCGCAAACGTTCTTACCAAGTATTTTTGAAAAGAAACAAACAAATTAAACTGATACAAACTACACTAACTTTGAGTATTACAGATAAGTAACTATGGTTTAAGAAACCAATGTTTCCAATTGGTGTTTGGAAACGGAGATTACATGTAATGCTCCACGTTTTTTATAATGACACATGCCATAAGCCTGTCAGAAGCACCGAGTTAACGAAATGTATGAAGATTTGTAAATCAAGACCAAAACAACGACCTTACTCCACTGGGATTTGCTTCCAGAAATGCAAAATGTAGGTAAAGCTTGGTTACTTGAAAACGCATTGTATTTTTTTTTTCTTGGCGTGTTAATTCAAATTCTAGCGCTTCATACCTGTGCGTGTTCAAATGTTAAAAAATAAATGACAATTCTGCTTACTTTTACATCCCAAACAAAAATCTGACTTTTTTTGGGAGTGCAGTTCGTTAAAATGTCCGCTTGGTGGAAGCAACCACATTGTAAGTCTCTGTCCTTAAACTATTATTACGTCCCCCAAACTCCCTAAATCCACAACTACTCCGTGAATATCTGTATCATTGCAGTGGATGAACTGTATTTTACGAATAAATACAACCGTCGAAGTTAAAAATGTTTTAATAAGAGCACCCACCAAAGCTCGTTTCCCAATGGTCAATCTATCCGCTGGTAAATCCATCTCGTTTTTTGAAGTAAATGCGCAAAAATAGTTTCTTTCAGATTCTAAATTTGGTGTAAGCAAACACGCTTAGACATTCGTGAACATATTTTACCACCTTATGAATGAACGAGGATGAAGCTGCAACTGTTGATTATTGTTAACGGCGTACTCTACGCACGGGGGTGTGTTGGCTACGTCACCAGCTCACAGGCGAAGCTCGTTTTTGATTGGACACACCCTCCCCCACTCCATTTCGTGAAAAATCGCACATTTGTGTTATGTCGCTCATCTTAAAACTGGCTTTTGTCGTTCCTAGTTGGACAATTATACTATCTTCGAGGCGCTAAAGATATTAGAAGAACTGTGCATATTGCAGTCAGGTAGCTGAGAGTGTGAACTCGTTGCATGAGCAAACATTTCTTTCATTCCTTCTTTCTTTTTCTTTCTTGTTTGGTTGTATACAAAGCGATTTCGGTCTGTTAAATTCTTTAAAGAACGAAAAAACAGTTTTTGATAATTGTGCATTCTTTAAATATATCAATGTATCTTCTTATATATGCTTGATTTGTTTCTGCACACGACCATTTAAATCAATTTAATTTGTTTTGACGTTGTGCTGCAAACTACACTGATTTTATTGCAGAATTGCACTTTTTTGTGGTTAACTTGTCTTTGTTACAAACATCCTCGAATAATGCTTAAAACTTTTCAAACTTGGCCCAATTTAAATGGTTAGATTGCAGATTAAATAATTATAGAGCTGTACAATGTGAAGGTATCTGGACAGATTTGGTTGCATCGCAGAAGCATACATTTATTTACTGCTTACACGGTGTGCAAATTCCTGTGTTTGCCAAACATTTCTTCAAGTTAACTTGTTCGTGGGTGAAACCATATATTTTCTCTTGGAGGAATTAAAGTTAACACACACCCAAAATGGGTGAAAAGTAACATTTATTATATAGGTTAGAAATAAAGCAGGCTATTTAAGTGCATATAAACTACTGCTGAGGTTTTGTTCATTGGCTTATTGCATGCTTAGATTAATAAAGCTGGACTTACAGGGTTTTGCAAACCCAGATTACATTATTGCTAAGACAGCACAAAGGGTCTCATCATTTCAGTGGCATCATGGGAAATGAGGGAGATCTGCCAATCAATCTGAAATGACATCAAGCTTAAAAGACTATCTATTTTCTTAATCCCTTTTATACAAACATAAATTTACAATGTTAAAATGAAAAAAAATAATAGTGCATAGCTATATGCAAATTATAGAACTTTTTATTCTGTGTTTATCTAAAACTTTAAAGTAAACATCTGCCTTGATTTGTTATTAATAAAAACTGAAAATCTTGTGATTATTCTTTCCCTGTTTCTTATGTTTTCCAACAAATATTCGATACATTTTTTGTTTACAGCTGATTCATTAAATGCAATATAATTTCTCATTTCTTTGTTATAAAAATGACTCATTAAATTTAATAAACTAACTACATAGTAATTGTTTTCTTATGCATGTTGCATGACAGGTGAATATTTTGTTTTAAATTAAAGAAGTTTTTTCTAATACTCTCTTTTAAATCTTTATTAGAATGTTCTCACTAACACTTTTACTCAGTAAATTGTACCCAGAAAGAGCTAAACATTTTATGATTGCAAATATTAAGTCATGGAATGCAAAATAATAACTACATTTATGTATTTAGCAAAAGCTTTTATCCAAAGCTCCTTACAGTTCAGGAGTAAACATAAGTACTTTGTTACAAGGGTGGAATGACCATAAGACAATGTGGAATATTACTGTGGAAGATGTGAAATTAGTTCAGTCTTGTTATAGAAACAAAAAGATTGGACATTCCGTCCACATACAAACAATGGGTTATGCTTGAATGCATTTTCAGAGTAAGTTTTCCCTTGTTCAATAAAGAGGTTTCTCAACAAGTGTTGTGTATCTTTCATTAAAAAAGTTAATACATGTTTAAATAAAAAAAATTATCTGATGAAAGGATACAAATTCTTTGCCTCAGATGTTTATAAGGGTGTTGAATTATATATTAACACTTGCTACTATTTTATTTGGATTTTTGGAAAACAAAATCAATTCTGCAGATGATACACAAATACTTGTCTTAGTCTGTTCCTTCTTGCTATTTAACTTTTTTACCTGATACACCAAATTCCAGGTCCTGCATTGATGAACTCCATGCTTGTGCTTCCCCTCACCAAGCAAGGAGATGCACGACCCCCACAACAACTCTTCACCCCCTCTCACAGTGTGTGGTCAGGTCACAATCTCTGATCTCATAGTTCCTCTTCAACACACAGGGGGTTGAATTGACATACCAATTTCTTCAAAGGACCCCAGAATGCAACCCGTGCAACAGTTTCTGTTTATTGTGTGTAACAGGATTATAAAAACATCACTTGCCGTTTCGACTGATTACATATTCGGTTATGTAATAACTTAACATTTTCCTAGTTAGCAACAAATGTTACAATATAAGGATGATTCAGTTTGAAGTGATGTATGAGTTCAGGCAATGGGGTGAGTTGACATGTAAGGACTGCAATCAACTGAGAATGCAGAGGAGCGTTTTTACGTAGCGTGAAAGAAGCTCAAGGTGCGAGAGCCCACAGGGCAGATTGTCTTACATAAATATGCACTTTTCAAGATCTAGTAAGTAAATAATGGGTTGTATGCACACTGGGTCCTATAAGTCACAAAGTCTGCCTTTCCATGCGCACCGAGCGCACGAAAACATGCAAAGCTATAAATGCTGTTACTTGTGAGGTTGTGCTCGTTATTTCAGCGATAGCGCTAGTTTCACACAATTCGTGAGCATGAGTTCAGGGCCCCTCAAAGGCGTGACCCACCTTCCACTCTTCCTGTAATGGACGGGAAGCCATTTTCTCACAGTGAGACTGTACTGCCGCCACGTGTACAATCCGAGAGCCACGTAACAACGTAACAGTTGAATTTCCCAATAGGTTCTCCGTCATTTGGGACGGAAATTGTAGCATCCTGCAGATATAGGCTATAGCCAAACAACGCAAGTGAAACAAATCGTGAACAAAAGTCTCACTTCCTGCTTGTAGGCGGTATCCTCAACCAGGCCTTGTGGCAGCAACGTCCCCCATTTTGGAGTGTGCATCGGTTTCGTAGAATTGAAAACGAAAGGTCTCGAGAGACCACCGAGGTGTATAGTTTATTAAAAGACAAACTCCTGAGTGACCCAAATTTCCAAATGCAAAATGTAACATGGTTTTGCATTGGGAGCTTTGTGATAAAAGAAGGTCTTGTGTCAAACTGGTACCGTCACCGCCCGGTTGTTGCTCGCAAATTGACCAGTTTTCAACTTTAGACACATTCTCTTGGTTCAAGCAAGTGCACATTGTAAGACCACATAGAAATGCTAGTTAAACACCACACTTTATTCATAAACAAAGACGGGCCTATGTGGAAGGTCGTCTCACACTGGTCTTGCAGCTGCAGAAACAACATGTTAAAACCGGAAACTCAACGCATAGTTAATGTAAACCTGGGGCACTTGGATGCTTGGTTGTAAACGCATAACGTATGCTACTTTCAAACGTAGAGATATGTATGTTTCAGACACAGCCACCATGAGCGCGCTAGAATGCGCGCGCGCACGAGAGCGAAGGACCAGCCCCTTCTCCAGCTACTCCGAGACCACGTGGTTTCTTCTTTGCAAACAAAAAATGAGTAAATTCGAGTCGGTTTTAGAGGCGGTGCCATCGCCAAGCGGTAGGATCTCTGTGACAGTGCAGGGTACAGCTTTAGGTTGAGGGGCAGCGAGAGGAAAGAATTTCTCCCGATCCCGCGATATTCCGTTGCAACAAACATCAGTTTAATTCAAAGTGATACCATTTTATTCACCGTGCTGGCGACTCGCGAGGATATCTACAGTGAACACTCGCCTACAGGACTAAATCCGACTGCAACGTTACTGTTAGTCGAACTTTCCCCTTTTTATTTTGGATCGTCCGTTTTATGCTTTTTTTCTAACCGGGTGCCATCTACATGATTTTCTAATCAGAGGGTGCCGCGGTCCGCTCTTTTCAAAATTAAGACCTTTTTGACGAAAACTTGGCTATTTATTTCTATTTTTGAGAAGAGCTCAACAGTTTTCCACGATGAACAAGCTGTATATTGGAAATCTCAATGAAAAGGTGACTGCAGAAGACTTGGTTAAAACCTTTGACGACTACAAGATTCCATACTCGGGACAGTTTCTCATGAAAACGGGTTATGCATTTGTCGATTGCCCGGACGACCAATGGGCAATGAAAGCCATTGAAACGTTTTCCGGTAAGTACAGTTCACGTTACTGTGCTTTCGGCTATGGTTTTGCATCTTTACATGTTTCCTGTAAGTTGCTTTGGTTGACTTTCCAAAAGCGTTATAGTACGTTTCTGTTTTACCAGTAATCCTGGGTTCAAATATAAAAGTCAACATTTAAGTCAGGGTAATCCTCTACACAAGTGCTTGAGATAGTGAACTTGTTATAGGGTACATCACTTTATTTACACTTTCTCCATTCCTTTACGTCCGGTGCTGGTATGGAAATATGTGTTGTACTTTGATAAAGAGCTGTAGATTTTCCAACATTCTGATTTGCACGCCTGTGCTCAATCTTTAGGTTAAGTCCTGCCCACCCAGTACAGCTATAGAAGCAGGTCTCACCCCTCCCCCTTTTGGCTAATAGGCCACTAGAGCTAAAGTGAAACATGTATCGTGAAACACATCGAGTCCTCACTGAAGGATACCTTGTGTTTCCAATATTTTGCATTGTACCGCCCCTGTGCTTTCCCACCACAAAGCATTTCCAGTGCATCTGTCCCACTGACCACAAAATATGTGTCCTCACATATGTAGCATGTGACGTGTGTTCTATATAGCACGAAGGTCGCCATGCTGATAAAGAATTAAAACTATCTTCCACGGTGAAATCTTCCACATTAATTCACGTGTAGCTCCGAATGCCAAGCTTGAAGCTTTAAATCGAGTTTGTAGGCCTATCTTGTGTAGGCATTTTCTGCCAACAGTTTACGTAGCCTCAGTTCTGAACCTCTAAAAGCTTTTTATGGGTTGTACAGAATTTCAATTTGAGTGGCACAACCACACGATATGACTTCGAAAAGTGCACACCTCTCGTTTGTACCACTTCAGAAGTTAACACATTTAAACAAGCCTTTAACATATGAACGTAAACTAAAGGTTTAATATGACGAAGAGTTGCCACTTAATAATCCAGTGGCCTGGTTTAAAAACAGGAAACAAACCCCTTATTATTTTTTCTTTTCTAGGTAAAGTGGAACTTCACGGCAAACGAATTGAGGTCGAACATTCTGTCCCTAAGAAGCAGAGGTATTTGCTCTCTTTTGAATAGTTCAACAATTGTTTGCTCTCTGCGCGTAAAGGCTGAATTTATGTGTGTCATGGCGGAGATACTAATATTTATTGTTAGCTGTGGGTAAAAATTTTGTTTCAATGGTTGGAATGGTTAAATTGCCTGTATATATCCATTTACGAATAAACATGTTTATCAATGCGTGATGTGTGCTTGAATTTTCAAGTTGTATATCCTTGTATTTCACCACGTGCGAATACATTCATTTTACTTCGTTATCCAGCTGTACTCCCTTACAAGAGAATGTCCTTGAATATTCGCAACAACGGAGGTCTCGGTGTCATTGCAATCAATTGTTCTCTGTTGATTAGGCTCTGGCCTGCTTCAAGGCCTGGGCCTCGGTTCTTGACACGTTTAAGCCATCTATGCTCCACATATTCCGTTTTCTAGTGACGTGGTGTTTAAAGCAACTTTTTAATCTGTGTGCATTTGTATAGAAATAGTCTGTCGATAGAAATCAACAGACTTTTTAAAAGAAAGGACCTTCAGGAGAAACAGCCAATATTAATGATTTAACTATGGCAGTGGCGTTTTAATGACTTACTTTTATATACTGAATGAAGAGGTTGTGCATTTGAATGTCATAATGCAAACTTCCAGCTTCTAGAAATTATTTTGTCCTCAAATGCGCGTGTTTTTGCGTGTTTGAGGGAGTTTGTGTGGCGCGCTGGATGTTGTTTATGGGGAATGAAAATGGCCTCCTCTTCGTCCCCACCCATGTTGAACCCTTCATTAACTTTTGAAACGTTAAAGACATTTTATTATAATTTTCTACAATACACCTGATAATTCCAGGTTGCAAAGTGCATTTACCAACTTTAAATCTCGGTTTAGTCGCGACAATACGTGTTATAAGGGCACGTATGTACATTTTGGTTGCTGTAACGTTGTGTGTTCATTTCAGTTCTCGAGCGCAATTATTTTCGGGGAATCCCTTTATCTACATTGATGTTTACGTGTATCAGTTAATATTTATAAAAAACCGATAAACAAAAATTTTGTTTATAAACCATTTATTTAATATTATTTGTGGTGGTGTTTAATTGACTTTTCGATTTAACAAATACCCCTTAAAGGTTTATGTTATGATACGTATTGGGAGTCGTATCTGTGTTACAAACGAGAAGGTTATGACACGTGGTCCATTAGTGTGTAGAGAGTAACCGACGTCAGCAATTGAGAAAATGGCGCACGTTGTATCTCAGTGGAAGGTTCTTTTTGGAGGCACATGTATTGGCGCAAATGCATATTTACACTCTCGATTGAGAGCCCCAATGTAACGATTTGCCAGGCCACAGAATAATCTTTACGGGCTTAGTGAGATTTTAGAATAATGCGTCCTTTTAAATAATAATTGTGTTGTATTTTTTTTCTGTCACACGTGTGTTCAAGGGTTGGTTTGTATGATGGAAATAGTTATTGTTTTTTTTTTGTTGTCACGGAAGCCAATTGTTGTATTTTGATTTGCATATGAAAAAGGATTTTAGTGATGCAAAATATCTTAATTTTTTTTGAGGAAATACTTAAAATGTATACTTATTATAATTTAAGGTATATTTGAAATGATTTTGCTACAGTTATTGTTGCTTGAGTGTTAAAAGGCTTTTGAGTGGTGTATTTAATTGCACCATTTTTTCTGTGTGAAAGTCCTAGTATTTCTAGACATTAAATAATTGTTACTTCATTAATTTACATGGTTTTCAGCTAAATGTGCTCTTTATTATTATTATTATTATCATCATCATCATACAATTTTACAATATTGAAGATTAGGGGTGGAGGGATTCTTGGTGCTCCTAATGTTGCATTGCTTTTACCAACATTTGTATTTTACCATTTTGTTCAGACTTGATCACTGACAGGAGTCTTAAAAATTTTGTTTATAATGATTTTGTTAAAGTCAAAGGTCAGGTAGTTGTTTCTAAAACTCACTTATGATGTATGGCGTGATGAGTAAGACGTGTTGAATTGTGTGTGTGTGTCTGTATATAAAACCATGTGGGTGGCTCCATGTCTCATGCCTTTATGAGCGTCACCCTGCTTTATGTTATGGTACACTGGTGTGACCAGGGCATTCACACTGTCTTGATAGGCCACTTTTGAAGTTCTTAGGCTGAGAGATTCACAGACCAGGGGAAAGCCACACCTTTATGACAATACGGTGAGAAAGTGTAACAATTGCCCTTCCCCCTTCTCCCAATAGCACTATGCATGCTGCTTTCTCACAGCAAGCGCCCATAGATAAAGAAATGTAGTGTTAGGATGTATGTATAAATGGTTAAGGCAGTACAATACAATGCAATGCTAAGTAAAGTGATCATTTTAAATGAAGAGCAATTTTGTAATTTGGATGTACCTCAGACAAGCTAAAGTTAACTGTTTGATTTTCAAAAAAGAGAAATTAATCTGGTTAAAATGTAACTGTCACAATACCCAGTTGTTGAAGACCTTTGGAGGTACAAGTGGCTTCATTCTCTTGGTACATTTTGTCATGAATTTTTCTTTTTTTAGTGCATGTTCCATGAGATTAAAATCAGACTCCAATCAGAGACTAAGAATAAAATTTGTGCATGTTTTTAATATATTTGAATTGAGTTCAAATGGCCAACTTGAAAGTGCATCTTTCGTTCAGAGTAATACAGTAACTTGACTGCTTTAGTTGCTTTGATTGAGGGGAAACCCCCACATGTTTACAGCAGGATGTCTTTTGTTTCAGATAGAGCTGCAGTTATAAAGTAATTCACAAACTGAGTGGTAAAACATTGGTGAATAAATAGATTCAGCATTGGAGTTTTGCTGTATAAATAAACGAGTGTATTGCGCTTGCTAGCTCAGTCAGTCTGATGGCAAACGCGCTCTGTCCTCTCTCACTGGCTCACTCCCTCCTTTTCTCTCCGTCCTTTTCTTTCCATCTCCGCCTGTGATCGTAGTACTACAGAAGGCAGGGGGAGGGTTTTTTTACGAAGAAGGAGGTGCGACCAATCAACGGCCGGGAACACCTGTGTGCAGTTTCTCAGTCGCCGTTGACGGCGCTGCACGCGAGGCAACCTTCATCTCATTCTTTCCTTCTCGCAGCAGCATGCTTGTCCTCGTGCTGTACGTAATTTAGCTCTGTCCGTCATTCTTTAGCTCTCTCGGTCTAGCTTCGCTTTCCTGCGTTGCACATGCCCTTTTGGTAAATTCCCTAATGAGCTGGGTATGGAGCACATATGGAGTCATGTCAGATTGGTCATATGATGTTCTGCAAAAGGGGCTTGCTCGAGCAGAATAGGAGGAAAGAAGAGATATGAGAAAAAGAGGGGGTGGGGATTAAGCAGGGAATGCACAGCAGCACTTCCTGGTGGGCTTCCCTTTTTTCTTCCATTACGAAGAGTGGTTCTCTCGAAATGATGGGACAAAGGGAAATTGCTCATGGCAGCATGAAGACATGCTGAAAATGTGAAGGATGAGTGTGTGTTGTGCCTTTAAGAGCACCCCTCCCATTTTAACCCTTTACCGCTATGTAGTCTTCGCTCCCCCTTTCCTGTGTGTTGAACCATCTGTGCTGTTTTCCCCCAAATTGGTTTGAGGTCCCTTTAACCTAGCTTTGCGCTTATATCTAGCCCAACACAATTCTGTTTCAATTAGTAAAATGGCGCTTTGTGTAATGGATATTTGTAAGGATAATGAGCAGCCACTAAGAAATCACTATTTGCTTGACATCCATTTTTTTTTTATAATTTTTGAATGTGCGCATACTTCTCACAAAGTGTATATTTTCAAATTCCAACATGTGGATGGGTCTTTGCTGAAGTTTCCTGGTTGGCACCATTTTGGAATATGGATGCCTACGTGGTTGTGACACATCAGTTTTAGGGTCTTTCCTGGTTTGAGTCAACTTAAAAAAAGCATCTAGTACAACAAATACAAAGATAACTTTTTAGATAGATTTGGATGATTTAACGACTATTAAATGATGACTTCTGAGCATTCAAATAATTTTATTCATGCTGCCAGCCTTCCTAAACATGCTCAGTTACTCCCTGAATAAAATAAAGCTATGCTGGTACACAAAAAAGTTCTGTGCAATTTTTACACTGGGGTTCACAGTGGGTATCTCACCCCGGGACACTTTTCAGAATGGGTCTGTGGAATATTTCAGCACAAATGAGCAATACATAGAGGATCTGTATACGTTGTGACTTAATGGTGTATAGGCACATATAGCACTTCCACTAAAAGCTCCGGCAGCTCAGCTTTTACCGTAACTCACATGAGTGTAGCTATATACAAAAAAGTTATCATGCGTATTCGATCCACGACGTTGACCACAAGTCTTTAAAAGAGTGAAAAGTGGCATTAATGTGAATGTGGAAGTAAGAATATTTGCATATAGAGGATATAGACCTCACTTTTCTCCAAGCTTTGCCTCCTTCACTGAGACTGAGTGGCAAAACAAGTGATAAATTGGCTGCGTTTAGTACAGAAAGGTGTGTAATTTGGATTGTTGCATTGGGTTAATAGACACGGACTCTGACTCTAATTTCCACTAGTTCCTAGATTTACTGACATTACCCTACAAAGGTTATGTACTAATTATTTTTTTTAAAAGCTAATCTTTAAATTCCTCGATGAATGAAATGACACAAAATTAAAAATGAATTATTGACATTTACATGTTTTTTTCAACACATAGATGGCTAGTAGTGCATTTAACATTGAGTGCTTTTTTTTAAGCAAAACATTGATTGATTAAAATTTGGGCTCAAGTTACAACTCAAGTTTTTTTTTATTATTTAATAGCATTTAACATAAAATTACATTAAACAGGCTCAACATTAAACTTAGGAATATGTTTATTTCATTAAAAGTCAGACTACAGGTACTAAATGGTGGCCACAAATTAACGTTTCAGCTCCTGGAATCCCAATATTTTTCACTCCATGACTTCTGGGTACCGTGAAGTCTTGTGCAAACCCTCCTTTAGTTTGTTGGGTGTACTCTAGCAATAAAAAAAGAAGAGCTATTGTTTTTGCTTCAAACGTATTCATTGCTACATGATCTGAGAAGCCAGGATGCTTCATCGTTTTCTTTCAACCATATAACACCATGAATCTGGCTCTAGAACGTGTTCTCAGAATGGATGCAGAGTTATAGCGTGAACTAGAAAACTGCAGACGATTGAGAGTGTGATCAGAGATGGAACAGAAAGAATTAATGCCAGTGTGAAAGCTCCCTGTATGTTTCAGACACTAGCTTGTTTACTAAGAAGAGAGAAATTGCTCTTAACTGCAAAGGCTTGTGATAAAGTTAACCAGCAAACAATAACCAGGACCGTTTTTATAACAGTTGCAGCTGCATGGGAACAGATAGTTTATTCCTTTACATTTGTATTCACCTGTGTCAATATTCAGAGAGCTGCTGTGTTTCTAAAGAAGCATTTAAAATTTTGGCATCAACTAGGGGTGTACCATTATATTCAATATGGTGCATTTTCCATTATTCGATGGACAACGCTACAGTGGGGGGTGGGGAACGCTAAAATAAGCTTCATAAATATTTTGCTTTATTAGTCTTTGGCAAATAAAAAAACATCCACCCACTAGGGGGCATCACTAACATTTGCATTACTTTGATATGTCTCAAGAGAGCTCATTTTATATTGTTCCTATCATTCGGGAGTAATTAATAACTGTCTTCAGATCAATTTAAAACATGCCATCCTATTAATTCGGACAAATACCTTTCAGGCAAATAATTGGATGTAACAACCGTTCGTTTCCAAAAAAAAGCTCCGTATTGGACAAGAACTTCCGCAACCTTTGTATTTTGTTGCATTGAATCCTGATTTGAGGAAAGAGTAGATAATGTGAGGAAGAACAGCTTTGTCCATCTTTGCGTTACAAGCGCAATATACCCTTTGGCGTTCACCCATGCTGTGTCCTTAGCGTACAATATTGAAGCAGAATAAGAGTGCTAAACTGACTCAATAGAACAGACAGTCATTTCAAGCTTTGGTGTCTTGTTTTTAGAGAAAAGGTTTGTATTTTTGTTTGTTGCGTTATTGTAATTAGTTCAATATGTTCAACAATCAGTGACCACTTAACATCCAAAGATTTTGGTTCCAAAATGCTATTAATCCATACATTTAAATAGAGAAAAATTAAGGGTTTGCATTATAATCTATTTCTGTTTCACTCTGTGATTTTTTTTCTAATGTATTTCTGTTACTATTTTTAAAATCTAATATACATTTACACAGAATGCTACAAATTAATAACCCAAAAGGGCCATATTTCTGATCGTATTTATTATTGATCCCAAACATAATGAACTATATTGAACCACGACTTGATTAAAATCTTGTCTACATTCATCTTGCATTATATTCAAAGTTTCATTCAGCTCATTGCAGTTGATAAACCATATTTCTCTTCGGTGAGCAGCAGGAGATCTCTGGTAGTTTTCCAGTACCTGAATTTCTCATCTTTTGGTTCCTACTGTAGAGGTCTTTAGATCACATTCCTTATTTCTCCACAGATAAAACGACCAAAGGGAAGTTGAAAATATCCATTTTTATAATACTAATACCGACTACGTGTTTACAGGCAGGCACAGTCACTAGGGTCATGTGATCAAAAAGCGTGCCATGTATTGCTCAAATGTGCTAGTTTTGGTGGTAAGTCAATATTTAGTTAAACTCAAATATAGTGTTAAAAAATGAGCCTTCCTGAATGCTGCCAAGAGAAAGAAAAACTGCTTATTACTAATTTTAATGTGCATTTGAATTAAATTCAGTGTTGTTAGGATAGCAAGAGAGTATTTATATGTTACCAAATGTAATATTTTTAATTTAAGCTCTAGCTGTGTGGGTCATTTTTTCTTTTTGTTTGTTTTGGTTATGTATCGAGTGCACGGGGTAGATGTGACACTCGGGGTGTTCCCAAAGGGCAAAAAAGTTCGTAGTGATTTACCCCTCTGAAATATGGGCCTCTTGTTTGCCCCATCCTCCCCCTATGACTCTTTATTTCTCTGTTGAGCAGGCCGCTCGAAGGCGTCGCCATCATAAACACTGGAGGGGGTGCCCCTTCAACCTAAAATTCTTTACATTTTTCTTCCCCTTTTTTCTCCCCTGAAATGGACCAGTGAACATGGGTCATAGTACATATGATGTTGACACAAGCGACTGATTAACATTCACTCAAGTTCTCTTTGCATATTTAAATGTACGCTCCCCTTGTTTAGGGGGGAGATAAATGAAGCATGTTTCAAATTGGTTTTGGAGCGCTGCAAGTAATGAAGCTATTTTGCCCATTGTTCATCCTCAGGATGTGTGCTCAAACTCAGCTTGCTAGTATTTGTGCACTGCTAATGCTGATTTAATAGATAAATGTTGATTTTAATGTGTGTCGCTATGAGCTAATTAGTTAGCTAATAAACATTACGGTTCAAAGTATTGTGTTTTCGTAGAAAAGTGTGCATTTAAATGAGTTTGACACTGTCTAAAATTTGCTAAATGATGCTTTTTTGCAGCAAACCAGCCACCAGTTAAAGATTGTGAAACTGGGTGTTTCCACAACACCCCAAAACTCGTAACATATGTTGAAGACTGTAGCCTGTGCCTTTTCCTTCATTTAAAGCAATACATTTTCTTTCGACACTTGCTGTATTGAAGAAGAAGAATACGAAACCTTGGTCAAAAAAAGACACATTTACAGGGTTGTTAATATGCATGAGAAACTATCCAATCACTGAGGGGATTCCTGAATGTGTTAAAATGAGAAAAATATGAATTCGATTAGATTGGTTTCCTCATTTCCTTTTGCAAATCAACAGTTTTGCTCATAATGTTTGTTTATGTGCTTTTATTAATGTTCCTCCATTGTGAAACCATGAATAAAAGAAATGCTTATGATCGAGTTAATCAATTATCCAGTTTTGCCAATCCCCTACTGCTTTAAGCAACCAATAAAAGCACCAACGAAATTAATAATTGTACTCATTCCAACAATGACAATCTGATCTTTAAAATGAGGAAAAAATGTTTTAAAGGATGCCTTTTTCATTAATTATTTAAGTAGAAGTCCGAGATATTTATCCAGACGAGGATGTGAGTCAATCTCTTGTAGATCAAATTTATATCAATCATCACAAGAATGTTGATTAAACGCACAGCAGAGAGCTGCTCTAATGTTTAATCATGTGACTAATAACCTTTTTAAAAATGTAAGCTTTTGTTATTGAGACTGTGGTATTAAATGCTGTTATTTGTGAGATTTTGCAGTAATTAGATCCAACTGTGTGATGATTCTTAATATGTTTTGTCTTTAATGTTACATCTATTGTTTGACTGAAATCATCCAGTATTTTATTAAACTAAACTTTGAAAACAAACCATTTTCAATTCCAAGACACAAAGGGAAATCTTGCACTTTCTGTTTGCTTACGCTGCCCATGGATTTACTTATTAATTTACCATTTGAATTATTCTTTTTCAAAGAAGTGCTCTTATAGGTCTTGCAGCTTCCAATCATTTTATGTGAATCTTTTTCTTATACAAGTAATGAAGACTCGCAATCTTGTTCATGTTTTACAGATGGAGAAGTTTTTTTTTCCTCTCTTTTTATGCCATTTTCTCTTTCTTTCTCGCCACCAATTCCCTCCTTATGAGCTCAAATCACTTAAAATGGAGTCTGTAGATCACATGGCCCCAGAACAGGCATGTGCTGGTTTGGTCATGCTATCCCTTCACACACACACTCATTTCAAAGCACAGAGGGGGGAGGGGCTGGCAACACCCCCCTCAGACCTACATGGAGTCATACCTTCCTCTTATTTCAGAAACATGCTGGATGTAAAGCGCACAGGTCTTCTCTAATGTGATTGATGATTTGTAAACTGGCTGATGCATGTTTAGGTCAGACGTGATTCAGAACATTTTTGGATTGATGCTCACCTGAACACAGCAGTAACTAAAAGGGGCTTTCAGGTGGTGGTTGCTAGGGGGATGGGAAATAGAGCAAATGTTTGTGGATTACTCATTTTAACAGTTAAATCTGAAAGTTGTTTTGGGGGGTTTTATGTGTAGTTTATGTATGTAACAATTGTTGTATGCAAACATCAACTCTTTTGTTCTGCTAGTGTCAATAAAAGTTTATTTTTAATTCCTTTATTTACTGGCAAATCAGTTAATAATGAGGTAAATTCAGAAACTACGTTTGGGTGCTTAAAATAATAAACTGCAACTGCAATGTTTGAAAAACATTTTCCCATTCCATGACTTCCATTCTTTTATTGTTGTATTTAATAATACAATGGATAAGGAATTTGTTCAATTACTAAATGACCAGAAAATAATGGTAAACATGTTTTAAACAGTTGCTGAATAATGTTTTTAAATGCGTTCGTTTGTGAAAGTTTTTACATTTATTAAACAATTCATTTCATTCATAATAAAAGTTCTACTTTTTACATTTTAAGTCTTCATTTGTTGTACACATTTAAACTAGGATCAAAGGATATTTACGTTCTTTAAAATGAACGTGTTGTGTTTTGGGGTGGTCCTCATAAAATATAAACATAATTAACATAATAATTTTAGAATAAAGTTTAGAGATTAACGTTGTCTTTTTTTCGATGAATAACAAAATAATAGAAAGTTTGAAAAATTAATAATTATATTTTAATTTACGGAGGGATTGTTGAACATTTTTTTTTTTTTAATTTTGGTAAACTTTTAAACGCTTCCTTGTGTCCTTGATTATTAACTTTTTTAATGCAAAATACCTTTTTAAAATAGACGCTTCCGGAGTACTTTATTGGAGTGTGTGGAAATATTACAGAAAAATTGTGTTCTGAAATAAATCGTGATAATTGTTCTCCGTATGATTTTTGTGCCTTAAAGTTTTCAATGTATTTTTTGTAACGACCCTGCAACTTAGTTTAATTTTACAAACGTGTTCTGCATTGTTAACTTACTTAATGAAAGTAAATATCTTCGTTTTATTTCTATCAGAGTCAATGTCCATTTCACTTCCTTCCGTTCAAGTGAAAATGCAGAAAAGTCAAATTTGTAAATGTTTTGATGTTTAGTCACTGTTTAAACTGTGTGTTTCTTTAAGAAATAAAGCAAACAAGAAACAAAAAAATGCAGAAATGGCTCGAGATTATTGAAGTTGGGATGATTTCCTCGCGTTCTACGATCAGATCGTGACGCAAACGTTTCTTTGAGTCGGAATCTATTTTAATCTTCAAGCCGCGCTCCTGCTTCAAGAGAAACCCAAGCGCGCTGAGTCAGGTGCGCAGCGCGGATGCTCGGTTCTGCGCGAGAGTGCTTTCTGTTCCGTTACACCCCCCATTTCCTCGTCAACGTGATGATGTACTGTTGTTGTCCAGCAACCCCCTCTCCGTTCCCCCGGGGTGGGCGGTGCAGTGACGCCGCGCACCGCCTCTTTCACGGCGCTGTAGTACTCTCGAGGAGCCCGGTGACTTTATGAATGAAGGCAGGTCTCCCCCTCGCCGAAGACACTGCGCGCCACCGCGTGCGTAAAGGGGAGTGAACGCGGCTTCTGCTGCACTGCAGGCAGGCATCCGACGGCTAATGCCCACACCAGAACATCATCTGGCTCAGATAAATCCAATAAACTGGAATGCAACGCTTTAATTCTGCCCGATGTGCATCATTGTTCTTGCTGAGCTCTCGTTGCATCTGCAAAACAATGGGCGCCACAAATGAATCGTGAACGAGGAGAACGCGCGGTTAATGTTTAATTTAATACAAATGTAAAGGTTGCTAGTTTATTTATTATGCCTTGGTGAAGCAAACACAGCGCGGCCACTGCTGACATACACATTCGACTTGCCATTGTTCCATGTGCAAAAGGGAAACCGTGATTTTGGGGAGTTTTGGGATCTGTTCATGGTGCACGCTTCGTATTTAAACAATTTAAATTGAGGGCATTTATAAAATGTACAAATATTCTTAATTATTTGTATTATTAGTTTTGTTTCTATAATTATTCTTTCTATATTATGTGCATCACTGCAGGGCTGACATGGATGTATATTTGGTTCGTATGTTCCTTATCGTTTTCTAGACATTCTGCGTGTGCCCTTGTGACTGGGATTCATTGTGGTAATTGGGCGTTGTCAGTTGGCTGAACTGGTCCACATGCTCGAGGCAGGTCCAGGCCTCTATTTCTTCATCGTAAACTAGAAATTCAGGCTGGTTTTGTTGAAGAGTGACGAGATAATCAGTAAACGTTCGCGCAGACACGAGAAGCGCATTTTCATTTCAATGCATTTATTTATGTATTTTTATTTTTTATCTATTGCTTCCTTTTTAAAGTTGTATGTTGTTGGGTAATGAGTTGATTCATAAAAAACAAGAAGTGTTGGGGATGCATTTCCATTGTCGAAGTTATTCATTTGCCAAAAGATTACAAAAGTTGCGTGCACATTGCGTAAACAGCAAACGTGCCTTTCTTTTACATAAATAAGTTTAATTATTATTATCAGACCAAAGTTTTCGTTTCTTACGATTTTTCACACTTTGAAATATTCATAAATAAAATATTTAGAAATATTTTAAAGTGAAAAATGCTCTCTTTTCCGCTTTCTCCAGTGCACGGCTTCGAATGTTAACCAACTAAACAAAACTAACCCACTTTGGCGAATTTGTACAAGCATGAGAAGATTTATTTTAAAAGCAACTAATGAGTGTTTTAATGACTTTTACGCCGTTGTTTTTCGCATTTCTCTTCTCTCTGCATTCAAGGGATCGAAAAGCGCCCGGTAAAACTGCCCGGTAAAGGCCGCTTGTGGGCATTTATGAGGCATAGAGGTCAAATATTTAATTGCAGGCTAACCAATAATCTTCAAATTGTGCAAGAACTTTTTATTCCTAGTTCATTATGACGTTTTAATGCCCCCACAGATAGCATTTATTTATTTATTTTCCATTTAAATACCTGGCTGTTTTCTCTTAAATGTGGTTTATAACTTAACCGTGCAAACTAGACCGTATCTTCCATTACTAAGTTAAATTGAACTCTTTACATGCAGCAACCACGGATCCAGCCCCGCCATCAACCCTCACAAAATGGAGGCGCAAACGCTTCCTTCACAACGGTGCAAAACCTGAAGTTTGACCCAAAATAAAAGCACAGCAACCTTCCACAACAACAATCCTTACTATTCTTTTGTTTTGTTTGGGGTTTTTTTTGCACGCCGGCCCACCACAAGAGTTAAAATGCATTTATAGACTAAATATCCATTTTAAAGAAAGAAGCAAACTCCCCCTGGCGCGCGCAAGTGGAAATGTTTTTACAAGAAATTACGTTTTTCTACTCAAACCATTCCATCTTTACCTTCTGTAATGGCTTGTAAAGTATGAATTTAAACAATAGCTCCTGATTTTGAAACAGCATCTTTGTGTGCACTAGTATGATTCCCAAGCCAGTACATTTTTGCTGTTTGATGTCCTGCAGCCCCTTCCCCCTTGTTACAAGCACCTTCCCATAATCTGAAGGCTCTTTGAAAAGTTCGATTGTTTGTGAGCAACCCAAGTCCTCTGCCCTGTGGCTCTTTTAAAGCTTCCCCTTGTCCACTTTAGGGTCAAAGGTTGGGATGCCACTTCTTGGAGGCAAAAGCGTTTGGATGAAATCTCTATCCCACTCCCCCTCTGTTCCCTGTTGCTCCGTTTTACTCAAATAGCAGAGAGAGGGGCTGACGGATGAGAGGGAAGGGTGTTTCACATGATAATATGCAGGAAAGGACCTCAGGTTCTGTAGGCTTCACCCCCACCACCCCCACCGGCTGCTGTTTCAGAGCCATTGCATTCCTCAGCTGAGCATGTCGCTCCCTGCACACTTTGACATGTTAAGTGCAGTAAAAAGCAGAGTGGCTCCTTTATGCTTTATAGTCTTCTTTGAGCCTGGCAAGTAGCAATTAATTTATCTTCTCAAGTCGAAATAGGCTTTTAACAGGTTTTGGTGTTTGCTGCTTAATGGTGATGAACTTTAACTTATCCAAACAATTCTTGTTGTTGTTGGTGAAACAATGCAAGCGACTGGAGGATTTTTAGCTCATTTTTGCATGAACCTGGATTTGATGGCTTTAAAATGATTTACATTAGTTACAGAACATGAAAATATAACAATTTAGAAACAAAAAGGGCTAAAATGAAATAGTAGGTTGAAGGGTTTTGGGATTTTGTAGACAGGCGGGTTTTAGGGAAACAAACTCTGTTGCTCTTGCTGAAATGGTTTAAAATTTTTAAAAAAAAAAAAAACACAATCACGAGATGACACACTGATCATATAAAGTCAGATTATGAAAAAGTATTTTATAATCATTTCTATTCCTACTCAGTCAGTTTTCGGTGCGATTAGCCACACCAGACAATTTCTCATGACACTCTTGATTAAATGATGTATTTTATTTGCTTAGTTTGAGTAGAATTTGTGGCTATTGCATTCTTTTAGCTGCTACGGTGACTGTTTGAACTGGTGAAAGCTCACTTCCCCTATCCTCTGGTTTGTCAAATCCATTTTAGACAGATACTTTACAGTCACCACTCACTTTTGGATGGACTATAAAATATTTATCCACATTTTCCTGCCAGGCAGTATAGCATGAAAAATTAACACACATTGCTCTTACAGCACTCCGCCACTTGTCTCGGGTCAGTGTAACACAATGCCAACTTCCTCTTCCGTCACAGTTCAAATCCTGAGTGGGAAACCCAAATTGTTCTTAATGTACACAATTCTCTTCTGTTTATTTGTTTTAGAATCAAAAATCATATTTGAAAATCATATTTTTTATTTGATTATGCAGTATCATCTAGCACTGCGTGAACGATCGCAAGGATTCGTGTTCTTACTTCGTTTTAAAAGTTTCTGATGGCCAATAAATCCAACATTTTTCAGTTTTAAATAAAGAAATGGCCAGATACTTTCTTGTTGGTCATGTGATGTAATCATGTAGTGTCTGTAAACCAAGACAGTGGTTTGTTGGCTATTGTTTTATTTTAAGAAAGTTATTTATGCATTTATCGAACCGGACATATTTTTCAAGGAATGGTTAGTTCTTGCTTTCCCAGGGATTCAAACTCATGGTCAATGAGTAGTAGCAATCCAAACCAAAGTAAATATTACTCATTTTTTTTGCAAGTTGCTAGAAGCTTAAGATTAAAAAAAATTGTTTTAGAGTTTCTGAGTCATCTCTGAATTTCTGGAGCCTGCATAGATTTATGAATCCTTGAGGCATTTTGATTTGATCATTTCCTGAAATTCAATAAACTTCTATTAATTAGAACCCGTAGATCACATTTCATATCAATGAAAAACAAATGTCTGGTGCTGATTCATACTGTGTTGCATACTTAAACGGTGCTTTTTAGAGCACTGCAATTTACTTTTATTGCATAACGGGGACAGGAAGCTAAATACCGACCCTCAACGTCTTCTGGTATGTTGCAAGTTGCATGTGATGATGCTAAGCTTGAGGAGTGACCCTTCACCTCTCTGAGGAATAGGGCAAGGGGAAGGAGAGGAGAGGGGGAGGGAGGGCCTATCAGGTAATGCAGAGCAGAGAGCACGGAGAAAGAGGGAATGAGAACCAGAGTTCTCAGGAAAAGGGGGGGATGGGACATCTGGTATTTCTGGTAAAGTTGTCTCACCATCTCTGCTACTCCTCTTTGATTCAGAGCCTGGAACCCCCTTGTCTTGTAGCTCCAGCAAGAGTAGAGGTCACCAAAAAACTTCTTCATGATGATGGTTTTAGAGTCTTGTGGAATGTCCACGTTCATCTAGGAGTTCAGAAAGTCCCTCCATGGGTGTGTGAAACATAGGATCCTCCCCATCCTGTCTCTTCCCCTCCCACTCCTAGCCGCCATTTTGGCTGTGGAGGCCCTGATCTACGCTGTGTTGCTGGCTGCTTGATGACTGAACTTCTGTGTCGTGACCTACCTCAGTAGATCTGCTTGAGTTCTGCCGTGGGTGAGGTTTCAAGCACGAGGCTGAAACTCTGATTATAAATATGTTATTTTACTTGTTAAGTGTTGACAAAAGATTTTATGAGCTTTATAATATTGTAAAAGTAAGACCTGACATATTTTAAAATCTAGATGCTGAGTGAATTATTTGATAGAAAGAAAAATGCTGCATTGGTTTTTAGAAATACACTTTACCTAAAAACTCAATTTTTGCATTCTGTTAGTTGAGGAAAAGGTTATTTATGTATTTATGTTTAGTGCTTTTTCAAGTATAGGTCTTTGACTTGCGTAAAAGTCATACAACATTTTAGCTATTTGAGAAAAACATTGTACAAGTCTTTGCAAAGAAACTGGTTTATATTATTTGAATTTTTTTTATGTGTGTGGATGAACATTACACTTCTAAATGAATCACAGATATGCAAGCAAAATGTATTTGTACTTGATAAACCTTAAGCCTATATTTAAAGGAACCCCACTGCCAAATTTTAAACTCTGGTTAGTCAGGGTTAAATTTTTTGAAGCGAAATGCGGTGTTCTGTGTTTTGTACCATAGCACCTAATGCGTGTTTTCACGTAAAAACACAATTCTGCAATAAAAAAAGTCAATTGTGTTAAAGATGTCTCCAACAGTCCACTTCATGCACCTACCAATGCTTTTGTTTCTCCAAACAAGCAAAAGGAACGTTCAGCAGGGCTATCAGACGTGAAAACAGAGTTTTTCTGATATCGGTTTTTCCCAGTATTCTAATGTTCCTGAGAGTATTAAAAAAGAGAGTATTTCTGCTGGAAAACCGAAGACACTTCTGTTAACCGTCGACAAAAAAAAAAAAAAATAAAAAATCATTGAAGATGTTTGTGAGGAATGTCATTTATTTTCTTCTTGCCATTTTATGAAGACTGAATATTTAAAAAAATAAAACTTAAGGATGAAAAAAAAAATTGATGTTGAAATCAAATAATGAGCCACGTTAACGTGAAAATGTTCTGTGCAAAACAAGCCAAAAAAAAATCAGCCCAAAGTTGCACTGAATATTGTTTCATGGCTATTTGGGGCTAAAGTCCCACCCTCCTCTGCTTCAGATTGGCTGGATCGCAAGTGCGACACATGAGACAAAAATTGCTTTCCGTCAAGAGTTGATTTGTTTGGATACTTACGTTATTGAGATCGGCTTCCAAAACTGTCCCAGTTTGTTCCCTCTGCAGTTATTACATGGTATAGATTAGTGTCCATATCATAATTTCTGTGCATGAGAAATCAAACGTGTGGGGTGGGAGACTTGGGAACTCTGCATTTTAATGGATATAAAACATTTAATGTTATGTTTAGGGATGTTTGCATAAGAAAGAAGGATCAGTTTCAGATTTTCAATCATGAAATTAGTGCTGTCAAACTATTTTAAAATAATCAGCTAGATTATCATTAAAAAACTTTTTGGATATGTAAAAATAAAATGTAAACTCAAGACAAAGAAACAATTTAAATTCAAAATCTGATTATCAAAATGTTTGTTTAACTTGAAACGCTGTTTACAATAAACCTGCAATATCCCCAAAATTAACAGTTGGCTTGAAAGTCATATTAATTTTAGTTTATTGATTCCAGTTTGTTGATCATGAAAACAAATAATAAAAGATCCTCGTTGGGAAAACCTGAATAACATAAGACCTCTCCAAAGGAGGAGGAATAAACGAAGTTAAATGAAACCATGACCAGAATTGCTTGAAAGGCTTGCGTTGGGGGGAAACAGAATGAGCAATCATTTGATGGAACTATGATCGCATGACCAAGGCAGAAGAAAATACACAGTGAAAATTATAAAATTAGCAAAAAGGCAGAAAACAAAGGTATTATTTTAACAGAATGTGACAAAAAGTCCTTGCTTGGTCTTATTTGTACTTTTTTGCACATTAAACACACGAAAATACAAAAATACATTCATTTTCCAACCCGCTTTTCCCTTTTGGGGTCACGAGGGTTTTTGTGCTCCAGCGCACATTGGGCAAGAGGCGGGGGTACACCCTGTAAAGGGTCACCAGTCCATCGCAGTCATTAAATATTTCGATTTCATTTCTTGCGTAACTGCACTAAGTTTGCCAGCTCTGTGTTGAATATAATCCTTTATGTTTTGAAGGAATTTGAGAATTCAACGAGGACATTACATGTAGTTCACTCTCTTATCCCAGTATCTGATGATAAGCTAAAAAAAATACTCTTTTCTTGCTCCTTTATTGTTAGTCTCTCTTTTTCCTTTATAAACCCAGTTATTAAAATCAACTCTGATTGGACGAATGGATGCAAGCTTGCAGGACGTTGATTTGGCAGGTTGAGACTTCTAAAGGGGTTTTTTGGGGCTCCTTGTGTGCTTCATTTCCAGTCCGACGTCTCAAATGATGAGCTACATATGTTTAATTGCTGGTCAATGACTATGTTTTGTTGTTTTTGTTGTAATTTTGTCCTATCCTTTCAAATGGAGAAGCAGAGTACTCGTGATCTTACTACAAATCACCCTGACCCTTGTAATTACGTCTCCATTTTGGCCGTAGAGAAATATTGTAGGGTTTAAAAGTGGTTAAGTCGCCGTCTTCAGTGACTTTTCTCTAAGAAGAGTTTCTCCTTTGAGCACGGTTGACGAAAGGATTTCAAGTGTCTGAAGCTTTTAAAGTGATTGCATGGGAAAGCTTGCAAAGTTTTTAATACTGTGAAACTGTTGAGAGCGGGTTTCTGGAAGCTTCTTTAATGTCATAAAGAGCAATCTTTCTATTTTCGACTTGTCATTCATTAAAAATGTTTGGCTGGATGTTGGCTGAGGGGCATCCTCCAGCTTCTTGTTGGTGTTAACATTAGGAATGATCTCTGTATCGAATCTGAAAAAGAAAACATTTCACTGAGATGCTTCAATGAAACACTGTCTCTTCTTCAGTTTAAGTTGGAGAGTTTCCTGAGGATTTCCATTTATCTTGAAACATCATCTACCATCAGTGAGTAGAAAAACGCAACGTTTTAAATCTCAGAAAAGCTTTGGCCCTAAAGCCTTATTATCTCCTTGAAGCATTTTGTGTTTCTCCGCGAGTACCAGCCTGTGGTAGCATGTCATAAACGCTAGTCGATGGTGTAGTTTTCATGTGGTTCACGATGGCTCAATTTTCTCCTGAAAAACTAGGTGGGACCCTGTGATTGACAGCTTCGCAGAACAGACTTACCGTCAACACGTCATTATAAAGATCAATACCCGCCGCCAATGTTCAAATTCAGAGAAGTCCTTCTCAAATTTTTTCAAAAAAGTCGTTTCCATCTTTATCATTGAGGAAGTGGCGCCCCCCTTCCCTCCACATTCTGTGTGTATAAAGTTTGCATTTTGGAAGGTTCACGTCACAAGCTACGAGGGAAGGTTTTATTGCTTAGCTTGACGTGGAAGTTTAGTTTAGTTTTGTGAGTAGAGGTCCTTTGCTCGCTAGTAATTTCTACAAAATTGTAGCCTACTTTTGTGCAAAAACAACCACCCCAGCAAGATTAAAATCCATTCAGGTGCATTTCATGAATCACCACAAAATTTGATGCCTTCTAAAATGATCCGTTCTGTTTGATTTTGACATCAAGAAGTAAGTTTTCATGCTTTTAAAGATCATCAAAAGTTTTCACATTAAGTTTTGAGGCTTTTACGAGTCTTCTTTGTTTAAGGGAGCACTGGACAATGCTGTATAAACCCAGTTCAAGCCATTCCAAGCCACTACAATCATCCTGCAGGCCGAAGTTACCCACATGTGAATTTTATTGTTCATATATTGCCTGAACATCTCAAATCCGATCTGTTTTTTAATCCTGAAAGGTCAAGTCTCATTTATCCACCTTATAATTGAAATCCATATTTTGCATATCTCCAGCAAAAGCTACTAAAATTTGTGTTTCTTAATGTTTGGTTGAAATAATGGTGTATCGAAGCCACGTGATAACTGCAATCATATCGGTGTTCACCTAATAATAGATCATAATGTAAACGAGCATACCAAAAACGAATCAGATTTTAGCAAAATGTCTAAACCGAACGTCAAGACTTCTGTGTTTTTGCTCTGATTTAGCCTTCAATTTCAATGAGATTTGGTTGATTTCTATCAACACATAAAACACGAGGATTCTCATGTTTACGAGTGCCGTGCGTGCTTCTATAGGCTCTCTCGGATCTTATCTCACGGCACACAGCTTTATCAATACTTTGCCTTTCATGTGCACAAGTTCAAGATAGGAGTAAACTTTAGTTATGTGCTGCTGAACTGCTCTTACGGCACAAAAGCACATACCAGCCCTCAAACGAGCACGCACACACCCTCCCCCTAAAGCTACTCGCTTGCACACGGCCCTCACCTTTGACCCTAGAGGAGGCTTTTTGCATCTTTTAGGAGTTTGTTAATTTTATTAACATTTATTTTATTGATGCATTGAAAATGCAACAAGTAAAACATGGCAACGTCATGCAAAGATATCCTTTGACTGAACAATGCAAACTTTTGTACGTAATTTTGGTTTTATTTACAAAGTGTCACTCTCGCATCAGCCAAGCAATCATTATTAGGTGAATCCATTTAAATTGAGCAACATTTTAAGTAAACAACTAACAAAGACATCACAGGTGCTGCTGGCTGCGTTCAAATTTTCACATGCCATTGATTTCTAGGCTGTTGACCAATCAGGACGTGACCTGGTGGGTTTTAAAGGTGCCAAACAAGAAGGCTGTTTTTCTCTGGTGGGGGCTGGGTTGTAAAAACTGCTTGCGGGTGTGTGGTGAGTGTTGGTGGGTGGGATGCGGAAGCGTCACTTTGGGGGAAGGGTTCGAGAACGAGCTGATTGATCAGTAGGAGAGTGAACAGATTGCTGCTGTTTGTGTGGCCTTTGCCTTTTGTTGTACCTTTCGGGGGCTTTTTACCAAAGACATGAAACCTGAGAGTTGTTGCGGGACGGGTTTCATGCAGAGAGCCCACAACAGAAAGAAAGGTACAGATATAAAGGCCTTGGAGAACTTCATCTGCAAAACTGGACAAGGCTTGATTTGAGTTGACCGTGCACACACAGATGATTTGTGTGGCTTGCTGAATTCTTTGGTCCCTCATTGGCCCTTTTGGCCGCCATTTGCATGAAGCGTGGTTGAAAGCGGGGCAGCGGACGCCATTTTCTCATTCTGTCAATTGGTGGGCGTTAACCTTCAGGGTTCAGAGGTCTTCAGGGTTTCAAGTCTCAGTCACTGAAGCAGAGTTTCAAGCCCCTCCCTCATGACCTCAGTCACCCATTACCCTAAATGAACCTAGATGTATGGAGTGGATTAAAGGTTCGCCGTTACTCCCTCTGTAGGCTACAGAGGGCTTCAACTTTGTGTAGGATAACTCCACGGAAGCACGAGAACTAATTGTTGTACCCTTGCATTTTATACATCTGCTATTAATAAATCAATCACATTTCATTGCTTTCAAATTACTCACTTTTTGTGTGGGTTTTCTCTCTCTCACTCTCTCTCTCTCCCTCTCTCTCTCTCTCTCCCTCTCTCTCTCTCTCCTTCAAAATTTCCAATTTTTGGAAGCTTCCGGGACAGCTGGCATCAATGTCTCATTTCAATGTATCCATTCAGTCTCTTTCCATCTCTCTTCCACCGATGCTTACAAGCATCATTTACATTCTAGAAACTTTACACACTGACTTTATTCGACATTCACCTCACATGCTCTGTTCCAAAACTGTGGTTTAAACACTAGAAAATAAAGTTTTTCTGTGCACAATTTTAAATTTTGTGAAGTCTGTTCCAAATTTGATGAACATTTCAATGTAAAGGACACAAATCTTCCTTGTAAATCAACATTTGAATGATGATGAAAAATATATTACAAAATAATTAAAGAAAACACAGAAAAATTAATATATGTTCTTCTTACAAAAATGTATTATTAAATAAGTTTATAAAGTAATAAAAAAATATTGGTAAATATATGTAGGTAATGTATTGAAACCATGTGCATTTATTCATTTATGTATTTCTTTGTTCATATGCAAACTGGCGAAGCTAAATAAATATATTTATTATATATTATATACCGTTATTTATTTATTCATGCAATTATTTGCACTTTTCATCTTATGTTCTGTTGTTCTTCAAAGTTATTAATCTTTTTTTATTGTTATTATTAAATGAAGATAAGTTTACGATACTAAAAATATTTTTCTTTTTGTTTCTCCGTGGACAGAACCAGAAAACTCCAGATCCGAAACATTCCACCACACCTGCAGTGGGAGGTGAGTCCCTTCTGATGGATATTAATAGTTGCTCCTGAGTAGCATGATGCTCGGCCGGGGATGACTCCTAAAGATGCTTTTTCCCATGTCAAGCCTGTTTACATGCACAAAAAGTGGATTAGTGCAGGAGAAAAAAAAGAGATGGTTTATTACAGATGGTTTGTGCAGTTTCAACCAACTTTTACACAGGAAGTGATGTCACATTTGAAATAATGTGCTTCTGTACGATATAGAGCTGGTGGAAAAAAAATCGAATAATCGAAAAAATTTATTAAATGTGAAAAAAATGTAGATATCACAGAATGAAACTTGGATAAATAAATAAAACAGTAAAATAAAACATTACACAAATAAAAGAAAACATTTAAGTAATAATTTAAGAATGGTTTCTTTTATTTGTGTATTGTTTAATTTAACTGTATATTATTTACATTTATTTATCTAACCATTTATAATTTTTTTATGTAAATGGTTATGTATATATTTGTATGTATTGTTTATTTACTTATTTATTTACACATTCATTTGTTTATATTTGTAATTTTTTCTTTATACCTTAATTTTTTTATTATGTAGGCACTTTATAAAACAATGTCATTAAGAGTGAATTAATGATAACCTGTTTACACTACGTTTTTTCTTTTTAATTCAAAAAGCACTAGTACTTAAGTGACTTCCACTGACTCAGATTTAGATATTTACCATCAAACATTGTCTTATTTGTATTATTGCAATAAATTAATGCCCCTTTTTTTGGAAATGAGCCTATTACGAGAAATTTAGTTTTGCTACATCTGTTTACTAAAGTAATTAAGGTAAATAAATCTCTGGTTTCTAATTAAAACCAGTAATAATGTGCAAATGTATATTTGTTTTTAATGCTAAATGAGCATCAGATGTTGCTATAGGCATTACTCAACATTTTTAACAATTTTAATTAAAATCCAAGTGCATCGATAATTGATTATGAATGTAATCGTAGTGGAATCAGGAGGTACTCGTCGATGTCCAGCCCTAGTACAGTGCTTGAGCAGATATTTTGCTAGTTTTGATGATAATGCATCGTAGAAATGTTCAGTTTTTTTTTGGACCGGTTTTCCTTAGTTCTGATTAGTTACCCACCAAAGATTAATCGTACAGATGGTGAAATTCCTGCACTTTGTCGAACAATTGCTCAGTGATTTGGACCTTGTATGTGTTTTGTTGTGTTAATGGTGGATGCGTCCGAATATCTACGACGAAGATGAGCGATCACAAACCTTGGAGTTTGCATTGACACTGCATGCAGGGGCTTGAATCTACGAAGAGGCTGTGCTAAGCTCAATATACTGGGACACGTAAAACACTAAGGGCAGCATTAATATCTGTAGGTTTGTTTAAACTTAGCTTTTCCAGTTAGTCAACATAAATGTATTAATTAATGCAGCCACAGACAAAGTTCATGTATTTTTCTGACCATAAGGCGCACCGGACTTTTACTTCTAGTCAGAAATAGGTGCAATTTAGCGAATTCCTCATCAAATTAATCATCTGAATCCCACTTTCATTTTCGGAATCGTTAAAACTATTACCAACAACTGCTTTGTAATTTGTGCTTGGTGTGTTTAAATAAGCTGTAATTAAATCAGATTTTTAAGAGTTGATAAAACAAGTAGATTCTGCGTCTAAATGTAGTTTGCTGGATTGTTATAAACGTACAATATAGTTCCAAAACTGTTGAAATGTGTGTGTAAGTGGGCTTCCAAAAATTCCGATCAACCTCTAAACTGCAAAATGAGGAAACATCAACTAACTAGTCTTAACTTCTAACTAAGAACTAAGAAACTTAAGTAAAACCTGTGTCTGCTGATGTGGGAGCAGTTTTGTCTTTCTGGAGTCCAAATTGAACTCTACATTGAGGATTATTGAAATTATAGTGGGAGGAGCCTCTTATTCTGTTTTAAAGGAATTCATCCGTCATTTTGTGTTTAGCTATGGAGGATACGGTGTCTGCTGCTTGTTCTTGCAGTGTGTTTAAGATATATCTTGGCTCTTGGCCAGGTTTTCCACCTCCTGCCGGTCACTTGTACCATTGTCAGCCGCTAGAAGGCGACACCTTGAAAGCCAAATCAATCTAATGCCAGCTAGGCTTTGGTGGTTTACTCTACTTAAGCGGCCCCTATGAGGATTTTCTGAAAAGTTCTGATGAATAAAAAGCAGATTCAAACTAGTTTTATACTTCGCATAGTAAACTAACAATTCTCCTTTCAGAATGAAATGGTTCTTGTGAGCATTTTAAATTTTCGAAGCCGTCTCATGAACTGAAGATCAATTTTTAACACAACTGTGCTCATTTGTGTATGAAAAATATTTTATTATGAGAGATTAAAAAAATTGTATTATGTAATGTTAAAAAAATGTACCAAATATAACATGAAATGCTGGAATGCTTCTCTTTCAGATAGAAAATGCAATGTAAAATTGCCAATTGTGGCTTTAGCATAAATCTTTCACCACTTTGTTAGGCAATAGTTCTCAATTGCAAATGGCATGCAAGAGTTAAAAGCTGTGTTCACATCTGTAGTTCGGTTACTACTAAATAACAAAATGATAAATGTAGTCTTCTTAGAAATCACATCCGGATTGGTCAGGTTGTTGTGCCGTGGGTCTCATGCGATAGAACTCGCTAATGATGTTGTCTGCCAGTGTAGGCGCGCTTCAATTTTGAAATGATTTTATCTGCGTCAACTTGTAAAGAACACCAGAAACAATATAAACAGCGAACAGAAACTTCTAAAGCACTGAATTTATTCAGAATTGGCTTGAACATCTTCTATGTGCATGTCTTATCACTAATCCAACCTTGTAACAAACTGCCGAACTGTAAGTCACTTCGTATAAAAGTGTCTTCTAAATACATACATGTAAATGTGTGAATTTGGAGCCCCGCCCACTGAAGTGGAATCGGGATGTCACTTCCATTCTAAAAAAAGATTGAAGAATTTGTTTCCCCAAAGTTCGCTCAGCGACGACTGTGTTGCTAGTACACCCAATTCTTATTGATGAAAGGAAATGGAACTGTTAAGCCATCTTTAGAAGCAGATTTCTGTAATGTGAGTTGTGTTTAAGTCCTTTGTTGTTGAACAAGCAAACGACTTCTGCAACGAGTTGCCAGGATGAAGGTGGCATGCTGGTGATCATTACATGGAGCTAAAGAAAGAATATTTTTTTACACTCACGGATAAAGTACTTTAAACTCCAATAAAGTTATTTTTTTAATTGTTCCCCCACTTTTTACACTCAGTTTTAAAAAAATCAGCTTTTAGATAGTCTATTGATGATGCTTTTCGTAAACACCTATAAGTTAAAAGTAAGTATGATCATTTTCTTATGTTCATCCTTATTTCTTTCTTTTTAGGTTCTTGATGGTCTGCTTGCCCAGTATGGAACAGTTGAGAACTGTGAACAAGGTACATTTATATTTTGGAGACTATTGCTTTGCATTTGAAGGCATTTCAACAGTGATTTTGAAAAATCTTAAGTTCATTTACAGCTTCCAAATCATGTTATTTATTTATTTCTGTTTTAATCCAGTGAACACAGAAAGTGAGACTGCAGTGGTGAATGTCACATATGGAACCCGGGAGCAGGCCAGACAGTGAGTGAATTTTACCCATCTTAACTTACTCATAATGAAAATAGTAATTATATTTAGTGAGTATTACCAAATAAACTTCTCAATTTGCTTGGCGAAACCCTTCCTAGACATGGATGTTGCTGTTTAAATAATCAGCATTTTTGTCGTTTTACCAAATTTTTTCTTGTGGCAGTAATTTATGGTAAATACAATTTTAATTGTGACGAAATTCTGATTAAACCGCCACCACAGTGTTGTTTAACGTTATCCAGTTAATGACTGACCCCTGTAGGCGGTTAAGTGTCATTGCAGCTGCTAAATGTTAAAAGCGCTAGCCTAATCACCTCACTATGCTAGAACATCGCTTGATTACGGTTTAACGAAATCACGTCAGCTAAAAAGTAAAATCATCCGTATTTTTTTTTTTTTAAATATTGTAGTCTAAAATTACCCAGTTAGCATCCACTTGCTTATTAGTGGCGTTTCTCACGGCATCCCAAAATACCGCCAATAGATTGGTTTCTGACGACAGCGGGTGTGTTTTTATTGTTTTAACTCAAACCCCTCGCTCTACATATAAATAACAGAGGATTTAAATGCAAATGACGTAAAACAACGAAACTTCCCCCCCCCCCATTGTGCGTCCCAGGGGTTCACAGGAAAGATCTTGATTGTTTACTACACTCTCCTGGGTCTCCAAACAAGGTTGGGGGTCAGTTTGGGTCAATTTTCCAATAGAAAACATATTTGAGCTCTAAATAAAAAAAAAAAAAGTTCAACATTTCTTTACATGTTTTTATTATTAAACAAGAAGCAGAATCCTTTAAAAGGCAACTAAAAGCACGTTCTCAAGTTCCAAGTTCAACAAAGATTGTTTTGTTTTGCAATGCCACTCTATTTCAGGTGAAATTAAATCTAATGGTGAAAATTAAATCTTTTATGGTTAAAAACATTTAACAGTGAAGTCTGTGTTGCGCCAGTCTGTGTTTTTATCCAAAGCTTTGTGACTAATAAACTAATCCCTGATTCTTATCATCCAATAGAGCTATTCAGAAACTCAACGGCTACCAGTTTGACAACAATGCCTTGCGTGTGTCTTACATCCCTGATGAGAACTCTGAAATGGACTCCCAGAGAGGTCCTGACAATGGTCGGCGTCCTGGTTATGGCCCACGAGGAACATCGCGGCAGATGTCACCAAGTTCTGGAATGCCATCCAAACACCAGCACACGGACATCCCACTGCGACTGCTGGTGCCAACCCAGTATGTGGGTGCTATCATTGGGAAAGAAGGTGCTACCATAAGGAACATCACCAAGCAGACACAGAGCAAGTGAGTGGTTTAGGAGTTTACTATTAAGAGTTAATCGTTGGCTTCCATTAGTTCATTATTAATCAGGGAAATAAAGGCCTTTATCTTTAATCCGGTAACATTAGAGCTGTGTGTCATGTGTTGGATAATGCATAAGACAAGACAGAGTAACTAGTGGAACTTTACAAACTTCATTAGTTTTTGAATATTATTAATATTATTAGTAAACACTACTTTATGTCTCCTGCTCTTGGTTAGGATTGATGTACATCGCAAAGAGAATGCAGGTGCTGCCGAAAAGCCTATAAGCATTCATTCGACCCCAGAGGGCTGCTCTGCTGCTTGCCGTATGATCCTGGAAATCATGAACCAGGAGGCCAAGGACACCAAAACGTGAGCGAAGCATGCTATGATCATCCTCATGGCTCCATCTAGGTAGAGGAGGACATGACGTTTTACATTAAAAGGTTTTGGAATCAAGATTTGGCTGAGTTTCATTTCCCTCACTTTCTTTTACAACCCACTTCTTCTTTGGTGAACATGGCTATATCCAGCACTGCATGTCCAAAAGAGGATGTAGATGTTCCCAACTACAAGGCTAATTAACCATTTTTACGAATATAATTTGCAGCACAAACACAAACCAATTATTTTAGTTTTTAATAGTTCAGCCGCATCCCCTTTATTAAGAAGCATCAGCTGATCAAGGTGAATAAAATGTATGCATAAAGTTTTTTCATGGGTTTGAGGATGTAACAATCACACATTTTGTTTGAATTTGACAGTAAAGATTAAGTTAACAAATTTCCTTTTTTTATTTATATATTTTTACATCCAGTAGATATGAAGATGGAGTCCACAGATTTTTTTTTTTTTTTTTTACAGATTTTATTACAGATTACTTTTTATGAAGGGCTTTTATTTTGAAGTAAACGTAGAGTTTAAGTTGTAAATCGTAATATAAGTGGTGGAAATAACATGTAATTGCATTGAGAGCTTCATCTGAGCAGTTCGAGCTTGCAGATTTGATTAGTCAGCCTGTTCTCAGATCAGTTTTAACAGATTATGACCTCTTTCAAACAGTGCTGATGAGGTCCCTCTGAAAGTTCTTGCACACAACAACTTTGTGGGGCGACTGATTGGTAAAGAGGGACGCAATTTGAAAAAGGTGGAGCAGGACACGGATACGAAGATCACAATTTCACCGTAAGCAGTCAAAGGAAGACCTTCTGCAATCTGAGTCTGGGGGTGTGTCATCTTTACATGGATAAAGTGTGATCTCTTCCCATCGCAGACTGCAGGACCTGACTCTGTATAACCCCGAGAGGACCATCACAGTAAAAGGCTCGATCGACGCCTGCTGCCTGGCTGAGCAGGAGATCATGAAGAAAGTGCGAGAGGCTTACGACAATGACATCGCTGCTATGAATGTGAGTGTTCTAGTAGGTTTCATTAGAAAGATACTCGTAACTAAAGGTGATAAAATCATTATTTGGAATCTTAGATGACCAGATTGAAGTGTGAACAAAGATAAACATTGTTTTAAATCATAATCTCAGGTAAATGTTTCCTTTTCATTCAGCAACAGACTCATTTGATCCCTGGACTGAATCTTGGAGCTATCGGCCTCTTCCCACCGTCTTCTGCCATGCCACCTCCTGCCTTGGGGAACTCTGTGCCTGGTCCTCCTTATGGCCCTGTTGGGGTATGTTTCTTTTTCATGGCATGGAATGAAATTATCTAGGAAAAAAACAATACTAATATGATGTAAAGTCTTAGTAGAGCTGGGCGATTAAAAGTTAAAAAAAAGATAAAAAGTCCTGAAAATCCCCAGTTGGAGTTGTGTACTCTTTAGCTGTGTCCAAATCCAGAAGTGTGCATCCTCCCGAGTGCGTATTTTAAGGCCACTTATGTCACAATGGTGCGCCAAGGCCAAACTACTGATCCAGCTGGTGGCGCTAATGCACCATAAAGCAAACTACCAAAAAACATCAGAATACGAATAAGAGGCTAGAGCGACTCGTTGAGTTTTTGAAGCCTTCGGAGGATACTCCCAAGCCGCAGTGTTTTGTAATTGTATTTTTTGTGGTTACCTGCTGAAAGTGTTGGCTCAGCTGGAGTCATGGCCACTGGTATGATTCATAGCTGCATATGCTAGCTCCAACTGGCCAAAATGGTACTTCTCCCATTATGGGTTGTCCCATAGACAACGTCATCTACATCTCTGTTACAGGAACTCAATCCATTCTTTTGTTACAAAAAACAGCATTGCAGTCTCCAGATTTCTGGATAAGATATTTAAAAGAACTGCAAGTTCTGGACGGTATACAACTGCAGATGATTTTAACAAACCCTAAATGCTATTTACTTCAAGTGAACAAAATAATTCAATCTTTTCCTCAGATCTTTTTGGTGTACTTCCTTTATTTCTCCTTATCTAATTAATTGAAAATCTCTTATATCCACAAACATTTGCCTTGAAATTTCCAAAAAAAGCAAACTCCCCTAGGCCTTATACAATTTTGTGCCAGAACTTTAAAAAACCCAAGCTATATCAAGGTATTGTACTTCCAATGGTTATCCCTTCCTTTCAACACTAGATGGCACCGATTTGGGGTCTGTAAAATAAAACTGAAAGACGATTGCGCATTTTCACACATTTTAATTTGAATTATCTTGCAAACTCTGCGTTATAACTCTTGTAATGTTTGTTTAAAATGAAAATTAAAAAACTTATAACCTTTTTAAAACCTATACGTTATATTTGAAATCCATAGAAACAAAAGCTGGGTCGTGACAGTGATTGGCTCATGCACTGATGCATGCAGAAACTTCTAAAGCACATGTGTCAAACTCAAGGCCCGCGGGCCAGATGTGGCCCGCCGTGTAATCTAATGTTTAGATTTTAAGCGAGAGCCTAAAAGTTTTGAGTGTCTTAAAAAAAATAAAAATAAAAAAATACATTTCCCACAATGCCTACTGTAGCCCTATTTCTGCATCCATACTCACGAGTGAAACTGCAGACCTGCCGTTTCTCACACTTTGAACGTAAGACTCTCGCATTTGAGCAATCTCTCACACCACACCTCCGATTTCTCACACTAAAATAAATTTCAAGATGTGAAATGGGCGGAGCTAATAGTTTATCTGTGATCTGTTTCTTGGCCTGATGATAAAAGATGAGGATCGAAATGCATCGTCTTCAGTCTGTGAGGGTTTGTTTTTTTCGCTAAACAAATTACAAAAATGCTATTTTTCTTTATTCACTTGAACAGTTTGTTCCTTCATTAATGGAGTTATGTGAGTTTTCATAAGCTGACAAAAATCAAAAGGATTTATATTAGAACAACAAGCATACAATTGTTTCTATGCAACTGAATTGTCACTTGAATAAGTTATAAATAATGAGTTATTTGACATTAAGGAGTAGTTACATTTATTTTACATTACACTCGATTACATTGTTTTACATGTATATGTTACACCTGGCCCTTTGAGGACAGCCATTATGCTAATGTGGCCCTCACTGAAAATGAGTTTGACACCCCTGATCTAAGGGTTAGTGGGAATGATTGCAGGGTGTTGATCTAAAGGGTTGTGTGTTTGTCCACACAGGCTTCGGAACAGGAGACTGTCCATGTCTACATCCCTGCCCAGGCCGTTGGAGCACTCATTGGCAAGAAAGGACAGCACATCAAGCAGCTCAGTCGTTTTGCTGGCGCTTCTATTAAGGTTTGCTTTTACTCAAATATGTGGATGAAATACTCTGAATAATGCTGTGTCACGATGGTGTCATCGTCATCTCAATCACATTTTTCCTCAGATTGCACCAGCGGAAGCTCCGGACTCAAAAATGCGAATGGTCATTGTGACGGGACCACCTGAAGCTCAGTTCAAGGTTCGTGTGAGATCTCATTACAGAGAGGATTTTGTTGGAGGTGCATCTCATTAAAAGGGATCTCTGTGCTTTAGGCTCAAGGCAGAATATATGGAAAACTGAAAGAGGAAAACTTCTTCGGACCCAAAGAGGAGGTGAAGTTGGAGACGCACATCAAAGTAGCTGCTGCAGCAGCTGGAAGAGTCATCGGAAAGGGTGGCAAAACCGTAAGCCCTTTACGCCATTCACAGTAACCTTTTCATAGTCTACAGCCATCAATTGATCAGAGTTTATTTGCCACATGCAGCGAAATTGGACCTCTCTGACCACAAACACAGATAAGGGGAAGACGTTGTTGGAAGGTAGTGAATTAGAAACGGGAAATGTGTACAAAAAGAGAATTCACTTAGGAAATACCCCACCCACACCGTCCTTTCCTCAAGGGAGGAAAATAGCTTTAGCTTTACCATGTCTGAGGGTTCATACAGGTCATTCCAGAACTGACCGCGATAGCTGAAAATCTGCAAAGTAGGGACGCCATATTATTATGTTATATTTTGTATATCTTATAATATACATACGTAATGGGAAAAATCCGCGAAGTTGTGAATCTGCGATAGTCGAACCGCGAAGGGTTCACTGTTGTTCATATCGAACTTAAGACATAAAAGCTTCTACACAACAATTCGAACTATATCAAAAACCATGGGCGCCAATGGAAACTCACCCATCTCACTGAACGAGTGCTGCCATATCATATTCATTTTTAGCAAGATGAACAACCAATGAAAGCAGGCTGTTTTGATGACATGAGTAGGATGTAAAAGAGCCACTCGGTGGCGCTCATCCCACATTTTCCTAGCGACTTCGCACAGGAAACCGGAAGGAAGAAGAGGAACAGGAAGAAGACAGAGAAGAAATCAATTATTCTGTTGGGTGGATGATCCCAGGGAGGTAAAAATTGTGGAGAAAAGAGAAGATTAGTGATTAGTGCCTTGGAGCGTCTTTGCATCAATATTGGACCCAGATGAAGAGCAACCCGCTGAGAAGCCAAGATCAGTGCAAACCTCAATTCGGATCGGATACAGGAATAACGCAAAAGGAGAGTTGTCCTTTTTTAGTTCATCTTTTTTTTTAAAAATCATAATTATTTTTGGCCGTAGCCTTTATTGACTTTGTTCTGAACGGAAATGACAGTGGGGAGTGACAGGAAATTAGGAGAAGAGAAGATGGGGAGGGGTGGGAAAGACAATGAGCTCGGGATTCGAACTCGCGTTACACCTGTGCAACCGCACATATGTGTCCTGCGCACCACCTCTACACCACGCCACAGGACGTTCGAGTCCATCTTTAAGAGACGAGGGAAAGCTGAATGAGAGACAATTGTTTTGGTCAATATCGCATCAAATTTCCATCACCAGTCACCATTTTATCCAACAGGCCGTCAATCTCCCAACAGCTCTGCCCACCAGCCGGGTTTTTGAACTGCACTGACCGCTTTTGACAATCGCTGATAACCCAGGGCTCCTCATAATCCCATCAAACCTCTAAATATCCTCCAGGGACAGAGCAGCCTGGCACACGATGCACAAATTCTCGCAACTGTCCATCGGGTAGCCAGCCTTGAATTTTCCAGTGGGACAGGTGGACTCTACCCGAACTGACGAGAGAGCAGTTGAACAGATCTGCTTTATTTGGAGAGCAGGGCAAGAGAGCCTCTCACGGACAGATTGATTGATTCTGAACGTCTTCTCTTAAGGTGAATGAGCTGCAGAACCTCACTGCTGCCGAAGTCGTGGTTCCTCGAGAACAAACACCTGATGAACACGATCAGGTCATCGTCAAAATCATCGGCCACTTTTACGCAAGTCAGGTGAGTTGCTTGTGTTTGATTTAGTCGAGGAAGGAAATGTCTATGCGGTGAACCAAACTAAGCACCTTGTTTCTTTTCTAGCTGGCACAGAGAAAGATCAGAGACATTTTGACACAAGTCAAGCAGCAGCAGAAAGGAGGAATGGGAGCTCCGCAGGGGCCCCATCCACAAGGCATGACTGAGCTAGGGTCCCCTCAGGGACTGGCACAGGAACCCCGGAGGAAGTGAGGAGGAGCAGCTGCCCTGTCGGACGGACAGACAAACAAACGAGAGGACTGACTGAGAGAGAAAGTGACACACAGACCCAGCGGTAGACAGGGGCAATTAAAAGAGAGGGAATAAAAAGAGGAAAAAGACAAAAAAAAAAAGTCAAGAGGGCAGGACACAAGTTTAGTGATACTGAAGAATATAAAAAGAGTTTTTAAGGAAAGAGAGCTAAGTAGAAAACAGAGACCAGATGCCAGGCCAGATGGAGTGACTGAGGACGGCGAGAGGTCCATCAGAGCTGAGTACGGTTCCGGGACCCTCAGCCATCAGCAGTCACTTCAGAACTTTAACTGTGTTTTTTTTTTGAAAGATAGAGATATATGTATAGAAAAGTTTATTCAGAGGTATTATTGATGAATGCAGTGAGGTAGAGAGGGGAGAGAGAGCCGAGAATCAGTTCTTAATGGGCGGAGCCACCTGTCATGTGACTCCTCCCGACCTAACAGAATCGAGTGGAGGGGCCAATGTTGTTAACACTGCTCTTGAAGTCCTCCGCGCGAATGTGTGGGGGTGACGAGGTGAAAGAGAGAAAAAAATGAGGTTGTAAATATAATCTTCATGACTTTGTGTTAAGAAGCTGCATGTCAGCGTTGCCAATCATGTACCCAGCTTCTTGAGCTGAGTTTTGATTGGCTGGCGGGACGTGCAGTGAGAGTTCAGTCAGTGTGTGGGCTAAAGGGGACCTCTGCAGTTATATTGCAGTGGTTCGACTTTTCCGTGCGGTAAAGCAACCGACGCCGCCCTTAATCACGCCAGCGATGATCGCTGCAGCGCCGCTCACACCCAAACGGCATATTTTATATATATTATATATATATGATATGTGAGTTAACCTGGCCCCTCATTGCATCAGAGCAGGCGAATGAAAAAAAATAAACGAGAAGTTGTCTCGTCGAGGATTGTGAGGCTTGGTAAATTTTGAAAACGGGGCCATTGTGAACCTGGCCTTCGGATGAACTGTTCGTGAGGATTAATAAGCCGTGACTGAATCGAGAGGGGACAGTCTTCCCGAACGCTGGGTTTCAATGACAAACCTCTGAGTCAAAGGTGAAGAACTGCTTTCTTTGCTCTCTCTCGCCCACTTTTTCATATTTGAGGCTGCCAGTCCTCACTGAACCTAGAGCAGATTAGATGAAATTAAGAAAAAAACAAAAAACCTACCTCAGGGTATTGTTACCTCAGTATTCCTTTCTTTTCTTTTCTTTTTTTGCGCTTGCTGATGTTTTATATAAAAGCTGATAGTCTTGAATATTTTTATTTTTTTAAGGAAGAAGTATTTTTTTCCTTTGTTTTTCTTTTATGGATGACCGTATGCGTGATTTTATCTGCTGGGTTTTCCTGAGCGCTGAAGGACTTCTAGGTGAAGTAAGATTTCAGGTAGTCTTTAGGTCAGCCTGGGGGTCCTTGGAAAGCTGCTCAGCAGTCAATGGGACGCACGAACACATGACAAGATTCAGTGTTGGTGATTTGGCTGCATTCAAATGTTGCTTGACTCTCTTGAAAGGAATGAATCTGAAGCTCATTTTCAGCCCTTTCAAAAGTCTCATGGTTTCCCATTGAGCTGTGCAAGTGTGCGCGATTGTGTTTTCTACTTGAGTTAAAGTGTTCTTTTTTTTGGGTGGGGGAGAGTGGTTTGGGTGTTTTAAAAAGGCAGAAACATAGAAAAACACTCTGTGGCCTCGATAATACTCGTTTTTATAACCCGAGTGAGAACTTTCCTTAAACGGGAGCCAAAAACTCAAAAGCATTCACCATCTAATAAATTAAAACCTGTAAATAATTTCAACAGAGCAGTCGATTTTAAAGAAGCGGTTTGTATTTTTTTAGAATAATATACCAATTGGATAAAGTACGGGAAGACGTAACCAAGATGGAAGGACACTGCCAGACCGACCGCATGCTTTTCAGGTTCCATTCAGAAGAGTCTTGTGCTGTAACGGGTCAAGGTCTTTTATTTTGCTTTTTTCAAAAGATCATGCTTCCCTTTTTTACACACGAGATAACGTTCTTCTGTTTTCTGCTCAAACCGAGTCCGTTTCCAGTCAAGTACACCTGTCTCCATATGGATTAAGCCCCGCCCACTGAACCTGGAACGTTGAAACTTGACGTCACTACCATGCTCAACAGGTTTGGGTAGTACAACCAATGAGATGACTCCAAGTTCAGTGGGTGGGGCTTTAGTCATCTGCAGACAGGAGCGTCTCTTAGATTTCTGTCGAGACACACTCTTACACTTCTGCTCCGTTCAGACTGCAGCAGCCCCTTTTTTGTTCGTTTTTAATTTTTGATTTTGACAGCAAGCTTGACATCTGGTTGACATCAAGAAAAGACAAAAAAATATACGAGCGAGAAATATTAACATAAGCAGATCTCCAAGAACTAACTAACATAGTGTTGACGATGAAATAGTACGTATGTATTTGTGCTCACGGTTTATCATATATTTTTAGCGTAATTCTTTGAGTGGTGAGGTGTTGGCATTGAGAGGGACTGAGTCAGCGGACGGGTGGACCGCATTCGTTTCCCCTCCCCCCGTTTTCCTCCCTTTCATCTCCTCGCACCACATCAACCGTTTTTTTTTTTTTTCGTTTGTATCCAAGACATTGCATTGGCGAGCAACGTGTCGTTTCCGTTCTGGAATCGAACGCCCTCTCTCACGCTGGCCTCGTTTGTGACCGTTTTTCTCTGTTCAGTTCGGTCGTTTGATGTTGACTTTGATTTTTTTTTCCCATTATCAGATTCTCTTTGTTTAATTTAGTGTAGTTTCTCCTCAATTGGAGACCTTTATGCACAGACACCTCTTACACTGCTACGAGTGACATACTAACAACTGATTCATTCTTCACGTAATACCTGTGCCAAACCTAGGGTTTCTTTTCTGCATGAGCACCATGAGTCGGCCCCTAGTTTGGCACTTTTCTTGTTTTAGTTCACTTTCCTCCGCACATCGTCAGCAGCGAGGGCTTGAAGAAACCGTAGAAGCGTACTTGAGTTTCAAACAGATATCGTATGTTGTTTTCTTATGCAATTCTGTGACTGGGAAAAGTTGATCCACGCGGATACGCCGTAGCATGCATCTGTCGTTTCTCACCATGCTAGCTTCTGGCCTCTCGTTAACAGATTTGGGTGCTACAAATGACGAGTCAAACCTCACATAACTAGAAACGCTACCTCAAGACTTAGCCATAAGATTGTTTTATCAAGCAGACAAGAGCGAAAGTGCATGTTACATTTTACATTTAATTTATTTGTAGCTTTTCATCTCTAGGCGTTTGGATAGGATCTTAGTCCTGCTTTGATTTGGGACTCTTTTGGTAGAAGGGAGCGTGGACGTGAAGTAAACTTGCGTGCTTTGGAGTCATGTCTGAAATGCTGTTTATAGAAGTGGAACAAACAGGAATTCATTGAAGACGCATTTAAGGCAGAGGTGCTGTAAAAAGATCACTTTATTTGTAGCATTCACGTGTTTAAACCTTTTACTGAACGTGACACTTGCTACATTTAATTTGCAATGAGATTATGATTTTAAAGTAGCATTATTTCAGCTTTCACATTTGCCAAACGCGAGATGATTAAATTTAAAACGAAATTAGGTTAAAGTTTCTATACTGGGATCAGATGGTGCTTTAGTGTGTGTGCATTGATTGCTATGTCAATAATTGTATCATCTTCAGCCAAAATCATACAGGAAGCTTGAAACCAAGGTATCAATTTGATTAACGACCGCAATATCTTGAAATTTGAAAACTACTCAAAGATGGTAAAACAATCCTCAAAATAGTTTTTTTTTTATATCATCTGCAGGTTGATCAATGAAATGGGGTGAACAAACTTTAATGCCAGACAGTTTTCTCCATTATTTTCAGTAGTATCGAGGCGTAGGTATATTTTGTTTTACCCTTAGTGGGAATAAAATAATGACCTGATCATTAAGAGCTGCAACATAAAAGAGCAGAGAGACAAAAGGGTTCCAAAATATGTGTGAATTTATTTAATTAGCAAAGCATTATAAAACTAAATACAGCATTTTTAACTAGATGCCACCGTTGCCATGGATACACAACCAGAGCGACCTCCAATGATAAAAACAAGCAAGATTATTTTGGGATTTTGTTATTCTATTTTAATAAGAATCGTTGTTTTATTTTGTGTGTTTTTAGTATTCTGTGAATATTTAGCCACCAAATTGATTCAAGCCTGACTCCCGGTGGAAACTAAGAATACAAACAAAATGGCCGCTGTGCCCGAAGTGAAGACACCTCCTCCCGCTCTATTTCTGTGTGTAAGCCTAATATAACGAGCAAGGAAAGTGGTAAGAGACAGGAGTCAAGTGGGAAGAGGTGGGAAAGAACATAAGTTTAGAAATCGAACCCAGTTTGCCTCCACGCATCCAACTCTCCACTAGACCATGAAGTTGGAGACTCTTTCTGAATTAATGTTTGCTCACCTCTCACTAATCCAGTCAATGGTCACCCTGCAGCAGATGAAAAACAGACCAATTATTGTTTTCTCTCACTATAAGTTTAAGCAAACACAAAAAGCAAGGTGGAAATTACAACAAAGTTACCTTTCAGAACTTTGGTTTCAGGTTTCGGTTTTTGCAAGATTATTAAGCTTCACGCAGACCCTTTAAAAGACCTAATTGCCCTAAAAAGCTACTAATTCTGGTCCAAATTTAATCAACATTTCAAATTTTTCCATGATTCCGCAGATGAAATAAATCTCTGTCATCTTCTATAGCCCGGGCAGCTTTGGTAGATCGCGTAACGAACGCTACCTCTCTGAAGTGATGTGACGTTGTGTGTTCTTTCCCACCACGAATGCACCACGCTACCTCCACGCCATGCAGCCTTGACCACAAGTACCACCTCCTTGTTTAGAAGTGGCTTGAAATCGGCAATAAATACCCTTTCTGCCTGGAGTTTCCTTTAATTCACAGCCTGCATCAAAAAGGCACGACACCCTCAACCATGCGTTTTTCTCATTTTTCTCTGTCTTTCGTGATCTACCTCTTAGAATGAAGACAAACGATAGATCGTAATAGCGACACGTTAAAGCGCTAAGCGTAACGAGTCCATAATGATTTGAGTGATTTTTAAACTACTTTTTAGCAGCTTCTCCATTTACTGTAATGAATAGGAGTTTTTTTTTTCTTCCAAAGATTTGCTTTTTGAAATTGTTATGAATGAATTTGGAAATTGGGGGAAGTAGACATGAGAAGGGGTGGATAAACCTGAAAATTTAGATTTCACTATACAATCTTTTGTTTTCCTTCATTATTATGATTAAACTGACCTTTCTTTTAACTCCATCTGTCTATTGAGTTATATTTCTGATGGCTTTTTGAATGACATAGGATTGTATCTCTTATGTTTGCAATAGAATTCGCTCTTTCATAGTATCTTTCAGGCCGCACAGAGCAGCATGATCTTGAAATCATCTATACTTTCATTTCAAATGTAATGATGCAACAGGAGAGTGAAGGTCCGTTGAGTTGATTAGGGCACATTTTGGGAGGATGAGAGAGGAAAGGAGATTATACCTTTACCCCACTGTACCTTTTTCCCTTCAGCCTTGTTAGAGCAGGTGCCACAGACATTATATCAGGACTTTCAGCCTCTGCCTGCCTGATTTTTTTTCTTCTTTGAGTCTCATCCACAATTGTTTCAAACTCCTTGTAAAGAATACAGAGCATAGATATGAATGTGACAATAAAAGATGAGTAAACCGGTCTCTGTGTGTGTGAGTGTGTTTGTTTCAGCTGTTGATATACAGTTCATAAGTTTGGCCATTTCTTGGCCACTTTTCTTTTCAGAAAACTTGAATGCTAATGCACAACAGAAGGGCCATAACGACAGGCAGCTCAGAGACAAGTAATTTGGAGCGATGAGACCAAAATGTAACTTTTAAGCACTACATTTGGAGAGGAGTCAAAATGAACGGAACACCATCCCCTTGGTGAGAGGTTGAATGCAGTCTGTCATCAAAGGATACTGGACACTACTCACCCCGGAAGTAGCACATGGGACGTTACTGGACATTCCAACTTGATAATGATCCAAAACACAAGGAAACGTATCATTGGTCCGTCGGAAGTCAGTCTCCTGACCTCAACCATTCTGGGGAAAACTCAAAAGTGCAGTCTATGCAAGAATTTACAAGATTTGGAGACTTTTTGCCAAGATGAATAAACAGAGACCAACAGAAGATAAAAAACTTAATAGACAGTTACCTCAAGAAACTTCAGCCTGTCACTGATCTTTAAACTTGGATCTTTTGTCATTTTCTTCAGGAGAAGATTATTGTAGTTTTCAGGTTGAATTTTGATCCAGAAGATGAAATCTCATCACTACTGTTACCTACTTCACTATCTACTAATCCGCCTTTTCACCGGCCTATTGTCCTGACTTGGTTACAAAATCTCAGGTTATCTCAGGATATTGAGAAGCGATATCAAATAAAAATTTAATTCCAGATTTAGCCAAATGGTCTTGCTTAGAATGTAAGTCTCGTTTTTGTATTTCTCCAAATGTTCCTAAACGTGTATTGTTAAAGTGCACATTTGAGAAGAGAATTCATCTAGTTTTCAGCTTGATATTTGGTGCAGAAGATGAGATCAACATTCTCCTTCTCTTTGTGTTTCTTCAAAAGAGCTTGAACTACAGATCTTTGTGGATAAAGCTGTTCCTGTTTCAGTTCATGACTGGATTGTCATGTTAAAAAAAACTACTCGTCATCTAAATTAAGGGGAGATCAAATATTACAATAATGTTATAATATATATAATAATGATGTTTTCACGATCATTTTAAGTATTTAACGTAAATTTAAAAAAACTGCAATTTACACCTGATGGGGGCGCTTTAACACGACAAAAAAGTAAATACTGTAACAGTGAGACTATATGAGCAAAATATGTAAATCGATGAGAATCCACGAACCAAGGAGAATAACCCGAGACAAACAACACTCAAATTATTGCAAATGGGTGTTAGTTTATGTGTATAGAATTGTAACATTTAAAAACGCTTAACCTCATGGCTCGCTTAGTGCCCGGCTAGCTCAGTCGGTAGAGCATGAGACTCTTAATCTCAGGGTCGTGGGTTCGAGCCCCACGTTGGGCGAAGCATCTTTTGTTTCTTTGATCTCGTCTATACGCACGTATTTTTTATAAAATTTTCTATAAAGTAAACGCCTCACTCATATCGTGAAAAACCGACACATTTGAAAGAAAATAGCAGAGAATGGTTTCGATCCATCGACCTCTGGGTTATGGGCCCAGCACGCTTCCGCTGCGCCACTCTGCTAGTAAATATTCGAGAGTTAGTGTTTATTTAAAGTTATTATTGGTTAAATGCTTCATTGGATTGCATTGCATGTTTTGAAGAATTTACTTTATCAAAAAAGGTAAATGATTTCCAGTCCAGTACACTTTCGCTGCGCCACTCTGCTGACGAAGTATAAAATGAAGTTGTGAGTTCGCTCTTTGGTTTTGGACCAAGCAACATGAAATGTAAAGTTTAAGATAAATGCACCAACAGAGAGGTACAAAAAAATTAACAATTTAGATATTTTTATTTGCTTGATATAGTTATATCAAGCAAATACTTTGGAAAACATAGAGACAAGTGTAAACATGTGAACCTACTCACTTCCTCTTGGGCTGAACAGATGAACTGCAGGATCCGTCACATCCTGTTACGTAAAATCGTCCCTTAACCTACCTATATACTATCTGTAACGGTTATTCATAATGTTGAAAATAAAGTTTTGTTAGATGTTAAACGCAATCCCAGTTCCAAAAATATCCATTCCCTGACCGGGAATCGAACCCGGGCCGCGGCGGTGAGAGCGCCGAATCCTAACCACTAGACCACCAGGGAGCTCTGATTCGTGAGAGGAAATTACCAAATATCAATGTGACTCGAGTCAACTTAGTCAATTAGTTGAAAGAGCTTTATTCATCCAGGATATACAATATGATATCACAAATTACTTCTTTGTCATACAGTCCTCCTTTGCTATTACTACATCAATGTGTCGTGTTCCTTCATTTCCAGTTTCTTCTTGCTCTTCAGAATCCACATCCTCCTCCACGTTGTCTTTAACATTAGCCACTTGTCTTTCTCTATTCTTGTATTCTTTCAGTGTACATGGTAGACAGTTGACCAGGAAAAGAACAGAAGAGAGACAAAGAAGAGCCAGTACAACTCCAATGCCAATTTCTACTTGTCGATCAGCAGTTTTAACATCTTTCCTCTCTTTCTCCACACCAGGAGATATATACACAGCTCTTTCTTTATGATTGGGGATTAGCACTGCCTGCTCCAAGTCTTTTCTTCTAAATATGTCATTGCTACTATCATAAACATATGTGGTGTTTTCTGTATTTTGTGCGTCTTCAAAGTTATCATACAAATCCTTGTTATTTTCGACAAGCATATCAATGACGTCGTGCATCTCAAAGTTGGTTTCTTCACCATCTATTGGCCAAAAATCCATGTTTAAGTTCACCCTTATCCAACCTGACCCTTTAGCCAATCGTTTTACTTCACGCCCTTTATAAATTACTTCCATTTCAACGTGGTTGGATCCTGGCTCACATGTGGAAACAAGTAGCTCAGCTTTCACCAGAGGTCCTCCGCCATCTCCCTGGGCCAAGATCTGTTGAGATGGAACTGGTGTCACCACAATCACAGATTCAGCTAAAGAGTACAACCGGAGAGTGTAGGGTGTCCCATTGAATGCAGAAACCACTGTGGAGGAGTCATCGTCAAATTGGATCCAAACACTGATAGATGCTTCCTAATGACAAAAGTAAACTATGAGGAATATATCAGATAAAAACCTTTTAACAGATATATTCATGTATTCTTTTCATTGACACTTACTTGCCCAAGGTTATAGAGTGTATTGTGCGCATTAACTGTTGCCGTGACAATGGAGGCATGAGAAGGACTGGAATTAATTGACAGGCCAAGTCCACCCACCAGCTGAACAGAGAGACCATCAGGGGTGACTGGTTCAGAGGTTACAATGACATTAGTCCTTCCAAGCACTCCATCCCATTGACTTGATATCACCTTGGAAAAGAGATGCATGCAGTAAGAAAAGATAGGGGAGGTAAACTTAAGTCACTCTTTTAAACCTGTTCAGAATTGTGTCTAGTAACTTTTAGTCAGCTACTAACATGGTCACCCTTGAAAATTGGTGATAATTGTAAAAAAAAAGGAGTATATCCAAAGATCACCACCAAATACCAATTTAGGCAAGTTGGACCGGGAAGAGGCCACTTCATCAAAAAAGCTTTACCTCACTGCATCCTATGATTTACACCGCACTTAGTGATGTATGGCTTGGATGCAGCTGCTCGGCTAAATCTTTACGCAGAGCTAATATTAAGGCCACACAAAGCTTGTAAGTCTGTACTCTGTAGTGATTGCCTACAGACAGTTTGGGACCTCTGCACACTATGTACCTTATCTTCATGTGTTTGTCTTCCCAGCTATTATATTTTCTAAAAACAGCAATACTTTTGGACACTTTTTGATTAACAGAGATATTTATCAGAGATTGTGTCTTCAGATACCAACATATACTGATGTAATCCCTGGCTTCAGACCGATTAGATGGTTTTGTTTGTTGAGAGCTGCAATCGATGGGTCTTCTATCCTTAGCCAGTCATGAATAAGATCAGTCACATCCACAAACCAATCCGAAGATCCAAGCATGTAGGATGGAGTTCCCTGAGCTGCTGACTGGGCACTGAACTGTGCCAAAACCTGTACAGTGGAACGCTGATAAACTGGCTCACACCTATGAAAAGATAGATTCAGTTTAATCACCAATCAGAAGATATGTAGATAGTCCAATGCAAGTTAAAAATTCATTAGATTGCAAGCGATCTATTGACAAGCCCCATACCCATAGGCACCATGCTGACACAAGCAAATTGAAAACTTGAGACTAGGGATCAGATTTCATCTAGGACAGTATACGGATATCATTGACACACAATGTTAAAATTGATGTACATATGTCGATTTTGTAGCCTACCACTTTCAAAGCAGATATTTGGCTCGCTCTCGGAATGAGTTTCGATGTAGAATTAAACAAATCACATGGTCAAACTTGGATATGAAACTTTTTTTTAACATTTTAGAAGAACACACACCTGGCAAGAACTCTGCCTTCTTGAAAAGTAATGAATACTCAATAGAAATTGTCTGGCTTCTACTGTAGGGGTGTGGCTTAGCAATAGGGTAAACAAATGATATGCTCAGACTTCTAGCACTTATTTTAAACATGTTTACTTGCTTCTTTGTTTACCCATTCTCACTGTAGAAATTCCAGCCACTAATGGGACTCAGAATTGAGTCAGAAAGAGACACGTGTAGAGGAACTACTGGAGTCCACACAGTCACACACAAAGATCCAGTGAGCATTCCCAAAGAAAACTCAAGCTCCACACAGATGCTGCCACTTCCCGATTCACTTCCATCTACAAACGCCACGGAGCAGTCATGGGACACCTGTTAGATATAACAAAGGGTCATCAGATTGTTTTGTGGATGAGACCAGACCTCAGATGTTGGTATACCTTGGCAATATCCTCATTGGCTGAATGACACTTCACTGCTGTTGTTACATCTGATGCCTTCCCATCAAGGGCTACAGCTAGAACTACAACAGGAAGTGACACAGGCTCACTTGTCAGGATGGCTGTGTTGATAATGTAGTTGGTCTGGCAAAAAGAAATGAAAATCTTTCATTAGACAAAGTTAGTTCTGAAATAAACACTTATGAGGTCAATGCTTGGAATAACCTTTTTAAATTTATATGATGTGGGTTGTTTCATCAAGCGAGTAATTAAGAAGGAGAAATATTCACTAAAATGTGTTTATGAAGACTTCAGATTCTGGTCGAGATGATCACTAATAGGTTTGTATACGAAATATCGAAATACCCATACCTCTGAGATGGTTGCAATACCAACTACTTCTCTGTCGGTAAAGGAAAAGTAGCTTGTTGCCACCCCGTTTGGTGAAACAGAAAATGTGCGTGTTGAATACTCCACCCACCAGCTGGCAGTGATAGTCATGGCCGTGCCAAAGTTTCGGTTTAAAACCTCAAATGAGAGACAGCACACTTGGCTGAGAGCAGAACTGCTGGAGCTGAAGTGGAGGACAAGAAATCAAAGAATGGCAGAAAGTGTGAGATTTCATTCAGTGTAAAAGGAGAGATTTGTTGCTCTCGGTAGTATTGCTATATAGACTAATTTTTATTGCTACTTTCCACTAAAAAATTCTGAAACACATTCTACAACAGACCTCGATAACTAACCAGAAAAAAGGGTTGACTATAAAAGATTAATGTTGTTACTAAGATGATCAATCAAAACCACTACCTGATGAAATTTACAGCAAGTAAAAAACATTAACTGGTAGTTCTTACCGACTTGAGTCTGGAAGGGCACCCATGCTGTGGCAAATGATGGATATTACATCGTGTTTAGAACCTGTGATTTTTTCGACATTAACCATCCACAGGTCTGAGTTTGTGATGGGATGATTTTCCAGAGACATCAAATTTTTTTTCACTTTCAATCTGAAAGTAAAGCAAGTGAGTAAATATGTTATATTAACAATAATGTAATATGTAATAATAATAATAATAATTATAATAAATGTAAATGCAAGCAGTGATATGGGGCCAAGCAGCCTAAGGAAAAAGAAGAAGAAAGTAGAACGAGGGCTGAAATGTATCCAGAAGCTTTAAGAAGGCAAACTGGAAGAGGATTAAACTGTGATTTAAAAACAAATTGTAATTGTTTTTTGTCATGATCCTGAGAAAAAACTAAATGAGATTGTAGACTATAGTTTGAAGCAGGCAAATTTTTACAGCTTTAAAAAGCAAAAGCTAAATTGCAGAACTTTGCATAAAGGATCTATGAGGTTCCCATTGAGTTAAATGGTAAATATCTCCTGACCACAAGAGGGCACTGTATTGAAACTTTGCAGGCAACTTCAGGTTATGGTTATTAGAACATCCACCAAGTTTGGTCTTGATACACTAAAGTGTTTCTGAGATATAGCCTTAGAACCCTTTTAGAGAGCACTACGTAATGATTCTTTTGATACAATTTTAGCAGAGTCCATAGATGATCTTTAAGAAATTTTATGGAAAACCAATAAAATGTTTAAAAAAGCTTCAAAAAAGATTTTTCAAAATGGTGGTTAATTGAATCATTGGAAAATGACATTACAACTGGCATGGGCCAAGAATTTTGTTCCTAGACCAAACAGTTCAAAAGTTTTTTGAAAAGAAGAGAAGTAAAATTTCAGCCTAGTGGTGGCACTAGAGAGTTACAGGGTCCAAAATGGAGTCAAGTGACTCTTAAGACCCAGTTGCATCCGTCTGCCAAATTTCATATTTGATAGCAGTTGATAGAGTGACTTCAATGAATAAGAACCCTAACAGAAACAAGTGTCATCTCAATTCCAGTGCTTGGCCGCTAATGATAAAGTTACCTAATAGTCAGTGACTCCTCTGTAATATTTGCCCTTAGGTGCACAGACACTCTGACAGGTTGTCCAGCCCCCACAGGACCTTTGCTGTAGACGACTAACACATTAGAATCCAACCAAAACGTTTCTTCCTCTTGGTTATCTAAACATCCAGGACTTTGCTTGGTCACGGTGTTCTCCTGGTCTTCGAGTCCAACTGGAGCAATGTAGTATAGCTTCCTCTCTGTTGGCTGCAGTATGTCCTCCATACAATTCTGGGTTCCAGTTTTAACTTCCAAATTTTTGTAAAAAAAAGAATAGTACAGCTGAATGCTGTCAGATTGGGGCCTGTGACCTCCTGGCACGGGCGGGTGCCTTCTTCCACGGATGCGGGATCGAGAGCGGTGTCTGCTCCAAAGGCGACTCTTTGAAATCTGGTCTAGGTTGGCTTTGGTGTTCTCTTTGGGCTCAAACCAATCACTTGGAAGTGTAAGAGTGACCAAACACAACCCAAAAGGTGGCTGCAAATTTAGAAAAGAAAAATCTGTCAAATTTGTTGCATTTATTAGGGGTAAAATTCACCAACCACTACATTTTCAAAGTATTTTTTCTTCATAATATGTGCTGAACCTGTGGGATGCAGGAGGCTTTTTGTTCTTCGGTCTGTTTGAAAGCGTGAAGAGTGACGCAGGCTCCTCTGCTAACATCACCCCTCATGTGAAACAGTATACGAACCCTAAACCTCTCTCCTCTGTCACCCTTCATCTCCCACAGAACACTTTTAGTCAAAAGAGATGCTGTGACAGGAGGAGTGAGAGGAGGGATGGCTTCAGACATCACCTTAAAAAAATTTAAATTAAGAAACAATGGAATGAATCTGGAGGTGAATATCAGCAAACATGAATAAATTTTAGGTACAAAACAATACTCAAAGCTTTTGATGAAAAACAGATCTGAATACTGTCAATTATATGCACGACAATATTAAACGAATTGTTAAAAAAAATAAACTGAAATGAAAATATAAGCTTTATAAAACTTCTTTAGAAACGTCCATTGATGTAAACAGTAAAAAGATGTATTTCACGGTATAAACTGATCTTTCTGAAATTGTAATAAATAGAGGCCTTTAATAAATAAATAAATAAATAGCCCTTTTTCTTTCTTTGTTCTATTCATCGAAGTCAACTACTAGAGATTGCAAAGTTTTTCAATAAAAGGCATAATAGTTTAACATTATAAAGTTCTAGAGATGGTGCATTCACTGCTCTGATTGGGTGACAGAATATTTATTATTCATTTTATATTTAGTTTATAAACGGATTAAATTATAGATATAATATTGACAAAATGTAACCAAAACCACTTAAAAACCAAAGCCGTGCTCGTTAAATAGTATTTCTTGATATTAAACCTGTGCAACAGTGTAGGATCCAAATGTTGCATGGAGCTGAGGTTTGGATGCGGTTCCGGATGGAGGCAGGAGCAGCAGGGACTGAGTAGAGGTGAAAGGGCTGGAGTTGGTGAAGAGAAGACCCAAATCAGCTTGTGAGAGGGGCAAAGACTGCCACGGTGGGGGAACACTGACACGGACTTGAAGCGACGGCGAGGGAGCTGTCTGACACAGAGCTTTGGGTGAAGGAAAAGAGGAGCATTGCATTAAAATTTAACTATTTATTTCCTTTATTTTAGTGCAGTTTGTTTATGTTCTTTAAACAAATATTGGCAATGAAAGTACAGTTCCAAACAAACGGCTTTGAATTATTGAAATTAGCTTACATTATTATTGAATTTGCTTACAGTGCAATACATTTCAAAGAAATTAGAAATTTTTTTTTAAATGATTGTTTGAAGCTTGTATTTTTTTCTGAATTAAAGCTGGAAAAGTGTAGACTTTCTTGCTAGAACCTCATCTAGGGGAAAATAGATGTTATTTTGTAGGTGCAGTAAGTATACCATCATAGCCTTTCTTCTTTGTGTTGTGTCCGATACGCAAGCATATTTAAAATCTCTAAAAGCCCCTCCCAATGAAGCTGGCAGCCATTTATCCCAGTAAAACCATTGTTTTTATTACAGTAAATAAAGGTGAAGTTTTTTTTCTCCCAGACTACATAGACCAGTAAACACTGCTCAGCATTCCACCAATCCACTTCCTCGGCTGCAACAAAGATTGTAAAAATGATGGAGGACATGACAGTGCCTACTGTCATTGGGCAAATATGAGGTAACCGCAAGAGTGACGAGTGCCGCCATGACAGTCAGAGAGAGGGTGTGCACATGCTTAACTTCCTGATAAGGATGGACCCGGCAGTCTGGCTAGCACATGCCCCTCTCACGACTCAAGTCCGCTCAGGTCAGTGTAGTTGTCAATCATATCTGTCAATCACTTGGCTCCGCCTAGTTTTTTCTGAGTAAAATTGAGCCATGATTTCTGAGGAAATCATTTTTAAAGTTAAACCTTTTTCCATAGACTAGAAAGCGAAAATCATTCTGCAGCCAGCAAAATGCCGGCAATCGCCACAGCCCTGTGAGACACGATGAAACCTTTCTCAATCTGCTCTCTTCTAACACCAGCCTCCAGTGGCAAGTCAAGGGGTGGCAACTTAAATCCAGACGGAAAATAGTGGAAGGTTATAAGTTGGAAAATATTTTTTTTTACATTAAATACATGATTAAATCTTAAAAGATAGCCACAAAATTCCAGCCCCATGGTATAGTGGATAGTCAGGTCATGTAGTACCCGCATTTGCACAAGGAGGTCATTTCCAAGCCTCCACCTCTCTCTCTATCCATTAGTCTCTCTTAAATGGTCCTGTCTTTTCCATTAAAGGCGAAAAGCCACAAAAAAAAACAAGATTTGCCACAGAAAGAAAATTGTTTAAATGTATTAATTAAATATTCCAAACACTAAAAAGGCAACTACGAATTTCTTTCAAAAGTAAACTAGTAAACAACAAAGTAAACTTTTGTTGCATCCACAACTTTTGTGTTAAGAATTATCTTCGAATTCTGTTTTCATTCGGAAAACGAATGTTATTTTTAACCCAAACATGATAACTGGTGTATTCTCTCACACACAACCCAATCACCACATTAGTTCTGAAAATATTTTTGTGACATTAAAACCTGACTGCTGATGTGTGACTTACAGAGGAGCAGGAATAAGTGAACGATTACAGGTTTCATTGCAGAAAGCTTCCATTTAGGTTCAAAAATCCTCAGCCCATCCATTACACCCTGGGAAACAACAATCAGCCATTAAACCTAGATTCAACATAGAAAACAGATCATTTATAACTTAAAAATGTAACTTTTAGTAAAATATACATAGTATATAGTTTTTTGTATTATAATTCCTTTTAAAAGTATTTTAAATAACCTTTAAAAAGTATTTATTACAGCAAGATACAATACATTTCCCATAAAGTTTGAACTTGCCTGATTGAGATGTTGAAAGTCAGATATCAACCTCCAAGCATCCCATCCAAGTGTCTCAAGCGTTCCATCAGCTCATCTTCTTTTGAAAGCTTTTCGATGTTTAATGAAAAAAAAAAGTATTTCGTTAGTGTTTTTTTGTTTTGTCCCGTCTGTGTCTCTCCGGACCGTGTGCCAGATTCTCACAATAAGGATTTATTCATTTAAAATGGTAAATAATCCTCTCTCTTCCTCTCACCCTCTGCCTGCGCCCTCCCCCCTTCATTCCCCGTGTTCCCGAAAGACTCTAAAATCGACACATTCCCCTTGGTCTCCCCAACTCTTCTGCATTTCTGTTTGCTGTAATAAAATGTGAAAAGAATTTATTGCATCGCTAATGTGGAGTTTATGAGTGGACATTAATGTAATGGCGTCTCATTGCTTTTAATGTTTAATTTCTGCAGATTAGTGCATGAGAGAGAAATGATGCACATGGCTTTAAAGGATGAAACGTATTAGTAAGAAAGATGACATTATGGGCGTCGAAGACGAGAATTAATCACACCCCTGTTTCTTTAATAAACCAGAAAGGATACAATATGTCACGTGATATCAAATCAAGCCTGATGCAAGGTATTCAATATTATAAAGAAATACAATTGGCCCAAATTATAAAATTATACATGTGACCAAGCTCTGAAAATGTGTATTTGAAGTTTAAAGTAGAATGTTTAGAGCATTATCTACTGTTACAACAGAAGCAGGTGTCTCAAAGTGTGAGATGAACCCTTACTAAAAGTTAGAATATTTCAGAAATGCGAAATGTAACAATGCCACAATTTTGGGATACATAGACCTCTAATACCTTATATACACATAGACCTAACTAAATATACGAAATGCAAAGCAGATCGTGAATATTCATATTAGAGTCTTAAAAGTTGTTCTGTTTCGATGTAGTAAATGATGGAAGCTACCGAATGCCTTGTATTTATGAGTATCTCCCGTGTGATTTTGGAATAACAAGGATTTTGTTTAAGAAACAGTTTCTCTGTTTGAAATCACTTTGTCTGATCTCGTAATTATGGCGAGACTTGCAGCAACATACAGATGTCATCAACCATCGTACTTTCAGACATTTTTAATATCTGACCGCTGCCACAGTTACCCGCGCTGCATCATGGGATTGAGAAACGTTCATGTACACAGAGTGCACACCACATGTTCTCAGTCATTCAGGCGTTTCTTGCTATATTTAAATGGACCATTCAGGTCGACTACAAGTCTGTGTTTCATCTACAGATCAGTTTACAAGTGTTGATTCAAGGGGCAACTTTCCCTCCAGATGCAAAACAGGAAGTGACTGAAACTGTAATTCCACAGCTGGCCACTTGAGGCTGGTGCCAAAAGCGAGCAGAGTCCCAATGATGTTAAATTTGGCAACAATACAGCTGAAAAAAAAACATGTTTAAAGCCTGGTGCTTGTGTGTTTTTTTTGTTAGCTATCATTCTAATAATTTTAGATGTATTGAGCTTTCATTTAGGCGTGGTTTCTTTAGTGACAGCACTGATTGACGTTGAAACCTCAAGTCACTCAGGCATATTAGCAATGTCCCGTACTTGTTCGCCTCCTTTCCATGCTCATTTTTTACTATTTGGCAATGATGTTTAGCCAAAAAGAAAGTGGCTGAGTTTTCCCAACTTTGAATCTAAAAGTAATGGTGACATCACGTATGCTACATCCAGTTATATAGAAATATTGAGCATTGACTGTACACAACACGGACGAAGTGTCTCCCCTAGCGAAGTCAAAAGAGCCTCAGAGTGGGCGTCGGCACCCATCTCTTTCGTAAAAGTGTGCCAATTCCCCGGCTGAAATTTTAAACCTGAGATTGTAATAGTTAGCTAACAGCTAATGATTCACCAAATGTTAAATTCTAAAATATTTTTACATTTTCAACAAAGATGCATGTTATGTATTGTTTTATTATCTGGAATGAACGACAGCATGACACGTGATGAGACGAGCTGAAGATCTGTCAATCATCTGCCCCTCAAGAAACCGTGCCCTTAATTATGCATAACTTTAAGTGTTAATAAATCTTAAACCCACAAAAAAAAATTCACCCCAAAAATGGTCAAATCTAAGTCTAAAAAAAAAAACAATGGAGCAACGTGTTTTTTTCAGCTCCAAAATTGGTGTATGAGAACCTGCTCACTTCTGGAGTCAGCCTCAAGTGGTTGGTCGAGGAACTGCAGTTCAGTCACTTGGAGAAGGAAAGCAGGAATGATTTGATTATTTCTCACAAGTTACTCAACGTTGCCTCCTAGTGGGTGGATGGTAGGAGATTGTTGCTATATAATAGGCTAAATTTAAAATGAGTATCTTCTCTTTTACCTGTGATGGACTGGCGACCTGTCCAGGGTGTACCCCCGTCTCTCGCCCAATGTGTGCTGTGACCCCTGTGACCCCAAGCAGACCCATGTGACCCCAAAACGGGAATAAACGGGATGGAAAATGAATGAAAGACTCTTCTCTTTTTTTACACTGCATGTGATCTATTACATAGATGAATAATAATTTGGGGAATAAAAATTAAATATGAGATGAGGTGCAATCAATTTAAGTATTTTCATGCTGAGAAAGTTCACACTTTCACCAATTCTCAGTTCTGCAGACCTCGCGTTTTGCTCTGTGGTGCATACATCCTTTCATCTAGTTGCATTTTTCTAACTAAACATATTTTTGTATATATTTGTGTGTATATTGCTATAAAAATGACAAATACTTAACTAAAACTTGAGCATTCAACATCAGAGTAAAATCAATGTAGAGGGAGGAAGGAAGGAATGTAGGTGAAAAAGAGGTTTGTGTCAGTTTCACACGTGTTTCGTCCGGATGAGTAGGAGAAACGACAGGTTGATGCACTAGACATTTCCCCTGTGTGTTCTCACTGTTAATCTCTCCGTGTAATCTGTTGTCATCTGTCATTGTTCTCCACTGAAACCTCATTTAAACTACAGATTTAATCCTTCCTCCAACCTGAGGATGAGGAGACAACACTTAAAAATCACCACACAAATACAGACACAGGGCATAGTTCAATACTCGCAAAAAGAAATACAAAAACAAATACTACACACAATCGTGGGGACTTTTGTACCGTTCAGAATCCAAACACCTTTTGCAAGGATTAATCCACACATTGCGAATAATCTCTCACACTACTTACAGTAGAGAGAGGTTTCACTTAGCGACCATCAACCAGGCGAGGTTTAAGATTTTAAGCTGTCGTGATATTAAACCCCATCATGAGTGCAGTATTAAAAATTCATCTGGGTCACAGAGAGAGAGACAGAGAAAGGGAGTAGGAGGATAAGGAGAAAGTATAAAAGAGGAGAACATAGTTAAAAGAAAAAATTAAACCAAGAAAAGGGAAAGTGACACTAAATCTGTATATTTGGAGCACGAGTGACAGAAATAACACAAACAGGAAGTTAATAGACATACGGCAGGAAACCACACTGTTGCAAATGTGTGCATCCCGCTTCCAGCCTTAAAACATCACTTCCATGCCGACTCGGAAGATCGCGTTTCTCAGCAAAGCTCGCTTTCAGTAAATTTGTCATGCACTTCAACTTATTCAGAATAGCGTTTCGTATAGAATGTTTTTTTTTAAATAATGTTTTTCCGACCACATCCTTTCATTTGGCCTAAAGGAATATCCAAAGAGAACAATAATAATCATTGATCATCAGGAAACTGACACTGAGGAAAATGAAAGGGTTCTTTTCAGCCGCTCACCACATCTGCCACTTTTAGCATATAGCTTAGCATAGACCATTGAATCAAAGATTTTACATAATAATAGCATATTATTACTCTTTAAAATTAGCCTCTTTTAGAGTCATACTTCTCACTGTAGCTTGTGTTAAAACCCATTGTAACTCTAAAAAAAATAGGAAAAATATTGCATTAATACTAAAATGCTATCTTTTTACACTAAAATGCTAATGGTCTAATAGGATTCAGTGATCTATGCTAAGCTATGCTAAAAAACATTACCACATCAGAAAATGGCATATGGAGAGGGAGTCTATTTGGAAGAATAGCAGAGACTTTTGTCCTCACTAATTAAAGAATACTTAGAATAAACAAATTTGATGTAAATGTGAACAATTCAACATTAAACAATTTTTGTTACAAATTATTTGTGCTATACTTTTCACATCTCTGGATTTCAAAGCAGCTTCTCCACAAGTAGAATGGTGGGTGAAAATAACTTTTGGTGTTTTTTTAATTAATTTTTTTTTAATATACAGAATCCAATGTTTATTTTCCCACAAAAAACACCTGTCAATCAAAGCTCCTGCTGCTGCTGCCACCGCTTCAGGGAAGTTGAGAGGACCAACGATAAACATTTTTTTCTGCTTTTCATAAATCAGCTTGTTTTTCTTTAAATAATACTGAGGCCATGTGTTATACACGGAACGACAAAATACTGTTTTATCACTCAATCTAACAATATAGCAGATTATTCGTGAAAATAACACTTTAAACTGTTTGGTCATTTGATCCATATAAATTATATAGTAGATAAAGTGTAGCATATTTTTTAATAATTTTATAAAAAAAAAATAAGTCAAAAACGCTAACAATAAAATGAATTATTAGAAATTTAGGCCCTGATTCTGGCACCAAAATCATATCCAAAATCAGTTTCTTATTCTTATTACAATTTTTTATTATTTTTATGATGCAAAACATTGTACATATACAAAAAATGACAAAAATAAAGGAATTATTTGGTCTGGTGTTGTATAGATGAAAAATTATCTTAATTTTTAAAAAATTTAAAAACTCAAAAATCTCAAATTCTCACTTTTGCTTCTGAGTTCATAGATAAAATTTTACAAAGGCAAGAAACTATCAGTGCACTCTGAACACATCTGCAGCTCAGTGCAAAGAAAGCCATTCAATTTTAAGGTAATTTTTACAAAAACTATAATGCATGGATTTCCCTACAATACATCTCAAACATACACACAGAGAGCAAAAGAAAGGTAAGCGGCTGCAGGTCAGGGATCAGTTGCAGCCGTACGAGTCATAGTCACTGTTTCTGTTGGACGAAGGCTCTCTGCTCGTGTTCACTGTTAGTCTCTCCAAACCTGGCAACACAACACAATCTTCGTCTGAGTGCCAGTGTCTGCATAAACTCTTCAACAGCAGGATATTTCATATTACCGCAAACAACAGGAAGCTGGAGTCATATTTTATATTAGAGATAATATGTGATCTAGATTCTGAATTTTTACTTGTTTACAAAAGGGCAACATGCTGCAAAAAACTACCTAAAGTATTTAAAAGAAAAAATACTAATCAAATAATGAATGTAAGAAGGACTGAAAACAAAGTATCATACATGTATTTTACTTAATTAAAAACAGTAAACGTACTTCAAAGATGCGATTTCAAATTCTAATATTTCCTTGCGGTATTTTAATTTTTTTGCTTTCAATTAATGTACTTTTTACATTTTATTTATTAAATTATTATGGCATGCACTTTTATTTCCAGACAAAAACCTACAACAAATATCACTTTAATGCCCATACAATGCACATATTTAGTTGGTTGACATATATTTTTACATTTTTGTCTATTTCTGACTCTTAAATGTTTAAATATATGTATGTTTTATTAGTTTGCTGCACTAATATATTAAATTGTCACATGGTGTGATGTGAAAGCATTCATTTTCATTTTCATACAGAGCAAATAAACTCCCTCCCTCAAACATTTTATCCATGAATTTTTTTATATTTAACATTTCTGTGCAAAACTTTGATTATTTGGTTTATTTTTCCATATCATCGTTCAAAGGAGGACATCGCTCCTTAAAACTTTCACAATATTTTCACTTGTTTTAGACTATATTTTAGACTTATTGATGTTAATGTTCTTGTGTTCTACTGATGTTTAAATGATTTACTGCTAACAAAAGATGTTTTTTTTTTTTCAAAATTGTGAGCAAGTATCATAACTTTTTTTATGTTTTGATCAAAAAATCCAAGTAGAAATGTTAAAAGACACACAACACCTTTAGTAGCATCTTACTACATCTTGTCAGGTATAAAAATACCTTTTCAATATATATTTTTAATAACAGAACTATTTTTCTTTCTATGTGACACTCATCATTATATTCTGTACTAGAGCTCTCCTACATTTTGTAACAGAGTCGAACATTATTGAGCATGCGCATGGCTGAAAAACTGATAAAAGTGCAGAAAAAATCAACAAAAAGAAGAGGAGGACGCACCGGGATACGACTGTCTCTTGACCGTGTTGTTGTTTGGTGCCCCTTGCCCTCTGTGATAAGACACTTGAAGAAAAGAGAGAGAGAGAGAACTCTGAATCTTCTGTCGTCAGTGAGTCACGAATGTGTTCTCTATGAGATGACTCACCACTCTGACTCTGAGTCGGCCCGATCCAGCGGCTCTGCCGTTTCTGTGAAACTACTCCACGCCGGGTTTTAAAAAAAAAAAGCCAAATTAGACAAAACTTTAGAATTTTTTTGGGCGAAATAAATATAAAAACAGCTAAATGAAATGATGGATGTACACCGAATATTACCGAAGCACCTAAATTCTAAGGACAAAATCATCTCAAGAAGTTTAAACACAATTTACTTGCTTCCTGTTTGTAATAAGACACATGTAAATCTTGCAAAGAGTCAATTTTTATACTTGTTTATTTCAGCCAATTAAAAGAACCTATCCATAAAACGCTGCACTCACTTTTAATGCCACTAAGAGGCATTTGCTTCAGAAACGTCATGTGTACTTACGCTGGGTAAAAATAATTTGCACAAATCATTACATGTTGCATGATTCTACTGATAATTAAAACACAAATACAAGATGCATGAACATATTTCTCAGGAAAGAGAAAAATAACACACTCACATCTTTTGCGGAAGGCTTTGTACGAGGGTCGAAAGTACTTAGCCAGAAAGACACCCAAGATGAAGAGAACTAATAAACCAGTCACAGCTTTATAAGCAGCCAGCTCCTTCCCCAGAGAATCTAACGAATGTACAAAGAAGAGGCGATTCGGAACATTGAGCAAAACTTTACATCTAAGCAGAACACACATACACTTCAAAATCTGAGTGGCTGGCGAAGGAAACCATCCCACAAAGTAGTCGCCTACTATACGCCAAACAGCTCAGAGCCTTAAAACATCTAGAACAAGGTTATTTGGAGCGATGAGACTTAAATTGAACCTTTTGGACACAACCAAAACCCTTTCACTGTGAAACACAGAGGTGGGTCACTGATGTTTAGGGGATGCATGAACTCAAAAGGCACAGGGCACTTGGTCACAAGTGATGGGAAGATGAATGCAGCATGTTCTGAAAGGATACTGGAGGAAAATGTGCATCATCAGCCTGGAAGCTGCACATGGTACGTTACCAGACATTCCAATCCGACAACAATCCAAAACACAAGGCTCTACCAGAACTAAGTGAAGGTTCCGGAGTGGCATCTCCGTCTCCTCACCTCAAAATCATTGAACCTCTCTGGGGAGAACTCAAGCGTACAGATCATGCAAGAAGTTGGAGGCTTTTTGCCGAGAAGAATGGACTGCTTTACCAACAGAGACGGTAAAGAACCTCATCGACAACTACCTCAAGAGACTTCACTCTGTCTTTGATGTTCAAGGGCGGGAATATGAAATAATAAGAGCTGGGGTGTGAACTTTAAATAACGGTCACTGTATCTTTTATGTCGTGAGACTTCCTTGAGAGTCTTGGAAGGCACCATAAAAAAATGCATTATTATTACAAATTTATAAACATACCATCACAGACGATTTCCAGACTCGTGCATTCAGAAGTCACCAGTGTCCTGTTGCTCATCAGAACCAGTCGTCCTGCAGCAGGGTTCACCTTTAAGCTCTTGAAGTCTCCACATCTCATGGTCTTACACAGAATGTTTGGCCAGCCCGGCGGGAGGTGACTGGAAGAACACAAAGGCTGTTCGCCGTGAGTCGGGCAGTCAACGTAAAGCTGACCCTCGCACAAACTCTTTCCTTTCACTTTCAGCAAGGCTACTACTGGCTGAGGGCTTTGCTGGACGGTGTTAAGGCACGGGACGGTTTGGGGGCATGTGGTCTGAGGCGCAGCTGAGGTAGTCTTGTTGAAAATTTCCTGGGATGGGCTGGTAACATTACTGCTTTCTGTGGGTAAAACTGTGAAAAAATAAAACACATCACAGACACAAGTGATGTCATCTGCATTAAACGGTGGAAAAGGAAAGTTGGAAGTATTTAAAATAAAAAGGGGGTTTGAGGATGCAATCACTGCTTGGGCAGGGCCGTTGCTGCCCAAATGGAAGCAGAAATGTACTGGGGTGCTCCCCCAAAAAGTGAACGACACACATTTTCACTAAATGTGCTTTTTTTCCCCCCTAAAAATCCAAGTTCAGAATGGAATAACTCAAAAATGCTACTGTGAAATATTCTTATATTTTGGATAGTGACATTTAATAATTCTTACTTTAATTATTTAGAGAGCTTCTGAACATTTCCTTAAGACAAAATGAGAAATAGAACCTCATAATGTACCCAGCACACGCCTTTTGTGAGTACCCAACACTAAATGCATAAAAAAAATCCAGGTTCAGGATGGAACAACTCAAAAATGCTACAGTAAAATATTCTTATATTTTGGATTCTGACAGTAAATAATACTCGCTTTAATTATATAGAATGCACACATCAGAGAAAAGGAGAAGGGGAACCCAACACATACACTAAATGCATTTGTCCACAAAAAGCTAAATTCAGAATGGAATAACTCAAAAATGCTACATTTTTCGAACATTCTGAATTCGAACAGTCAATAAGTGTTTTTGAACACATCCATAAGAGAAAATGAGAAAAGGAACTACAAATACGTCTGTTTAAAGAGGACTGGAAAGCGTAAACTAGAAGCTTCAGCTCGTTTTTAAATACCTCCATATTTAAAAACTATTTCTAAATATAATAAACACGCAGATATAATGCAAATGGTTCTTGATTTTGTACATTTAGTAGATTCTTATTGCAAAACGCTAACCCAAATGGTCAGATTTCTGAAGATTAAACATTTTATAGTATGAAAAATGTAAAGTTTATTTAAAGTGTAAAACCGTCATTTGAAAATATTACCATTTCCTGAAGATTTTCTCCAGCATTTCTATCAACGGGTTTATGAAACATTTCACATTTCATAATTATATAATAGAAAAACTTACAGATTTTAATATTTCCATTTCAAATTGATTTCTCAAGCCAAATTTTACTTAATAAACAAGATTTTTGACCCTAAAAAAATAGCATAAACACACCAGCTTGAATAAAAGTGTTTGGAATAGGAATTAGTCTGAAAACTGGCAGAAAAAAACATTGTTTTGCAAAGTGTTTATTATTATTATTATACAAGGTGAAAACTCTTTTTTACAGAATGCTGTTTATTCACTGGAAAACTATAAAACGAAAATTGATGTTCAATTATCCTTGGACTTGCATTATTTTCTTAGATTGAAAACAAATTTACTTTTTTGTTTTGAAATATTTAAATGATCTTATTATAAAAATGCTTTTTAAATATAATGAATTGAAGTGATTCTTAAATATAAGAATTGAAAACTTTTTACACAATACTGCCGAACATGTTTCCATTAAATGGTCTGAGACTAAAAATAATAATAATTTTAAAACTCTCAGATTTTTTTCAAAATGTATCTGAGAATATTTCACTTAAAAGGCGTGTCCAAATGTTTGACTGGTAGTAGACGAAGGGATCCCAGTATAATCTTTTAGATTGCAAAATGAACAAAAGAGATTGGCTTTACAAAACTGGCCTAATGCATCAAGAAATCACATTAAATACAGTCACAATGTGTTTTGATTGAAATTAAATTTTTCTCTAGAAGAGTGTGAACCGGCTTACCCACAGCGAGGAGCAGGAACATGGTGAGAGTCATCAGCAGAGAGCATTGCATCTGGGAGAAGGTTCATCAAAAAAACTTTATTCACAAAAATAAAAACAGGCCCCGTCATCAACATTTTCAGCATGGATTGTACGCGGCTTTGAAGATTTGCTAATTGGTGCATATCACTTTAAACGAGACGTACAATCACATTCCCTAACAACAAGGAGATGCTCCACGTTTGGAGAAACACAAGTTCTTAGCAGCTTTTATAAAACATACGATCAGATCTTACCTTGCCTGCGACTGACAAGAACAAACATTTGCAACAAGTGACAAGAAAAGTGAGGTGAAAGGAAATAAGCAGAGGAGTAGAGCTACCATCTCCATTCCCCACCCCCATTCTCTCTCTCTCTCTCTCTCTCTCTCTCCATCTACAGCTTGGTTTGATTGCACACTGCACTGCTTCCTCACTTCAAAGAGAGCATTGCAAAAATAAAGAAAACCTACAAAAATGTTGCTGGGAGGAGAGAAGTTGTAGTAAGCATTATTCATTACTTAATTTTCGTACGGTGTATTTCAACAATCCAGGGAACGTGTGATTTCATTTAATGCAAAATGCTTCTAAAGATGGCATGAGGATAATTCGGAGATGCTTCTGAACTCCACTTGTCTAGAAGTTTGAGGCAAACTGATTCATCTGAAGAAAAAATGAAAACACCAATATAATGACTGAAATGTTTTCTCCATTCCTTTGTTTCACAAGGCTCCGGTGTGCTTTCCATTTATATTTCACCTTGTATCTAAACATTGAGTCTTTGAATATTTAAAACTGACGATGCACTGCACAAACTGACCATTTTGGAGATGTTTTGATAAAAGTTGAAATATTGGAATTTCTCTACGAAACTATGATTTTAAGAAGGGCAAAGTATTTCCAAGGGAATGAAACAGATTCAAGAAAAAAACAAAGCGCTGATCTGTATTAACCCTTATGTGCTGTTGAGGTTGGTTTCAGTGATTTTGAGTCTAAATTTGGCCAAAACTTTTTTAGCATTTCATCAAATTGGATGATTTTTGGTGACAACTATTATTTGTACACATATTTTAGGAAAATGCTTTGAAATTTTTCAAAAGGTCAAAAATAGACTCCAACCTGCTTTTTATTTATTTTTTGCATAAATCTCTTTCTACTTCAATTTTAATCAAAACCACACTGTAAAATCTGAGAAGTTTTATTATCCGGGTTACTAAGGGAAACTAATACAAAGTGCTTGATGTGTACTGTTGGGTACAGTCCAGTAAACTAACTTGCATGATGATTTAAAAACTCTAAATATTTAAGTTAGTCTAAATGAAATAAAAAAAGATTTTTTTTTGTTTTAATTTTATTTATTACAACAGCTCTGTTTACTTCCGAAAAGCATGCAGTCAAGACTCAAACGGAATGTGACCAAAAACAAAAGCAAAACACGTTTCGTTATTTTAATGGCAGCTACAAAGAACTCCACGAGTGGATTGCAAGAACAAATATAATTTCTGAAATGTTACAAGGTATGATTCTTAAACTAAGACATTTAAATAACTTTATAATTTACCTCAGTTTTCTTTTAAATAAAAAGGCCCTTGATTTGCAGTCAAATATGTCTGGCACAGGCACATTTGATTGAGGTCAGGGTACGTTAGAAAGGGCTCCAAACTAAACTAGCAAGTGATCGTGAAGGCGTGTAAACTTCACTCAGAGTAAAAAGTAAAAATCACTTAGAGTTACTTAATAAAACTATTTTTTAAGTGAAGTTGCCTGGTAACATATATGCAAGTCTTGAGAGTTATTAGATTTTATTTATTTTACTTTTTTCAAATCCAGGATTTTTACCCTTCAATTGCCAAAGTCTTGTCAATGATTTAGAAAAAAAAAATATTTTCAAAATGAAATTTGAAAATGGATGGCCTGGATTTTTTTAACCTTTTATCGCATGTCAAACATTAGTAGCAACATTGGCATTGGTAGATTTTTTTTTTGTAGCACCACATTTAAACCATTAAACCATTAAACCTCATTTATTCCATTAAACTTACATTAAAACAACATTTTGATTTCAATGCCATTCTAGACGATAGTTGGTGGTCATTCCTGTTGGTAAGAGATCAAATTTGAGATTTTTAGAATGACCACCAACAAATAAGAATGCATGATTATTTGGTGTCATAAAAGGTAAAAATAATCCAGGCCACAATCATTTTCTTACTGAACTTAAGTCATTTGTGTTTTGATTTTTATTTGCTGGAGGCTGGAGATGCAAAGTCAGTGACATCATGTAAGATCTTGTCAATTAAAGGGTAAAAATCATTGATTATAAAAGGTCATATAAATTTCAAAAGGTAGATTTGTGCAAACAATGGAAAAAAATGTTTATTTTATAGATTTACAGCAGTTTAATTTAGTGGAAGGGTAGTAAATTTGAACATCGCACAAGGGTTAAACAAAGCAAGATTTCTCAAGCAGACATCAAGGAGAAACAAGAAAAAAGAAAAATCAAATAAATCTGCTAATTAAAACAGAAGTCTAGGTGAAGGAATCAAAAACAGATAAATATCGTCCACAGATAAATGAGAAGCGAGCAATCCATCATTTGATTTCACTGTTAGTCATTCTCAACCTTTCCCAGCCTCCCCTCTCTGTACTTCTGCACTCTTTCAGTTTTTCTCAGGTGCCGCCGGGGTTGGTTTACCATATCGTAGAGTCAAAGAGAGCCCCGTAACTTTGGTTTCAAAGCACTAGAAAAAAAATCCCCCAAACGCCCTCTAAAATCTCTCAGTTATGATTCAATGCAAATGGAATTTTAAAAGCCTTCGCAAGCGAGTAAGTGTATTGAACTTTTGTTTCTCTTACTGTAAAGGTGTTTGCTTTTAAGTAACCGTTAGTTAAAGGGTGTTAAATCAAACTGTTGTTCTATTCGTATTTAAAGTATAGGATCTTTTTTAAGTATAATCTTTTGTGATTTTTTCAAATTCATTTAGACTTGCATAAAGATTTGCATAAAGTATAAACCAAATAATACCAATGATATTAAAAATGCCCAAATCTTTAGAAAAACGGATTCTAATCTGACTTATGCCTTAAAATATGACACATTTTATTTAATTGTTCCTTTCAAGTCGCCCAAGGACAAACTGCACTTTAATAAGTATATCAACCAATACTCTCAACTTTCAAAATCAACCAAACCACAAATACATTTCAGAAATACCAACCTAAAAATGTGTTTTAAATTTAATTATAAACCTAGAATTTCTGGAGCTTATAAAACAGCAGAAAACTAAAAAAAAGTTACTGCCTATAACAAAAGTTGCTATATTTTTTAAATGCACAAATAAATTTATGAATCAGAATAAAGCAATTTTAACAGGGTTTAAAGTTCTGAAATGGGAAGTTTGTGTAAGGAAAGGGGTTTTTAATAAAAATACTAGTCTATATATTTATTTATTAATAAATGATTGACTCATAAAACTATTTCTCAAATGTGAACAATTTAATATATAAAAATATTATTTCAAATGTTGCCAAATAACCAATCACTTACTGAAAATAAAAGATTTTTTACCTCAAACTCAGAGCTATGTTATACACTTAAACCTCAAACTCAGAGCTATGTTATTCACTTAAACCTCAAACTCAGAGCTATGTTATACACTTAAACCTCAATCTCAGAGCTATGTTATTCACTTAAACCTCAATCTCAGAGCTATGTTATTCACTTAAACCTCAATCTCCGAGCTATGTTATTCACTTAAACCTCATGTTATTCACTTAAACCTCAATCTCAGAGCTATGTTATTCACTTAAACCTCAAACTCAGAGCTATGTTATTCACTTAAACCTCAAACTCCGAGCTATGTTATACACTTAAACCTCAATCTCAGAGCTATGTTATTCACTTAAACCTCAAACTCCGAGCTATGTTATACACTTAAACCTCAATCTCAGAGCTATGTTATTCACTTAAACCTCAAACTTAAGGCTATGTTATTCAGTTAAACCTCAAACTCAGAGCTATGTTATACACTTAAACCTCAAACTTAAGGCTATGTTATTCACTCAAACCTCAAACTCCGAGCTATGTTATTCACTTAAACCTCAATCTCAGAGCTATGTTATTCACTTAAACCTCAAACTCCGAGCTATGTTATACACTTAAACCTCAAACTCAGAGCTATGTTATACACTTAAACCTCAAACTCAGAGCTATGTTATTCACTTAAACCTCAAACTCAGAGCTATGTTATTAATTTAAACCTCAAACTCAGAGCTATATTATACACTTAAACCTCAAACTCAGAGCTATGTTATTCACTTAAACCTCAAACTCAGAGCTATGTTATTCACTTAAACTCTCAAACTCCTCGAGCTATGTTTATACACTCTAAACCCCTCAAACTTAAGGCTATGTTATACACTTAAACCTCAAACTCAGAGCTGTTATTCACTCTTAAACCCTCAAACTCAGAGCTATATATACACTTAAACCTCAATCTCAGAGCTGGTATACACTTAAACCTCAAACTTAAGGCTATGTTATACACTTAAACCTCAAACTCAGAGCTGGTATACACTTAAACCTCAAACTAAGGGCTTTTTTATACACTTAAACCTCAAACCCAGAGCTGGTATACACTTAAACCTCAAACTAACGGCTTTGTTATACACTTAAACCTCAAACTCAGAGCTGGTATACACTTAAACCTCAAACTAAGGGCTTTGTTACACACTTTAACCTCAAACTTAAGGCTATGTTATTAAATTAAACCTCAATCTCAGAGCTATGTTATACACTTAAACCTCAAACTCAGAGCTATGTTATTCACTTAGACCTCAAACTCAGAGCTGTTATAAATTTAAACCTCACAGTGTTTCCCCTAGGATCATGGCCTTGGGGGGGGGTTGTGGTGTTATGGGTGGTGTGGCAAAACACTCACACAAACACTTAATAGTGTTTATATGTTTCTTTTAATTGCAGTATACCAATATATTATAATGTCTGAACAATTACTGTACAATAACTAAACAACTGTACACTGAACTAAACACTAAACATCAGATTTATTTTAATATGTTAATTATTCACAAAGTGTGCAGCTTTTGTCACTGCAGTGCATCTTTCTGGGCTTCTGAAAGAACATTTCCAGAGCATCTTGGTATGGATAGTCTGAAACTTCTGGCCCATTTATTGAGATCCGCATGCAGGCTGCAAGATGGTCCCCTTGCAGCCTATTGCGAATGTCTGTTTTGACCTGTAAATACATTAACTGTTAGGCTTTAAAAGTGATAACTGATAGTAACAACAGTAAAAATCAACTTAACATAGTGATAGTTTAAAGCAGGAAATGCCATTGTATAACTAACTAGCTAGCTATTAATTAAGCAATTTATTTATCAATTCGTTCATTCATGCTTGTGTGTATTTACTTACTTACCAAGATCAGTCTTGTACAGCCAGGGGGAGTATTTCGCCTCTGACAGCCAAGCTGGGTCAAAACCTGTCGCTCTGTGGTGGCTAGACTTTGCTGCTTGTCAGGGGCAAGACATGCAGCACTTGGGCTCTTTTCTGTACTTTGTTTCGGAGTAGGAAAGCTACACCGGCTGCTGCTCGCAGCAGAACACGTGCTGTCATCGTCACCACCTTGGGGCGTTTAGCGTGCTTACTCTGACGCGCGGTCTCTGTCCGCTGATGGGTGTGTGTGCGCGCGCATCGGGGCGGAACTCCGCCGTGCGCGATACGGAGGACAATTGTAAACGCGCAAACGTTGAGACAGAAATTACCGGTACATGCCATCGTATAAATAACATAATGCTATTTAGTTTAATAAAAGAAAAAAGCAAAGACCTGTTATATATAAATTACTTCTGTCGTTTTTCGACGAAAATAAAATAAAATTAACTTGACCTTCAAGGGGGGCGGGGGGTGCCGTTGGGGGGGCGGGGCGCCACCCTAATATAATGGTAAGGGAAACACTGCCTCAAATTAAGGGCTTTGTTATACACTTAAAGCACTCGGTCTTTAAAGTAGTCCACATTTTCCATTTGTGTTACCAAAGTGTACACACCTAAATGGCATACTGACATAAAAGCATGATATTGTAAAACAAAAGGCAATCACCCAAGATGTGTAGATCAACTTCAGTGTTTAATTTCCACACCCGAAAAGCGACAAAATAAAATACATTTTTAACAGGCTACAGTCATCACAACCAATTGAATCAGTTTCCACTAATGCTGAAATATTAAAATCAACTGTTTTTAATTAATTTCTCTCATCCTCGTGTGGTGTGGGGCCCTCTCCCTTGCTTTAGGTGCTGCGCAGGGGACTAAAATCATAAGGGCTTCACAACAAACCTGAGTCTTAATTACTGAGTTCATGAAGCCACCCGAGGATTGATTGAGGATGCCTCTGGTAGAGCATTGCTTTAAAGTACAAAAATAAAGAGACCCCCCACAGCGCACGCCTGGGCTAAAGCTGAGGGTTTCAAGGCCCCAGCCCCAGCTGCTGATGTCACTGGGCTGTTGATGCAGAGTGTTATTGTGATTTTCACCAAAACATCTCGGCTCGTTGGGGCTCTTGCTCGGGAACGAATGCACCATAGAGATTGAACGCGAGCATGACAGAATGTATAAATCATTGGGAACTCTCACAATCCAGTTCTGCTCTTTGCTTCACCTGTACCTGACTATATCTATATTTATTTTCATCATACAGCAAGGTAATCCCCCACAAAACAAATCTCTACCACACTGGCGAGTGCTCAATTCCATCTCTACCAACCTAAGAACATTATATAGTGCCTATTTTCTTTGCATTAGCACTGTGCTATGTTATCCCTCACCGGCCTCAATCAATGATGTGCTATAGATGGATTTATATTAATATCCCTTATTTAATTTCACTTCAACGTTACTTGAAGTAGACCATCCCCACTAGCGAACACACATTAGTCCATAGATTCTGATTAAGATGAAGTGGAGTGAGGGGAAAAAAGATGGAGTATTTGGAGTGCAAATTAGATGCTAAATAATTCATAACTGAATGAAGGGTTGCAACGTTTTCAGAAAAATTTAAGATAATGGTGCTGTGCTTTCAGAGTTTATCGTCAACAGGCATTGACATACAGCGAATGTAATGCTTTCATGTAGTGCTTTCTTTACTCGGGACTTCTGAAAAAATAAAAAATAAAATAAAAAGATAAGCTGCAACACAAAAAGCGTACCATTGCGAATAAGCAGAAAATCTAAAATCATGCTCCGGACAGAACAGGTGTTGAGTCGTTAAAGAGGTTTCGTTAGGGAAACAACTCTTATACTGAACTCTTTCTGGGCCTTTGGTGCGAACATGGAGATGCAAATCTGAGAGAAAGCAAACAACAGGCAGAAGGATGATGATGATGATGATGATGAGACAAGATGGTGAGGGGCAGAGGAGTGGCTCAAGAGTATGGCTGTGGAACCCCAAAACCTTGCCTATAAAGTGGTCTACCAGGAGATGATTGGGTTGATGGAGCATGGGGGCCTGTTGGATAGCTCATCCCTCCATAGGGAGTATATGCACTGGGATAGGGGGCAGGCATGGGACCAAACTGCCCCAACGGTGGGGGAGGAAATGGGGTTTGAGTGGGGTATGGGCAAGCAGGAGGCCCAAACGCTGGCCTCGGAGCTGAGAAGCCAGATGATGGAGGGAATGGGGCACCCTGGCTGGTGTATGGCTGAAACGCTGTGCTAGTGGTGCCCGTGGTGGAAGCAGATGGGGGAGCGACGGGGTAGGGGGCATAAGGGAGAGCAGGATTAGAGGCATTGGAAGATGGATGGATTTTGGAGCTCTGCTGCTGCTGAGGCTGCTGGTGTTGCCACGGCGATGTTGTTCCTGCATCTTGATTGGCGTTGGGATGTGATGTCACCATAGCGTCTCCTTTCCCTTTGCTTTTTTGGATGAGGATTTCTTGGAGCTTTTCGATGCGCACTCGTCGCATGTGAGCGAGGGAGCGGAGAGAAAGGAAGCGCTCAAGGAAGGAGTCCAGCGATGTTGAACCTTCAAGAAACTCATCCGCTAGAACCTGGGAGAAAGAGATCAAATTAGGGATGCACCGAACTGAAAATTCTGGGCCGAAAACAAAAATTTTAAATGCACTTGGCCGAAAATGGCTTCATTAAACAACATGTTTAAAATATTTTCTTTTTGTTTACGATACACTCTTCATATATTCCTCGATATTATGTCCACGATACGATATTTCACAATATTCTTAACTATTCAAACTGCTTATATAACAAACTATCATTGGTTAGAAATGAATTTTAAAAGTTTTGAGACCACAAAGTTAAGAAGGCTAGGGTCTAGTTTGGTTTGTGAGCGTTTGATGCCATACATCCATTAGGGGGCAGTGTTAATGTTTACATTAAGTCATCTATTTTATTTTGAGTGGAGAAATTTTTTTTTTTAGAAAATTTCCCATTTTAAATGTGACTAAAGGATAATTGTCCTCCAGGACATTACACAAAACAAGAAGACATGGTAAAGAAGTTTCAGAAGTGACTAGAATCATATTTTTCTGCAGCCTTTGTGTTGTGACAATTGTGCATTGTGATATATATTTGATTTATAGATTATAAATCAAAGTAATCCCTTCTATCAGTCATTGAATTGTTTACTCAAATTTGAAGGAACAATGATCAATAGATTAATGCCTTTACCAGTATAGTAATAAAGTAATTTATAAAAAAAAAAAAGGCACTGTTGCCTTTCAGTGAGAAGGTTGTCTGTTCGAGGCTCGACGTTGACCTTCCAGGAAGGAGTTTGCATGTTCTCCTTTGCACAGGAGATAGACAGACCGCCCTGACCCCGAAAGGGATTAACCGGGACGGAAAATGAATTATAAATGTTATATAAAAAAACTATTTAAGCAGTTTAAACTGCAAAATCATAGATGCATTAGTCAGTGGTCCCCAACATTTTTTTGAACATTTTGGTGAAATGTTTGCCCTTTTTTCATGGACTGGTGAAGCAGATAAATACAACTCATAACAACACCAAGAATCAGACCAAGTTTTTTGGTAGTTTGATGGCTTATTTCTTCACGTCATGAGGCAAGGAATGGTAAATGTAATTTAAACAGTGTTCATATTTTACAAATCAAAGGAAATTATACATCTTTACGTGACCAGTACGAGGCTGAAGCTCTGTGGTTGACTGCTGCAAAAGATCATGAAAGAAACTGTATCAAACCTCAGATTCTTCCTCTGTGCTGGCGCCCTCTGCCTGCAGACGATATAACAAACCCTCTGGAGACACTTGACCCTTGATGCTATCTAGAGACGGGAAAGGGAACGAAACATGAAGAAAATTAAGAGACATCTCTTTTGTCATTTTAGTATTTTCATTTTATTTTTACGGTAACAAATTACGCAGAGAGGTTGATGCCATTCTAAAAAAAATAGACGCAAATACAAACTTTTTTACAAAGTTGAATTTGAAGAGATTATTTTAATTTTATGGACGAAAACACAGAGCTTAAAAAAAGTTAAAATATAGAATTTAATACAATATCTAAAAAAGATGGTACATCTCACCTAAAACTTCTTGCACTTTTTACAAAGAGCCAGTGGTTTTATATTGAATTTATATGTAATTAACGCATAATTCATTAATAAATGCAGTAACTCATGTTTCAGTCGCACAATATTACAAACAAATCCAACTACACTAGAATCCCTTCAAACTTTCATGCAAAAACCATCTCTCATGAGGATAATGGGGGTGAAAGTGTGGCACCATATTACCGTGAGGGGTTTGACAGGGTTTCTGCAGGTTTCACAATGTCAAATGTCAGAGTTTTTAAGACCATTAAGAACCTAATTTAAGACCTATATTATACATGTGTTTATCTAAAAACTGACATAAACTAACTATAAAAATCTGTACAAATCTACAAATGTAAACAATAACAATGCAAATTGTCCACAAATCTAAAAAAGATCCCAGAGAAAAGGGAACAGATTAAATTCCGTTGTTACCTCTGAGAGCACAATGTTGTTTGTATTTCTCGCTCACTGCCTCGAGCTCGGTGTACTTCTCGACCAGTCGCGCTCTGTCATTTTCGAGACGTGGCTTCATGTCAAGGTTCTGCTCTGCCAGGCTGCGGTTGGCAGCCAGCGCCATCTCCCTCTCCAACTGAATGTTCTGAATCTGGACAAAAACAGTAACGAGTCAGTGCTCGCTGCTGTAGCCACTGTGTTTTGCACACACCAACACTACATTCCCCACAATGCAGTGGTAGCTCAGCTTCATTAATCATCACCAGTAAGAGCAGACATCAACTTTCAACTAGCAGCAATTTGCAGGTTGATCCAAAATGAAAGGGTGCCCATGGGTCATTCAATTTTTTTAATGATATTTGGGTCGCAGTTGGTCTGTTTAGGTTAGTTGAAAACGTTTGACTCATACATTTCCTTTGTGACTTTTGTGTAGTTTGATGCTCTGGGCTTATTTACTTTAAGGCAACGTATCAATGGGTTTTTAAATGGTATAATAAAGCAGTCCTTCATTTTAAAAAAGTATTTAATAGGAGTGGATTATCTTTACGTTAGAGCTTCACCAATGTTTCAAAGTCAATAGCTCAGGTTTAGAATAGCATGAGATTGAAGGATCTTAACAAATATTGTATACAAACCACCCTCTCACCTCATCAGACTCCAATGCCATGGATGCCACCCGCTCCGAGTTGTCCAGTAAATCCTGCAACTCGGACTGGCTGAGGTCTTGAAGCTTAGCCATTGATTTGCTAGGACAACTAAAAAAAAAAACAACAACTTTGTTTACTTACTTATGTAAATAATTTATATATTGGTTAAATAAAGTAACACAAGTCACCCAGAACATGAAAATATTTTGAGATTTAGGTCATCTGACTTATATCTAAGCTGCCAATGAAGCTGCATTTCCTTATATTTAAGGTAAACGACTGTTACAGTTAGTGGTACGGACTCAGATTACGATACTTACAAGGTACGAGCAAATCAAAGACCTTTCTCCTTGGTGCTCATAGAAAAACATCAAAGTGGCGGAGAATGACGTAGAGATGTGGACGGAAGTGCCAAAGCTCCGTGAACTACCCCGTGAGCGTCTTTACCGTTAAACCCTGAAACGCGTGAAAAATGTTATTTCTTTGCGGGGTGTCGCGCGATATTTGCTGTGACAGACCAGAATTATACACAGGAAACCATTCTGGGAGCCTGGAATATCCTCGCTGTTAGCAAGACGGCTAGCTCGCGTTAAAGGAGCAGTTGATCGAGACGGTTAGCTGAATACAAAACTCTGTCGGACGAACTAACAACTCAAAAAGGCAGGCCCACGCGTCAAATAAAACCACATTTATACCAGATCGAACAAATGAATGAAAATATTAAGTAATTTACGGGATATAGTCATATTCTTGATGCAAAGTTTCACTTCTCGTTGACAGATACCGCCGCCATCTTCGAGGAAACCATTATTCTGTTTCGATAGCGAAGCAAGCTGTCCCAAATAAATTTAAAACAAGACTTTACGTTGAATTCCTTAGGACATATCCCCAGTTAAAAGCCTAGATATACGCATTTAATATATACTTTTCTAAAATGCACAACGATAAAATAACTCATTATAGTTAAATTAAGAAAATGTAATTTTCTTCCCCCATTTTTGTTTAATGGTACGTTCCTACTTTCAGCTGACTGAAAGGGAAACCCCGACGTGACGGGAATGTTCCCTATGTGACATGGCAATAAGGATATATTACATAAACGTTATTTTTTTATTTATTGTATTATATAAAGATATATTGATTAAAGATACTTATATAAATATATAGATATATACATACATTATAACATCTTTTTTATATATAAACATTAAAACATCTTTTTTTATGAAAAAATGTAAAAGAAAATTGAGTCATCTTTATTTCTCAACTTTTGAACCACATTGTTCAAACCTTTTAAAGCAATTTAAGTATTTGCAATAGTCACCATGCATTGTGATGGTATTCCTTTCCAAATGTCTTCTCAGCCCGTGGACCTTTGTAAAACATACATTGGAAAGCTTCTACTCTGTTATTTTAAAAGGCTATTTCTGCTAGAAATGCTATGTAAAAATACATACTGGCAGTAAGGCTCTATTGATGTCTGTGTAAAACTTGTAAATGCTTGTTTGTTTCTTCCATAACATAATAGTTGTGGAATAGGTGTGCTAACAGTTTGTCGTAGGAACATGAAAATGAAATTCGGCACACATGTTGATTGCCAAGACTTAAATATTAATAATGTGAATTGGATCTACAACAGATTTTAACTGTTCATCTCCAAACTCCATCAGTTTTTATTGAAGGTAAAAAGTCGACATTTTGCCATTAAGCAGAAATTATTATAACTCAGCCATACAATGTCTGGTCGGTCCCCAATTTACCTCCAATGTTATCGTTTTATATCTGAGCAAATCTAAAGCATACACTCTTGGTTATACGGCCACCAGGTGGTCTCAGGAAATAAAACATGTATCATTGAGAAGTTACTACATTTTTGACACATGTGACAAGGATATTGGCCAAAACACATAATAATGGCCCAAAATCTCACATGAATGCAAATCGTAAATACAGATTGGTCGTAGTGCATATTGCAACAAACTGGCACTGAGAGGCCATGGCGTTAGAGAGCCCTGTGATCGCTCCTTGCATCTTTAATTGGATTTTATGATTTTTAAAAGAAGTGTGAAGATTACTTTACTTATAAAAATTAACCCTATTGTCAAAAAATGTCAAATTTAATTAGAAACATAATTTGAGCCGATTGAACATTTTATTAATAAGGCAGAAAGGACTATGGAAGCTCCTGGCACTTCCTCCGGAGTCACTGTGTGTTCTTTGTTGACGAGGGCATTGAAAAAAATGTAAATAATACAGTTGTCCATCCATTTTTACATCGCACAAACACAGTTTTATATGTATAAAAGCTTTTTATTCAGAAACCAAAGTAGTGTTTATAATTATTTTTTACATTTTACATTTATAACATTCAAGACATTAAATTTATTGATGCCATGTACATTTTCATTAAATCTAAATGTTTATATTTTAAGGCAATGTACAAAATGTTGACATTTTGCAGCATATTAAAAGGAAGCACTAAATAATGATTTTTTTAGGGGTGGGTTATAAAACATTTATCTATAAAAATATTTGTTAAAAGAATTAAATGTGCACAGTCAATGTACCCGAAGTCCTTTCAAAGCAGACAGTGTGAAGAAACAATGAAGAATCAGAGTTGCACTGTTGTAAAACAATAGCTGCCCTGAGACCGCATAGTAAAAGCTCTGTTGGGAAAATTGGGAAAGAACAATTAAATTGGTTTAACTCATAGTTGTGTATATTTTAGGAGAAAACCTAACAGTTGGGCTAACCTTAAAGACACTTTCTGGACACCAATGAAAGGCTCCTTCTGGGCAAGACGAAAGGGCAGGAGACATACTTGCAGCATAAATGTACACAACAAGACCAATCAGTGTCCCCATCAGACCAGCAAGCCCAGAGATCAGACTGGTTTTTAACTGAAAGAACGCATATACATCACAATCAATGGTTAACGTATCATCACTGAGAAGCTCCAATATAAAACTTCCTTTACCAGTTCTCTCCTGGGAGTTCTTTCAGATGCCATTCCAAATGATCCAGCAAGCACAGACTATTTGAGAAATTCAATAACAAGAGACTTCTTTATGTTTTATTTTGTCAACAACAACAAAAACATAACGTAAGCAACATAAACATACCACAAAACCGACGCAGAGAGGGCATATGAACAAATATTTAACTTCAGTGCTGATTGTGTAGGCTAGAACAGCCAGAAAGACCTGGAACAGACCGAGTAATATTCCCAGAACCTAAAAAGAAAAAAAAAGACACAAACTTAGTGACGGCAACTCTCTCTGTTCCTTTCAAGACGCAAAAATCGACTTACAGCCACAACTTCAGGATCGTAAAACCTAAACAGACGATGAAACTTTGGAGGATCTGCATCTGGAGATTGGTTTTGTGGGCTCGACATCGTGAGTATTTAGTGATAATTGAGCCAATGTCCTGAAAAAGATTCACATTGTGAGACTCTAGCACCGCTCAAAACGGCATACTATACATTTTCAATTATGCATTTAGCAGTGCTCACATATTCCAGAATCAAGAGCTTTAAAGGTTTTACTTAGGGGTTAAAGGTTAGACTGGAAGTGGATTCCTACAGCTGGGAACTGTGAAAGAGAAAGTTCTGGTGACAGATTTGAGTACCATTAGACCAGGTGTCAAACTTTGTTCCTGGAGGGCCGGTGTTTACTTGCAACCCTGCTCAGAGAGACCCAGACCTGAAGATTACAAACAGCCTAAAGGACCTGATGAGCTGCATCAGGTGTGTTTAGTTGAGGTAGAGGCTAAACTGTGCAGGGCTGTGGCCCTCAAGGAACTGAGTTTGACACCCCTGTACTAGACTCACTAGGCACCTGGAGGGGATGTAGGCCTGCAAGAGTTAGTGAAGTTAGGACAGTGCTGACCCTGGGAATGTTCTGTAGGCAAGCATCAGTGTTTTTAACTTGATACGTCTTCATTGGGAAGCCAGTGGAAGAAGATCTAGAGAGGAGTGCTGTGGGCTCTTGAAGGGTCCACTGAGTTCTGGATCATCCACAAAGGTCTTGAAGAGCATTGCAGTAATCCAGTCTAGTATGTACTAGTAAAATAATCCATGGATAGTATAAATCACTTTTGAAGGTCGCCTATCTTTTCCTTTTAGAAGCCAATGCGGAAGAATTCATCAACTCACCACACAAGAAAAGTTCCAAAAGAACATTGATCGACCACGACTTAACAGCTGATCAAAACCATGTTTTGGGTCTGATATCAATGTATTTTAGTAAATTCCTATTAGTATTTGTGACCTTTGTGACGAATGTGTAGGGTTGAACTTTTTATAAAAAATATGTAAATGTTAAAATTGTACATAATTGCAGACAAAAATTTGCGAGACAGCCATAGACTCTTCCCTTACTTTGACCTTTTGACTACAATGCCGCTTTCCACCGTCCTGTTTTGTAACGCCACGGCTTTACTTTTTCACCAAGTCCTGAACCCTTTTGTAAGAAAATTTCCATATATTTTTAAATGATGTGTAAAGGTTCTTGGTCAAAGTATTCCTCAGTATGTGTGCATAGCCTTCCTGCAATAACACGTAATAAACGCTAGCAAGATATAAGTATAACTTTTTCACTTCTGTTTTGGAACTTCTTTGACCAGTCGTTCTGCGATTTGGTCTTTGTTGTGGCCATGGCAGAGATGCACAGATATTTAATGTCCTGCTACCAAACCGACCAATCACAGAGCTTTTGGTGAGCATCAGGTTCTAGTTCTGCGTCTACGTAGGCTGGATGCAGAGGTATAAACAAGGATTTAGTTTGGTCAAGGTAATACATTTTATTTACAAATTGGAGAAAAGTGATGCTGTTGATCACTGACTGGTCAGTTGTTGAGTTCACTGATTGGCCATAAACACCTCATTACAGCATGTGACACAAAAATGCAATGCACATAATAGCCAGCAAGAAAAATAACTGTGACGTGGACAAACGATAACGTGCAGACCTTTCTGTCTCTGATTGAAAAGACTGTTCAGAACGAGCTCGACTGTGCGGCTAGAGATTTCGCCTTCTACAATGTCACCAAGCAGAACTAGAGGTTGTGAAGTGATGTGTTTTAAAGGGACATGACCACTCAAACCTGATACTGGAAAGTTGCCAGAAACATAAATTATGCGCCACAGTGATGAGCATAAGAAATCGAGCATAAAGATTAATTATGCATGACCCCACTTCATCCACAGCTTTTCTGGTCTTTTGGCTCTTCCCTCTCACTGAAACACATTTGTTTCGTGAGATTTCAAAGCGTGCATCTTTGAAGAAGTGCTTTGCAGCTGAAAAGATTGGAAGTGTGCCATTTCGAACAAACCCTCTGAAACATGATCTGCTCCCTCTGGTGTACTGGAACGCGTTACAGGGATACAGATGCTGCCCACGAAAACATCTTTGAGGAGAGAGGAAGTGGGAGGGGGTAAAATAGAGAGAATGTGGCTAGGAAGAAGAGCATGCAGAACAGCTTGATACAATTCAGATTGCTCAACAACAGAGGGGTTAGAAAAAATTTGTACACTACATTAAATGTGCTGAACAGGCATAGGCCAGATTCCCCAAACAACATTATTAAAAAAATGTTCTGTTGTTTTATTTAGTAACAAATAAACGACTAATAACCAACCATAGCAACAGCAATTGCCAAACCCTTGCCAGTGTCTAAACATTTGGTTGCATAAAATGCTTGTAAAAGATGCGAAAAGAGCAATCGACTCACCTCGAATCTTTCGGTCCTACAAGCTCAAGGCAGCTTGTTTTTTATGAAGCAACACAAAGTTCTTGAGGGGAGATGGGGTTCGGACAGCCCCCTTTTTCTTCCCAATTCTTGGGTGGGTCATGTTTTGTATGAAAACTAAGATTTTTTTTTAGGAAATATTGCTCAATGCGAATGAGTTTCCCATCACAAGGTTCGGAAGCTCTTCTCTATTTCGGATCAAGGTGGGATTTGGCTCCGCGTGTCGCCTGCGCCGATTTCCGTCGTCACGGAATAAACTTTTGTTTAGCTTCTTGAAATTTAACGATGGCTTTGTCGGTGTCGAGGGATCTGTCGGTTAACACCAGTCCTAATTACGTGGAGGAGAAGTTGGAGGACAAACAGAAAGGTTTACAGGAAAGCATTGAGAAGGGGGAGCCCAAAATATTTGGGGTGAGTCAACCCAGAGCAAGTTGTTAGGGGTGCTCGCACACAGTGTCTTGCTCGATTTACAAAACCTTCTGAAAATCCTAAATGTTTCTAGTCATTAAATATACAAATTAAATATTGTGTTTGGGAACAAAGATTGGGAAAATATGTCACACATATGATTTATCAATGTTTACTGTAAACAGTGGTATTTCATCTTTAATTTATAAACCCTGAAATAAAACGGGTGATATTTCTTATCTTGTGGCACCAAGGTAAACAAACGTTTTAATAAGTTAAAAATTAACTTAATAAGTTAAAATTAATTCTAAATCACTTCCATGCGGAAGGTATACCGACATTGTCAATGGAAGTTTTTTTCTATAACAGAATCATCAATTTTTATTTAAAAATAACAATGGCTAAAAAGTCATAACCGACTTAAAAAGTCGACATTTTGATAAAAAGTAATTTTTTTAATTTAAAAAGTCTGAATGTTCAGATAAAAAAGACAAAATTTAGACATATATTCAATTAACACTATCTAACTTTAACCTAATTAGTCAAATAACCCCTTTTCATTAATCCCATAAAAAGTCAAAACATTGAGATAAAATGTCAAAATATTTTAATAAAATTTTGAAATATAAAGTTAAAATATTAAGTAAAAAGTCGCATTTTTGACTTAATAAGTAACCTCCTAAAAAGTTACAATTTTTAGATAAATGTCAAAATATTTTGATAAAATGTTGGCTTAAGTCCTTTTGAGGTAAAAGGTCAAAATATTTCAAAATTAAGAGCAATAAAGTAGAAATATTGAAATACAAAAGTCAAATTTTTGATATAAAAGGTCAAAATACTTAGATGAACTTTTGAGAAATGTCAGAGGTTTGAAATTGAAAGGTTTTTTTAAATTTTGGCTTAAAAACTTGCTGGCCCCGCAGACTGTCCAGAGGTTTTGAGATTTGTTTTATTCTTTCTACAAGCTTGTTCCGCTTAAAATCCTTTCAAGAGTGCCATTCCACCATTAGTAAAACGATGTTTGAAATCTCTTCAGAGCTCATCATGCTAGTGTCAGTGCGTTTGATCATGGAGGTCAATGATTAATTCAATATGCAGATACAAAAGTAAAAATTGAGCAAAAGTCACATTGGTGTCAACATTTGCTTCTATCAGATTTTCTGCAGAGTTATACCGTTTTAAAATTTACTGTGACCCCTGTACTTTGGCAGAAACCTGATCAATGTTTCTAATTACCGGTATTTAAAAAAATAACAACAGAAAACATACCTAAAATTCCATCGACATTGAGTCTCTCTATCTCTTCCTTTCAGGTTTCTCAGATAGTTATTGGACTGATGATCATCTCCTATTCCATACCTCTGCTCCTCTTTTCGGACAACACAATGATACTTTACTTAGGAGTGCCTTGGTGGAGCGCTGTTATGGTAATTTGAAAGCTTTTTACTGGAATTCATTGTAAAGCAATCAACTAACCATTGGCCCCCATTTTTGTCTCCAAACAGTCTATCATTTCAGGTGCAGCTGCAATAACATTGGAAAAGAATGCCACCATGAAGACAGTGAGTTAAAAACAAAACATATTTTTCCTTCATATAGTATCCAGTGTAAAAGAGTTAAGACAAGGCTGAAGATTTAATTCTAAATTTATAAAAAATTCTCTTTAGTTCTCTACGTGTTTGGCCATTTCCTGTGTTGCCATAATCATCTCAGCTATTGCAGTTATCTTGTATTATGCCGACATCGCTTCAAATCCTGCAACGGAGTGCCAAATGGGGCAGCGGGACAGGTGTGACCACCGTCATTATGCCACTGTATGTTCCTCATACTATCCTTTGTTGACCATTCTATTGTATAAATGAATGCAGAGTTATTGAACAGGTTTGTCTTTTTCAAATCAGCTTTTCAGCAGAGGAATAAAGATTACCATTTCAGTTGTCGCTCTGGTTCAGACAGCAGTTTCTTCAGCATTCACTCTCATACTGTACAATCAGATGAGGAAATTTACAGGTTACACGGTAAGTGTTCAAAAATACTATATTTATATTTTATTTTACCAAATGCGTGCCAAATTAAGAAATAAACTTTTTTTCTTTTTCAGTCTGTCAGGGAATAACATCTTACATTATTAAGGGAAGCCTCGTCCTTTATTCGTATCCCCATGACTCTTTTTTTTTTTGCAGTCTAGGCCTATATTTTTATAAGTTTTCATATACAGATGTGCTCTGTTTACACAGCCTGGCAAACTATTTGATTTCTTGGTCATTTTTCAGAGAATATGAAACAAAATCATCCATATTTGCTGAGAAATAAACCGACAATTTGCCTGAGTGTGTAAACTGAGCACAAACATAGCTTAAACATACACCTTTGGACTATTCACTTCATATTAATGTGTGGTCTGCTTAACCTGTGTAATGCACTTATGTGCAAAAAAGAAATAAAGAGTGTCAAGTTATACTAAATGTGAATTGTATATAACACCAAATATATGTGTCTATATATTGTTACATTAAAAGCATATTCAAGTTTAGATTTGGGATTGTTTTTGTGTGTGTTTGTTCGTGCTCGTGTGTGTGTGTGTGTGTGTGATATCTGTGTCTACCCTGATGGAGACACTTACTAGCAGCTCACCAGTCAAAACCAATACATTTTACAGTTAAGAAATAGCTGCCAGTTGGTACAATGGATCCGTTTAGAAATGGCTTTACATTATTTCTTGCAAAATTATTGTCATGCTCTCATTGCAGCCTTCCATAAGCAGCTATTTCCAGGCTTCAGTTGGACCAGAATCCAACAGCCAAATTGCTGACTGGCCCTAAAATATTTGAACGTATTACCCCTGTCCTGGCCAGATTACACTGGCTTACAATAGTCTTTTATTAGTTTTTAAAGCATTGAATGGACTGGCTCCTCTATATTTAAACTTCTAAAACTCTCCTAGACCCTGCACTCTGGTGATCCCGAGCTGTTAGTGGTTTCAAGAGCGAGGTTAAAAAGAAAGTGAGACAGAGCCTTCTCAATGGGAGAATGTCCTTCCAAGGGAGATCCACCTTGCCCCTTTTGTCGATAGTTTTAAAAATAGATTCAATATGTATTTTAATGAATTTGTCATGTTTTAATCCTGTTCTTCCCAACCTCGTATCAGAGTAAAAAGTCAAAGCCCAATTCCCATTATTTTTTAATATGATTTTGCATTCTTTTTGAAGAGAGATTCTGTCCTATCCTTTTGTTGGCCAAATACCACTGCAAATAACACATCTTTAAATTGAATGCAAAACCATATAAAACTGGGACTCAAGTTTTTGCTCATTTGAGGTGCCTGCAGGGATGTGTGAAAGATTACAGAATGGGATGGTTTCTTTTTTTTTACATATTTTTTGTATTGTACTTTTTATTACTTGTTTTACTGTTAGGCACGTTGGAACAACTTACTGGCTAAAAACAGTGCTTTATAAATATACTTCATTGAATATAGCATTTTTTTCTCTCTCGAATCTTTCACACTTTTATTTTGAGTTTGGCCTAATTCTACCCCTATTTTCTTTAAAAACAAGACAATATTTCAGTAGCGATCAGCAGGCGGCAGGATTGTTCTTTTCCAGGAGAAACAAGGAAGCTGGCGTCGCACACGGAAAATGAACTTTTCCGTTAAGTTCTTTTCCCAAACAGTAGTTTGTGATTCTTTAAACATATTTTAACGCTGTTCCTCCTGAACTAAACGTTTTTAGAAGGCGACACCCGTCCTCATTCTCTAAAATACGTTGTTTGCGTCACACGTTGCGTCGAACTCGCTAAAATCACATTTAGGGGCACGATGGGTCGCTTTTTACATTTATTCACACTTACAACATTTCTTCTGGTGCCATTGTGCCACTCTACCGAAAGGGAGACCCAATCTCCTGGTCCCTTGGAAAACGTGAGGTCCATCCTCACAAGTTTGTTTGGGGAAGCTCAAGGTTTCCTGGTTTCCACAGTGGGTGAGAAGAAACTCGAAGTGGCTCTTAAGGTGAGCACAAACCTAGAGCAAAGTCTACATTTGACAACTATCTTCTAAAAATACAATTACCCTACAATAGCTTTGTAAGCCTGTTTCCAAAACTGCATTTTAGTGGAAATCTCAAATCATGTTTTGAAACGGGGTAAACCTTTCAAACCTGGTTGATGGACCATCAAACCATCTTAAACCAGCGACCACGTTCCAAAACACAGCTAGAGCAGGTAGGCTAGGTATCTGTTATACGTAAATGTTCACAGATATTCGTTATATCCAGAGAAAAAGGTTCAGTTGAAAAGCTCGTTTTGGACCAACTCAAACCAGCAACAATGTTTTAAAACAGCTGGATTTGGTACTTGCCTTTTTTCCTGATTTGAGTAGCTCAAACCAGATTTGACTATGTAGGACAAAGATGACTTCAGTATAAATAAATGCATAACGATTAATCAAAATAATAAACATTTGCCTAAATGCATTGATTTCAAAGATTATATATGATAAATAGATGTAATCAATGTATTTATACATTTGAATCCATGTGTATATTTTTTCAGTTTTCCTGTTATTTATTTATTTTTTTTTTGTTTTTTCAAATGCTACCTAAGGCTGAAGTTAGCCCCGCCCACATTTTTAGCATATGGACAAAGAAAATAATGTGGAAATAGCTAAATAGATCAAATAAAAATGTGAAATTAATAAATTCAAATTAGTTGAAGTATATTAATTTATTTATTAAAACTCAAGTCATTTTGGTCCTTTATATTTGACTAGCTTAAACTAGCTACTATGTTTAAAAAAAAACATGGTCTTTCTGGATTTTCCCCTAGTTTTGTATTCAAGGATCATACTTAGCAAATCTTAATACACAAATCAAAACATTTACATTTGCAGTCTCAAATGTTATACAACTTAGTTGTAGCGCAGCTAAACAGAAACAAGCTACGGTACTTTATTAAAGTTATGTCAATCCGATTATGGCTTATTTATAGGTATTTGATTTATTTGTACAGAGATGTAAAGTCATGAATTTGCAATTCTGAAATTACAGAAAAAGCATCATTAAATATTAGACATTATTGTATGAATTAGCATAGGGAATTCTCTTTCAGGGTCACATGGTACTGAAACTTGGAACAATTGTCTGAAATTGCGTTTACTACAACAAAATGCCATTTATGTTTCTAAATAGTCTTTTTAAAGTGGTATGAATTGTTTTGCGTAATGCCAAAATTTTATCTGTCTATTGGCCTCAGTTTCTACAAAACAGTCTGAAGTGGTTGTCTGATTCAGTGGCTTCAGCCCTCAATGTTATCCTCCGGTACGTCACAGAAGTCTTGGGTTCAGCAGGAATTGATGGTACAAATTCTCAACGTATTCAGCTGAAAGTTTAAACTGGCAACAATAATTTTAGACGTGCATTTTTTTTATTTTTCTTACAGCCAAGTTACCTTCACAAACGGTGACTCCGGAAGGGGTGATTTTTGTTGCTCAGTGGGCACTTCTGGCTCTGCTGGCTTACTGGGTAATGTCCTTCGTGCTGTGTTTGGTAGTGGGAGTTGTGAAGCAAGCTCTGTGGCTCCTCAAAGTCACCTTTGCTGTTGGAACATTTGGCCTGATCCTCAGCGACACTGGAGCCTCTGCAGAAACCACTGCCATGAGATTAGCAGGCCTGGTGTGTGTTTGTGTCCTGTTAGGAATTGGAATATCTCCCAAGACAGACACACACCTGGAGAACAAAATCAAGGTGCTGGAGAGACGATTGAAAGAGATGGAGAAGAGAAAACTGGAATAGATTAGAAGATTACTCCAATGATGGAATCCAGTGTGTACGATGTGCTCAAAAAACATGGAAATGTGTCTTATAATAAGTTTTTGCTAATAAACATAGTCTGCCGATCTTTAAAGTTGATGTTCCATTTAAAAGAGAGAATACTGTGTTCAAAACAAACTTGTTTATTTGTTTAAATACTCGTTCATTTTTCTGTCTACAATCCTAAAGAAAACAAATATAACTTGCTGAGACATTTGAAAATAATAACAGTTGATAAAATCTGATGTAATTTAACGGCAGCCTTGTGGAAATGCATTATTGATACACTTCAAACAGGAAATTACATTTTGTTTCACCATAAAAAAATGACAAAGAATATAAAAAGGAGGTACAGTATTAAATTGTAGGCAGTTTTAGTGCAGAAACCAATCACAGTCCGTTACATATTTATTTTATCAAGCTTTTCTACTACAAAGCCTAGTTAAACGATGGCATTGCTTTAACATTCAGTTGTAAAACATCACTACTCAGGTTATTCATGGTGTTACATTATTTAGTATACAATAATGTTTAGAATTTTCCAGCAAAAACGACATAAGTAATTCCAGCATGCTTAAAAACTCCCTGAATATCTATGTTAGTCAAGTTCTGTCAGCTTCCAAGCTTTAATATAGTGTTTTATTTATGAGTTAGTAAAACTGGCATACAAATGACAATGTTACAATTTAACTTATGATAATGTTTCCTATATGCAAGTCATGGATTATCCAAAGAAAGACTCGTTTCACATAAAAGTTTACAATGATGCTTTACAATAGTTTCAGAGTACATTTACACCAGTTAACAGTACGCTGACAACACAAAAATGTCTATCTACAGTAATGGGAGAGGCTGGCCCAAAAAAAAAAAAAAAAAAGAAAAAGTTGCTCGGTGTAAAAACTGGATTGGTGAGTACTAGGGCTGTGCACCATGAAGTCAAAGTCATATGTCAATATTTCTTAATTGATTGGCGACAAATACAATATCAATAATTATTTTGTGACGTAATTGGAGTATCCAATAAAAACAGTCATTAATAAGTTCAAACCAATGTGTAGCCTTCTCCACTGTTGATATGGAGGCCATCTCTTTAGCAATATGGAAAATTTGGTAATGTCACTTTTGTTAGCACCTTGTCATTAAGGATTAAACCTTTAGTCTCAACAGGTTTCCGACACTTTATACAAAACATCTTGCTGCAGGATATCTGACACTTTAAAAATGAAACCATCTCCAAATTATTGAGCCATTGTTCTTTAGTTCGCTGGAACCAGAAAAGTAGCTCAGATGAACATTAATTTGTGGTAAACATGGCTAGGTTAATATGGCAAGAGGCGTAGCAAGAAGAAATCCAAAAACTTGGAAGGTCACCCTTTTTATCATTGTTGATAAAAATGTAGATACCTCGGTTCAGCTAACCACCATCATTGGTGTCTTCTGCGATTGCCAGACTGACTTTATGGGAAGATCTACAATAAAGTGGTCCGCCCATGTGCGGATGAGCAGACCATCAATGCGATGCAGATGTGCATGCTATGTTGGAGCCTGGGACTCGACAGATGGAATCAAAGATACATGTAAGAGGCGGGGTCTAGCCTGCATCAAGGACAAAATGCCGGAGTCATGCTTGCGGTGGCATGGGCATGTGATACGAAGTACCAGGGACTTGGTAGCTGGAACAACCTGCCCCAATCGATGGAAGATTTGTGTCTTTTATGCTCAGGTCAGGATGGGGCAGGATTCAGCCCATATTTGGTCTTATTTCCTGACAGTGGGAGAAGGGAGTCCCCACATAACCTTTCTTGGCACTGTGAGAGCTCTCTACAGCTGCGTGTCCTGATTCCACCTCTTTGGCTCTGTGCCGGTCAGTGGTTTTTGCTGACAGAATACAGAGCACAGAGAGTCTCATGACTGTGCATTGTGCTCAGACACTCGAAAGCCACTAAATGGGCAAGAACACTTCTTGGCAGACTGTAGCACAGTGGCATACGGTACGTCAAGACTGGAAGAGTATGTCAGGTATTTCAAAAGTGCACGTGTTCTTACTTTGCCTTTTTTAGGGTAATAGTGAGGCTCGCACATACGTGATAGGTGCACCTCCAGAGATGGGAGGACTTGTGGTCAGGGACAAAGGAAAGGAGAACTAGATCTGAATCGGAGTCTGTTTATTTAGTTTTTAATCCAAAATGTACCATATGGATACAATCGTTATTGTCCCATTTTGTACAAATGTCGAGAAATCGCCAACCCTACAATTGAGTAGACTTTGCAAATGAGTTTACTCTAACAATCCAAAACTATGGATCAGGTGGCTACTCTAAATTCCACCCAGGAGTGAATGTGTCAGAGATAAAACCAGTTTAAACAAAGCATGGGTAAATGGGTCACCAGTCAATTCCTTTCTGTCCTACAACAGTCTGAACTGAGTGCTACTTTACGATTAGATTTGTTGTTCTCAAAGTCAATGGAGCACATTCCTCTGAAAATATGCACGTAGGAGGTAGTTAGAGTTAACCTTTCGATCACTGCAAGATGAAACAGCTTACAAAAAGTGATTTCTTTGGATTTGATTGTGAAAATAGTGTAAACTGGGATAATGAAATCGCCATACAGAGATAGTTGAAAGACACTGGTGGGTCAGCTTGAGGTAATCATCGAGGTATAACTAAAAAAATGGCAGATATTATAATCAGGCACAGAGCTCATCATCTTTAAACAAATCGAAGCAGTAGTGTTGTTCCATTTCCCCTAATTCTGAATACCAGTGGCATTACAGGAAGTTGTTGCCTGAAGACTTTCCTTTGTTGATGTCAAACTGGATACTGGAGTCTGTGGAGTTTAGGACGTCCATGGAAACCCCGCCCATATAGGACTGGTGAGACTAGAAAGAGACACAAAAAGGGAGTTTTTGTTTACAATGATTGACACTCCAACATTCACCATTTTGGAATTTCTTGGAACTTTTAGTATAACACCTTGATCTAAATGTGGTATTACCAGACCCCAAACTATGTGCGTGGGACATATAAGCATGGTTGTGCAGGGTGATGCACATTCTAACTTGTTATTTGTCCCTTACTGTCTACCCACTCTCTTTCTATCTACTTACAGTCTAGTCAGTTCTATTAAGGCAAAAATGCCCCCAAAAAGGAATCTTAAAACCAAAAAAAGCAATGCAGAATTCATATATCAAAAGTAAAATCTTGATTAATTTTCCCTCGAACATTTGCATGCAACGCTAAAGAAATGAAGAGGAAATTCAGACTTACCTGGGGCTGAGGGGCAAGCAGGGGTGCAGTTGGAGGCATATCATTTTGACCAGGGGTGCTGTTCACGGTTGGTGTATAGTTCTAGACACAGAGCATCACGTTATAAAAAAGAACCCTTTTATATTTTAGCATCAATGTTTAACTCTGGCAACTATATAGTAAAAATGATTAAAGTTCAGCAAAACTATTCTTGGGTTGGCGTACACATTTATAAAGTTCCTACTATTAAAATAAAACAAATAGCAAAAAAGGTAAGGAAAATAATAATACCACTGCTGCAGATGGGTTGTATTGGGTAGGTGGAGGATTCCACTGGGGAGGTTGAGGAGGTCCAGCTTCAGGAGGATAAACTGGGTTTGGAGGCACATTCCCAGGGTAATAGCCCTTAAATTTAGGAATAACACAGAAACAATTAGGATTTCTCTACGAATTTCTTGGATTACCACTGTAATCATAATACCTGGTTAAATGGTATTTGCTTTGTTTATATAAAAGTATATAGCCATGTTTCACCTTATAAGCTACAATTGTGTCCCTAATAATTGCTGCTTCCTCAGAAAACATAATAAATATACTTCAGCAAAAGTACTTCTGTAATCGACATGAAAACAATTAGGAATTACCACTGGTCCAGACGGGTTATATTGGGGGGGGGCAGCATTCCATGGAGGAGGTTGAAGGGGTGGACCTCCAGGTGCAGATTCAGGAGCATAGACTGGGTTTGGAGGATTCATCCCAGGTTGATAACCCTTAATCGGCAACATGCACAGAATTTATTCGTATTCATAAAACCCAAGGATAATGCTATGCTTTACGTAAGTTTATCCGTTTATACAACGGCAGCATTTGTTCACCAACAAGACCAGGTGCAAACCAGAACATTGGTGTAAAGAAAACATTTACAGCCAATCTGGACAGCTTCCTGGTTTCATTAGGTTGCTTTCAGATAAACAAGTGTGGAATGAACTCCAGCATCAAGTTTTACTGGTCTGCCAGCCAAACCAAACCTCAACAGCTGCAACAAAATCTAATAAACAGTTGAAGAATGCACATTTCTAGAATTCTTTTTTTTTTCTATGAACACAGCATTTTCAAAAATAATTGTTTATTCAGGAAGACTGTAGTGTTTGGAACACACAAAGAAAAAAGGTCAAACCAGGAAAAATACTGGTCGGAATTATTAGCCCTCTGATGGTATTGAACATTGATGTAGAGCCGTCAACAAGTCTCTTGAGAAATATTAGCCAATCGTCCCAGAGCAAATCTATCAAGCTCCTCCACATTTGTTGGGCTTCTGGCACAAAGTGTGTGCCGCACAGATTGTAATGGATTCAAGTCGCGGCTTTGTGCAGGTTATTCAAGTTCTCTCACTTTGATCCATCAGAGGTATTTTTTCTCCAGAGATAGGTGTGCTTTATATCTTTATCTTGCTTGACGACACACACCAAAGTTTTCTCGCAGAGTCTCCGGTGTTGTGTTTCAAAATCTTTATATAATTTCATATTTCCTTCAGACTTGACACGATTTTGAGTACCAAAGGCACTTAAACATCCCCCCAGTGTCATACATCCACCTGGAACAGTGTTCTTGGGGTTGAACATAAGGCAATATCTCTAGTTGTGTCACATCTGACTAAAAGGCACATCCAGTATGCTCCCCTTTAACCCAGGTTGCCTTACAGACTAGTATCCTAGCAGTTGGGTCTTTCCAAAGGTTCCAGTATTGTTCTCCACTGTGTTGGTCTCTTTCAACCTCTTGATAATGCCCCTCATGGACACTTGAAACCACTTTGTATCCATCTCTATCTTTATAAACAATTTCTTTGCTTTAGTTCAAACTAATCTCTTTTATCTTGGCCATGATGACTGTGCATGTTTTTTTTATTTTTTTCAAATGAATTGTTTAGCAAGATACTAATACATAGCTCTGCAATGGACTGGTGTACCCCAGCCTCTCGCCCAATGTGCACTGACAGTCCCCCAAGACCCCAAAACGGAATAAGCGGGTTGGAAAATGAATGAATGAATCATCTATAGGTTAAATGCAATTTAAATGCTCAACTGGGTTAATCGTGCAAATAACGTTAAATAAGCAAGTCGTTGGACAAATTGGTTTGTTCTAAAGCAAATCAAAGAAATAATTCCTTAATGGGGTTGATGTTACTGATCAAATTACTTGTTTATTAAAACTGCAAAAAAGTCGGTCATTCCCTCAAAGGAACAATGTCATCTTGGGGAATTTTATTTTTCGCGTCTGTGACTCCTGCGTCCAAGACAAAACATCTGTGTATAAGCGAAACAAAAAAATAAACTCACATCATTGGGAGGAACAGCAGGTTGCCCACTCCACTGTGGAGGAGGATGGTGAATCGGACCAAGATCTGGATTCGCTGGATAACCAGCCACATATCCCTTTAGTGATAAAATTAAACACTTTCAGATTGATGTACATTTAGTAGAAAAAAGATATAAGAGAAACTTCACCCCGAGATTAGTTTTACCTGGCCAGGAGCTCCCGGATCAGTCACAGGGACGCTACAGGGTGCAGTCATTGGGATGGGGTTTGAGTCAGGGGTCTGCACTGGGGTGGAGTATGATTTTTTCTTCTGGCACCCTTTGCAAATTCGTTTTCTGCAGCAAAAGCAGATTCCACAAGGAAGGCCAAGAGCGAGCAATCCGATGAGTCCCGTATTGGAAGAATATGAATGCTGATCTAAAAGAAAACATGAGAGAAATCATGCAACAGTAGCTCATGAGGTACTGGATTACAATCTACCATCTAAAATGTGTCATTAAGTTACATTCTATGGCCAGTTGTACCTTAGTCGCCTGTTTCACAGGGCCACCATTTTAAGAACGAAAGAGAGGCTCCGGTGGGAACAAACCCAAAGTAGAGGCTCATTCCTTTAGCATCAAAGTAATAACGTAGGCAACAATAAGACTTCCCTTTTCTTCATACTACTTCTGCGTTTCTTCCCACTGGAGCCTCTATTTCATTCTTAAAATGGCGCCCTTGTGAAATTCCATCTCACACTGGGTAAAAGTCAGGGGTCACCAGTTTATATTTCATAGCTGCAAAACATGACTGAAGGTCAAATTTCCAAAACAACCAGAAGGGGTGGGGCCAGGATTGAGACTTTTGCATGCGTCATTAACCAAAACTGATCATGTGACATAACCATGATTGCAGCAGGAACCTAGATGTGGCTTTCTCTGGTTTTAGACAAAATAGAAAACTTTCTAAAATGCATGAACAATTGCATGCATGCATTCACACAATGATTTCAGATATAGTGAATGATTTCCCTAAATGAAATCCCGATGATTTACCTTTATTACCTAAACATAAGAAAAGATCATTCTTTATTAATCCCGAAGGAAATTATTTTTCCAGTGACTGCTTATTTAAAAAAAATATATAAATACACAAATACAAAGAAGAAATGTAGAAAAATGAAATAAAAATAAAATACAATATTCTATAAAACTACTATAAAAGACAAACATACAATAGAATAAAAATATAATATAGAAAATATATAGAAAACTAACAACTATCGACTTAATTATAATAATTATATTATAGATTATTTAGTTAAATATTAAATCAGACTATTACTCCTCATGGTAACTCAACCAGAGCTAGTCACATGGGAATCTAATTCTGTAATTAAAGCAGCGACATTTTACAGCTGATTTATTAACAACTTCCTGTTTATGGCAAAATTTCGACTTTTGATAGCTGCCGTCCGCACATAGTTTAACGAAGTAAAAAAAACCTTCGCAGTTTAACATCGACATATGTTAATCTAAAACTGATGGCGTTCAGAGATTAACCAATTAAATCTCTAAAAGGAGTTTGTTAAGGTACAACATAAGCTGAAAATTGGTGGCGCTATAGAGCCATTTTAGAGCCACACTTACTTTTTGAACCACAATCAGACGGAGATTTTAACGTAAGTGTGAAATTTAGTGACTTTGAGCACGTTTAGTCCTTCAAAATGCACCGAAAGCCACAAAACAATCTGAACTTGTCACGTCTTGTGTAAATAAATGTTGAAGGAGCGAAACTTAAGGGGATCTTTAAATAATCATTTTGTAGACAATGTGAAACTCTAACTGTCAATCAATTGATAATAAAATAAAGGATTTCTTACCCACAAGAATCATGGTACTGTTTGAAACATATCTGCCTTTTTGGTCAGTGAGCACGTATCTTCCCAGGTCGGACACGTTGACATGGAGAATCTGGATCCAATCGCGGTTCACTTTAAGTCGGCTGATGTAGTCCGGGTGGCTATTGCCTACAGGAACCCCATCCTCTACCAGGGTGATCTTTGAATAATTTCCATAAAAGCTAAGGGTGGCATCAGTCTGCTTGAGACCTGCTAGAGATATGTACAGAGTTTCCCCTGCGATACGCTCAATGACTTCTTTGTTGGCTGTAAGAGAGAGAATGAAGGGGAAAGGGAGGAATTAAGAAGATGTGTGGATAATTTTGTATGGAGTTGGGGATTTTAGTTGCTACTCACGGAGAACAGTCACAGTGTACGAGGAGACGGTTGAACCAAAGTGGTTTCTCAGAATGTAGGTTCCTGCATCCTCAAAGGTAACCTGTTTTAGTCTAAATGTCCAGCCGTCATTGGCACTGGTTACTTGGCCTTTGCTGGGTTTACTGGGCCAGAGAGACAGAGCTTTGTGTTCCCAGATGGTATATTGGTCACTTTCATCAGCAGACACAAACTGCAGCTTCTCTGTTCTTTCAGGGAGATCCAGAGTCAGCATATGGCCATGGGTTATACGTTTCGGTATTGCAGCTATTGCAGAGCCTAGCACTACAAGAGAAAGTATTAGAATGGAGAGATTGAAATCGAGTTTAAAATGCTTTGCAATAAAATATTAGTAAAATATATATATATAGATCAAACCTATTCCTAATTATCTGGTTTTGTCAGTGGTATCCTGTCCACACAAGGGTATTTTGAAGACAGTTTTTTCTACACGGTTACTGTGTTGACTTTTTTTTTTTTTTTTTTTTAAGTGCTGGCTTAGGTGAAGTTTTAAAAATGCAGGCTACAGTGTTATCTGGACACTGTAATTGCATTTTTCCTGAGATTGGGGGTGGTTGCCATTAACAGAACTTCCTGTTTTTGACAAAGCTATCCGAGATCTTCTTTGTTTACAAATCCCCAAAAGTCATGGTGGACGTAGTAGGATTTTGTAGTAAATTACCAGCTGTGGTAAAGTTGACTTTGTAATATAAAAAATAAGTATAATCCTATTTTCTGAAACAGAACAGGAAATAAATTCTAAAAAGGAAGTAACAAACTGTTAAAAAAGGCAACTCAGAGGCCCTCCCCCATTCCCTTCCATCGCGTATACTTTGTCTCTCTCTCTCCTCAATGACGCATGTGTTTAGGTCTATATGTGTGAGCTAAATAAAGCCACATTTTCTGTTAAATAACAGTGTTTTTTACTTGGTTTAGATTTATTCATCTATAAGAACCTGCAATATTGCATCAAGTGATGCAACTTGAGAGACCAGATTGAAAGGATATATGTGTAAGCCCTTTGATTACTCAAACTGAACCAAATTAATGTTTTTTAGGACACAAGTATTGCCCTTTTTTAATATGGATGAGTTATGTATTGAATTATTCAATTTTTAATAACACTGTTTGTGGGCGGGCTCATAACGGACAGCCAGAGCTCGCCCATACTCTGCATTTTTCAGTAGTAGTGTGAACACCACTTAAGAAAACTTCACTTCTAAAGTGAAGTACATCCTGAACATGGACTTAGGTTCACTTGGTTATTGGTTCACATCTTTTGTTGCATTTTAGTTACTATTTCTACTAATGAGACCAGATTTGGGGTGTGGTTATCTAATAGTGCCTATCATGCCTAAAATGGACAATCTAGTATGTTATGTATATGAAGGAAGTAACGAGTCAACCAAAACGAGTAGGTATGACAAATATTTTGAAATGTTACCTATAAGCATGCTATTCATTTTTGAGCAAACACTAGTTTAATCGAAAATCTAATGAATAGCGTCAAAATATTTTGTTGGGATACACTGAATTGCCTTTAAAAGCCTTTTGGAAACAAAGATGTTACCTCCAAAAAGCACAGCTGAAAGGACAGGCCAAACACGCAGCAGCATCTGTGTGAGGACAAAACACAAATAGTAAGAAAAGCTCAAAAGCATTGTACAATAAATGTACATAGAGCGAATATCCAGGAATTCCCCAATGTTTAAATAATTCACAAACTTTCAAATAACTAAATTAATATAGTTTTCAGATGCTGCATCGTTTGAACAACATACAGTATTTAAAATAAAAAAATAATAATACAAACTATAGAGGATAAAATGTTACACAGCTTAGTAACAAATTAACTAATGCCTATATAAAGGATTGGTACACACTTCGGAATAATTTCAGAACCAGACCAGTGAGTTCGCTTATTACAACTCGAATAATGTACAATGATTCTATGTGGTTATGTCTATGGTTATGTCTGCTTGTTTACGAGCACATAGCTTTTAGTTTCTATTGGCCATGTGCTCTCCTGCCTGATTATCGTTTTCACCTTTGTTCCGTTTGCTCCCTCACGATTATTCCCTCTATGTTCTCAAGTTTTAGTTTTTTCAGTATAGGAACATTTGGTCTACCTGTAACTAATGGACTCACTGGTCACATATCTGATGTCTCCAGTTTATGCTCTAGGTTAGCGGATTATCTTTTTTATTGGCTCTTAACTCTGATTCTGTAAAATTGTATAATACATTTGTGGAAAACATATTGTATTTGGGTTAAACTGGAACCCCCAAATTAAAACTCACCCCTAGAGGCACATTGATCCTTCTGCATATAGCCATAGCTGCATGTTTACATTCATGAGATTAATCGAAGTCAGAAAACAAGTCTGTCTGCTGTGAGATCTACTGAAATATCAAATGAAGAAAAAGGGATGCCTCAAAGACATCAGATAAATGTTTTATAGTTATTTTGTATTAGTTATACAAGTTTGCAACAAACAGTACCACCGTTTCCAACTGTCTTCTGGAAGTAATTAACAAAGCTTGAAAATAATGCATACAGACTGCATTCTTATGTCTCAATGAGCCATTCACGGCCCCCGACATTTCTCAAGAAGTCCTTTAAAGGGGACATCTGATGATCATTTATATGATATGAATCTTTAAGGTATTTAAGATTTTATTTTTTACATACTACATGTCTCAATGGCATTATAAAACAACACCCTTAATATCAAACTGAATTATTTTGCTTTAAATGATCCTGACTAGCTTTCATAAAGAAGTTCTCTGAAACATTTCTATTGAGTTGTTTCGAGTTTTTCAATCTTTATTCTCAACGACATTTCCTTTCAGAACCAACATTTTCTATGAGATACTACACTACAATATGCTCCCACAAACGTGGGCCATTGATTGCAAACAGGACGTGTTAATTTGCACACAAAAAAGTTATTTTTAATCAAGATTAAATTCAATTCAAGCCCAAGTTGCAAAAATGAGAATATCACAATTATAGTAGGAGAAAAGCCACCCTTAAGACTACAACATTCTAATTGACAGGCATTCAACTATAGGGGAGTCTAATGATTCACGGAGGAGGTGTCCTGCAAACAGACGACAGCAAAAGGTAATGTCAGCAATGGCTCCCCATGGAAGAGAAATGTCACAAAATCCAAATTTCAAGGTGAATTTCACAACGGCTCTCTCCATCTGTCTGCGCTTGTGCTCGAAACCGTGTTGGTGTTAGTAATTTGTGAAATATCTAGAGAAAGTTAACTTTCATACGCATGTGTTTTATTCTGATTTATTATAATTTATTACATTAACAATGTGTAGATTTAAGGATTGAAGAAACATTACTTGATTTTTCTCTGGTTTTAATTTTTTATCAACTTAAACTGTTGTTTCTAAGAGGCGTTGAACGGATTAGGCGTTTTATATGTAAAACTTGCTTCGAGATACGAAAACCAACCCTAGAACGGATTTATTTCGTATCTCGGGGTACCACTGTATATACAAAAGCTTCTTGGGTTGCACCCTTCAAACACTTGCCATAAACAGTACTGGCCAACATTCTGGTAGTGATCCTGGGGCAATCTGACAGTACACCACTAGGGCTTTTTTTTAAACCACAAAAAAAAAAAAGATTTACGATTTCAATCGACTTTTTTTTCCGCCCCCATTTAAAATAAATTTTCAGATAACAAAGAAAATGTTCAAAATGGCTATAAATATAATATTTTATAATATCAGTAATAACAATATTATATAATTATTGTTATTAAAAAAAATATTATATTTTGTTCTACTTGTTATTTCATCTTAAATTAAACACAAGATCTGCCCTGCAGACCTATGTGTGCATGTGCACAAATACAAACTCCACCCCTACACCACTTTCCACCCCATAGAATTGGTAAAGAAAGCCTAGCAAAAGTATGTAACGTCTTCTCAAAAACCTTCCATTTCCCAGTTTTCGAAATTCCATCAAGCATTCTATGCCAGGCATGTCTAAAGTCATTAATGGAGGGCCATTGCACAGTTAGTTAAAACCCTGTTCAATACAAGAATATGTTTGAACAAGCCAGTTTAATTAGTGGGATTGGGAGGGATTCATGAGGGTTGAACCTAAACTCTACAGGACTGTAGCCCTCCAGGACAGACTTTGTACATAACTAGTCTAGACATTCTATACAACGCTTCACTCAAGGTCACCTTTACAAGCTGTCGATGAACAGTTTGATGTGTCATTTATACAATGTATTTCCAACATCCTAGTCTGCACTTAAAGTACCAGGGTTTGACCACGCCCACAAAATGGCGACTTACGATCGGAGAAGGGAGTGTGATTAAAAATGATTGGGCTAAAGCCCCTCCACACTCTCCATGACATCATGATCATACGCGGGAATCCACGACTTAATTCAATTTAGACATCCGCAGTAACAAGAAAAGGTCTCATTTCATGATGTATGTATGTGTACATAAATAGGACACCTGTAAAACTAATGTACACCATAAAAGGGAAATATAAACAACCTAAAATAACAGAAGAGCTAGCGTACAAACAGCGTTTGTGATAGCGTCCAGCTATCACAAACGAATAAAAAATATGAAACTAGTTACAAGAGGACTACAATTGTTGCGGTAACAGACGGGAAATTAAAAATAGTTTCCGAAAGCCACGCCGCAGCGCACGCAACTAGCTTTAATTATGTCTGGGAAATTATTTTGCAGTTGTGACAAAGGAAGCGTTTTGCAAACAGAATGATTGAAAAGTACTCACTATCTCCTGAAGGATGACTGCTGATTCCGGGAAATATTTAGAGGTTTTAATCGTGTTCCAGGGCTGTAAATCGTGTGTGTCAGTGGGAGTGTCCTTCCGAAGCTCCCTCTGCTAGCGTGCGTTCTAAAGCCGAACCGCCCCGGGCACATTCCGCGTCTTTGTCTTGATCATTTCGATGAAACAAGCCGTCAATGGCCCTTCATTTGCTCTGAATATGTGGATTTTGAATATATAAATAATGTTTATGAAGTGTACGGGTTTCTCAAAAATGCATTTATCTAAATTCACCTTTAATTAAATATATTTAACATTATTTGGCAATGGAAAAAAATGTATAGACATACAAATATAGTGATTCTAAATATAAAATGATCCAGAGCAGCAGCTGTTCTTTCTGTGTTTCTTTTCACGAACAGCTCTACAGAGAGTACACAACTCTCGCTTGCAGACTTTACTGCATTTAGTGCATTAACAACCAAGGGAACAGGATACACATAGAAATGTGAGAGGAGTGGTTAGAGGACCACTCCCATCCCAGCATGCATCACTCTTAGCTCAGGCTCGGACACTTGTGTGCTGATGGAGGACAAAAAATGCTGTTTCTGAATCAAAACCTACACATTTGAAAGACTGTGTACTCTTTCGTTCTTGTTTTACCCACTCTCCTCTGAGAGTTTGATGCAGTTTATAAATAGTTTGCTGTTGTTTGTAACAAAAACATATGAAGTAGTTTTAAATTGTAGACTCGTTCATTTAAAACATTCTTCCAACTTTGACATCAAATCCAGCAGTGTCCCTTTCACATTACAGTATTCAAATGAAAAACAAATAAATATATAAATATAGTGTAGTATAGTCTAGGGGTGAAAATGCTATATATGTATATCTAAAAATGTATTCTTCTAGTTATAGTTGCAAACAGTGTGTCATCATGTAATCCCAGATATACTTGATGATGTTGAGATCAGCGCTAATGGGGACCGTGCCTTCGATTCTTTACAACGAATATGGTTTTTAATTAATGTGGGTGTATGTGTTTATGGTCATTGTCCTGCTGCAGAATACCTTCTCTGCCAATTATACACCTCCCTGATGGTATTACATTATGGATAATTTTTCCTCAATATTTAGAATGTCAGTAATTCTGACCAAATCTTCAACTCCACTTGCATAAATGCAGTCCCAAAACATCAAGGAACCTCCACCATACTTTACTGTTGCATGCAGACACTCATTAATGTACCACTTTAAAGTCCTTTGATGTACAAACCAAGTGTGTCTCATAACGCCGTTGGAGTGAAGCCAAACCATGCCAATCGCCCCCATGGTACTAGCAGCGAAAAGATTTCTGCCCAATACAGGTCTATGGGAAACAGCGGAACTTTAAATTATAACCCTTAGAAATTACATTACTTACACATACAGTTTTAAAGATTTTCAACATGTATCTATAATAAAGTGGACAAAGTTCGGGGGGTTTTTTTGGTTCAAGTTTATTTTATAGCAAAGCTTAGCTGTAACTCAGCCAATTTAATCCTCCTACACAGCTGTTTCTTTTTCAGATCATGATGTAGTTTCAACCGACACTGATGATCATTAGTACCCATTTTGTATAATCGGGTGATCCCACACCTGCCCAATTCAGCAAAATTATAGTTTTACAGATGCAGTTGTTTTTAAAAGATCCACATTGACAGAAGCTATATAACATTGTAACTATAGTGCGAGCGGCATTTGTAATGAAGCTTATGTTTTTCGCCTCTAGCTTAATTGTGTTCATAGAGTTGTCTGCATCACATGGCAGTGACCAGAGCTGGAGTAATGAGAAGCCACGAGCTCCGAGATATGTTGTTTACGCCGCACAACCTCAGAAGCGGAGCGGACCTTCCATGAAAACCAACTGTGGATAATCTTTAACGATCGTTTTGAATCGACCGATTCGGTTCGTTCACATCGGGTAAGACCAATGCGCAGTTGAAAGATCGAGGCTTAAAAAAATTGTATTAACTATTACATCATCTTTTGAGTCTAATGTATACATATCCAAATAAAAAAAAGCTTCAATAATTAAAAAATAAATTATTCCAAGGTCGAAGGAAACGGGCGTTCAGTGTTCACTTGCGCAGGCGGATGTTGTTTACGTTGCGTGCGTCATGCGTCTGTAACGGTCCACTTGTGTTTACACCCGACTAACCGCATCTCTACCATCAGACAACTCCGTTTATAAAATGTAGTTTATGATCTTCTGTACCATGTTCTGAATACGACGCGAGAGTCTGTAATATCTTATAGTGTATTTGTAAACATTTCGAGGCTTGAAAACAGAAGATTATCAAGTTAGCTTGACGTTTGATAACAGTGCAGAAATGAACAGCGCACTTACTCACATTGTGTAATAAACATTGAATTATTAATATGTAAGCTTGCACCATCCACATAGTTTTATTAATTCATGATAATTTTCCTAGTGGTTTAGTTTAGAAATCAGTTGATTACACTTTTTCGTTTCAGGTAGCCTCTAAAATAGAAAGAAACATTATTATATTCACATGCAATATCCATTTATTGTCAATACCCACTTTTACAACACCATATATGAATATTTAATAGTACAGAATGTTTTTCATTCGTCGAATCTGTAATTCCCCCATAAATCATAATTGGATTATAAACTAACTGTTGTCACATGCAACCATTTTTTTTTCAACCAGTTGGATAAGTTTGGATAAAACACTTTCAAACTTCCAAATGTTGAAACATTTTGTGAACATACCCAATTTAAATTTGCATGTATAATACATTTAATTTTACATGTTTGTCCATTTTGTGGCTGACGTTTGAAGTTTTTGTTTCAGGCAGTCATGGGATGCCTCTTTCGCAGCGAGGAGATGCATTTGGTCCAGATCTTTCTCCAAACAGATTCAGCATACAACTGTGTCAGCGAGCTTGGAGAGCTGGGCTTGGTTGAATTCAGGGATGTGAGTTTCACCATGTTTAAAAACATTCTAATTCTAAATTTGGAAGAATTAGCTTGTCAGTAGCTTGTAAAGTCTTCAACAATGTTAATCAAATTATTGTTCTGTTGGTAAAGGATTTCATTGTCTTGACATTACAGACTAGTCTGGTATTAGCAGAATATTTGGTTGTGAAAGTAACAGACATCAAAATCCACACTGTCCTTTAAAGGGTCACCACAACTGCATTCACAGTCACACCTCAGTTGGGAAAAGGGGGGGGGGGGGGTGGTCATCTGTGAATTAATGACATGCCACAGGGATGTCTTTGGGTGGAACTAGACATGTACTAACCACTGCAGATTTTCACTCACAGGTAATTTAACAACCAAGTGCTTCGTAGAGCAGGGTAGAAATTAATGATTTTTTTTCTGGACCTTCTTGACTGTTAATCACAGTTTCTGGTAGTCATTGTTAACAATCGGAGCACAATAAAACAGATATTCTGGGCCGAAAATAAAGCACGTCACATTTAATTGCAGTTTGCTCATTACCATTGAGAGTACTATTTACTCAGTTGTGTTTATCAGACGTTTAATGTTTTAGTTGCCCTCTGATGGACTGGCGTCCTGTCCAGGGTGTACCCCTGCATCTCGACCCCCGAGACCACGAAAGGGAATAAGCGGGTTGGAAAATGAATGAACAATTGATTTGGTGATTCCCCCCTCTTTTATGACATGTCAATTTAGCCTTACTTTAGTTTATTTACCTTAATTTTATCCTATTTCATGTAAATTGTCATATGTTCTTTGTATGCACCAAGCACTACAGCAAATTACTAGTAATGTGAATCCCCTTCGCTTAAATGGCAATAAACATGGTTCTGATTACCCGATCAGCTAACACAAGCGCATGGAAATTATTATTTTTTTTAAATATCATAAATATTAATGCCGTTTTAACATTCACTTAACTACTCAATTATTGGATAGTTCCCATAAATAATAACAGACCATGTGACATTGCTGTGTCTTGGACAATGACCGCTTTCAAAACCAGAAGTGGCAAAATGACCCAAAAAACGTAAAATGTATTGTTGAAAATAAAGAAATATGTTTGTATACATGTTAATATCTTTAAAAAAGTGTTTTGTCGCGTTGTGACCCTTTAATAGTTATCTCTCTTGTTCTGTCTCTCAAACCCAACCATTTCAGCTCAATCCAAATCTGAACATCTTTCAGAGGAAGTTTGTTTCAGAGGTGAGAAGATGCGAAGAACTAGAGAAAACCTTCAGTAAGTATCTACAGCCCAGCCGCTTGTTACCATGTAACTATATAATAGCTGGCTATCTTTATAGCAGGTGCTAAACACTAATTTATTGACTTTGAGTCACTTTGAAAGTCAATATCCTGTGAAGCTTATCACTCCTCAAACAAACATTATCAGTGAAGCTCAACACTTTCATTGAAGACCAGGACCTCAGCTTGTTTTTATACCTCAGAGTATCTGGAGCAAGAGATCCGTAGGTCTCTCTATCCACCTCTAAAAGGACCCCTCCCCACTGCCAGCCCGATCCCATCAGCCCCACAACTACGAGAGCTGCTGTCTATTGAAGAGGAGAGTGAAAGATTCGCCAGAGAACTCAGAGAGGTCGCCTCGGAACTAAACGCAGTCTGGTTTTATGATGAACACAGAGCAAGTTGTGATCTTTACCATGTTTTCAAATAGGTGTCAAGAAACAGAGACCGTCTGCGGAACCAGTTGACCCAGCTTAGCCAATATAGAGGCGTCCTGAAGCAGAGCGTATTGCTACCAACCTCACAGGTAAACATGAAAAATAAAATACAGCCTCATGGATGGTTGCTTCTGATCTCAACCCATTAATAATATCCTTCAAGGTTCCACCTCCATCTCTTGAGACAGCAGCATTGTTGGATAGCAGGCAAGATATCCGCTTAAGGTGAGGACAACATCTCTTAATGATTAAATTTGAACTATAAACAGTTACAACTAGGGCTGAATGATATTGTAAAAAAATTACATTGTGATATTTTTTTCCAAACAATATATATTGCGTTAATCCAGGCTAAAGTCAATAATTACATATTAATAATTTCACTACTAAGCAAGCTTCATTACAAGTGACAAAAAGGTCACTTAATATTTAAAACACAACAGCAGAACATTTTTAAATAAAATATCAGCTTTACACCAACCCCCCTGATTGGTTTACAATATAACTTTAAATAAAAATATTTTTTATAAAAAAAAAATAAAAAATCTTTCTTAGCCAAAGTAAAACAATGTTGGTCATCATAATCAACACATCTTTAGCGATATTAAACGTTATCGTTTCAGTTATTTCTTTCTGTCGTTGAGAGCCTTTTCCTTGTCACACTGGCAAAGGCATCACAAATATTTGTTTGTTTTGGTTGACATCCAGATTTGGCTTTTTATTCGTCGTAAAGAGCTTTGTGATGCCGACAAATTGGTGGTGTTTCCATGTTTTGTGGCCACAACTTTATGACAATCCATGCAAAGTACCTCCTTTTGGTCAACATCCTCCTTTTTGTAGCCAAAATAGTCCCAAATAGAGGATTTCGACTTTCTTTTTGGTACGAAATCATCTTTTTGCGGCGAATCCTCTTCGTCGCACATTTTTAGTAGGGAATGTGTGCTGTGAGCGGTGAGCAGCGGCACAGGAACCAATCACTGTGCATGTCACCCCAGCAGCAAGCCATACAACAAACTCGTGTTTTGCGACCCTGGTGCTACCGTTCTGTTATACACCCTGGGCTTCTACCCCTCACATCGTATATTCTGGCGATGTCGATGTCAAAACAGAATACCGTTCAGCCCTAGTTATAACCTAACTATAAATAGATAGGTTTTAGTGGTTCACATACATGTTTTTTTACATGTGTAATTTCCAAATACATATATATGCAGTCTGTGACACATGGGGAAATACGAAAAAGAAGACGTCAACAGAGAAGAAACCAAAAAAACACATCGAAAAAAGAAAATCATGGATGTTAGTGGTTGATCACAGGGAGCTGTTTGAGCAAAATGTGGAGAAAAGGATGGATTTGTTACATCAAAAGATCCAGCTTTCATTTGGCTTGCGAACAATGGATCTGAAACTCTTTTTCGTTGGCGCGGTGATAGAAAATTGTTAACATTGCATATAATCCGAATACTAAATAATATTATACAAATATGATGTGCCGGCCTGTCGCTGTGACTCATGGAATGACGTGCTTCCTGTGGGAAGGCCGCATTTAAGCAGTCTCCCGTGAACTTTTGTCCTCTCTTGGATTGAATATAACTGGACTGACAGGAGGGGGAGAGAGAGAGAGAGAGAGAGAGAGAGACATTCGGGGGCCTGAAGTGACAAATGCGTTGTCGCACAAGACTTTTAACTGAAATCTCGGATTGGTGTGCAGAGACTTTCAGACATGTTGTCATGGAAGAGGTTCGAACATCTTGATACTTTTGGCAAAATCAGCTTCATGTCAAATCCTTGCGTCATTGTTTTTCCGAAAAGCTGAATTTTGAACAAATAATACCCCCCTTTAAGGAATCAGCTGTAACATCGCTTTCACATTAGTGATAGAATTATGATGAACGTACTGGCTTCTCTCTGTTAAAGTTTCGTTGCTGGCGTGATCCATCCATGGAAGCTCCCAGCGTTTGAGAGGCTATTGTGGCGAGCCTGTCGTGGATACATCATCGTTGACTTCTGGGAGATGGATGAGAAGCTAGAAGAGCCGGAAGCTGTAAGAAAGTGGAATTTTACATCAGTGACGGCTGCAAATGTGTTTAATATTAGATTCATATGATGTTTTGTCTGCTTACAGAGAGAGATGGTTCAGTGGACTGTCTTCATCGTTTCTTTTTGGGGGGACCAGATTGGGCAGAAAGTTAAGAAGATATGTGATTGGTACACATTTTCGCTAGCAATCCCTCTCAATATTAAAAGAAAGTAATAAAAGAACTCCTGTATTTGTTTTTATAGCTTTCACACACATACATTTGTGTATCCAGAGGGTTTTGAGGAGCGAGCGGGAATACTGCAGGGGCTTGAAACCAGGATAGTGGACATCAAAACAGTAACCAGAATCCTTCCTCGGTTCATTACGCACTGTTTAATTTTTAAGATAAAAATATTCCTCTGCGTGCAGGTGCTGTCTCAGACAGAGCAGTACATGCAGCAGCTGCTGTCTCGCTGTATGCGTCAGATGCCGCAGTGGAAGATTCGTGTGCAGAAATGTAAAGCCGTTCAGACGGTTCTGAATCTCTGTAGTCCTTCAGTGACGGACAAGTGTCTCATCGCAGAAGCCTGGTGTCCTGTGTCCAAGCTGCACCTGCTCCAGAGTGCTCTCATGGAAGGAACTGTAAGTTTAAATCCTGGGTATATCACACAGAAGTCTTGATGTAGAACTTTTCGTACAGTGCACAAGGAAAGGGCAACGTTTTCTAAAGCTTCCATGCAGTTGCTTTAAAGCAGGAACAATGTGCAGATTTTCTAGGTTCAAGACTTCAATGGGGAAGACCTGGCAACCAATTCCAAATCCCTTATGTCAGGCCGTGGCCTTGGTACCACTTTAATTGTACATCAACAGCCGTGTTCTTTTCCTTCTTTCCTTCCTTGGTCTGGCCACATACTGTTCAGTCTCCTTTAGTTTTATAGCCTGAACTGGGTATGCAAACCCCTCCTCCTGTCACAAGTTGAGTGTTTTTAGTCTCTTGCGGTATGGGGACATGAAAAAGGGAAACATGAAATGCTCGACGTATAGGTCAATTTATATTCCCACTATGGTCATGAGTTCTGGGTCAAGACCAAAAGAATAGAATTTTGGATTCATGGTTTTCTTATTCGTTTAATGTTTCTTGGTAGTTGCTGTACTTTGGGCCACTGTTGGTGTTGGTGTTATTCAATTTGACATTTTGATTTGTCAACTTTTTACTGAACTCAACAATGCTCATCTCCGTCGTTAGCCTTCAAATTGGCCGATGACAATCCAACCCAACGGTGGCATAAGTACAGCAACCATCATGAAACTTTAAATGAATAAGAAAATCCCTGCGTCTTCATGACCAAGTGTCTCTCACATGGTCGGCTGAGAAAAAAAAAAAGCGCCCTGTGGATGGCTGCAGAATGCTTTTTTTTAAACTCCGCCAATAAAATCTCTGAAGTTTTTGAAATTCCTCGTAAAAACTAAGAACCGAAAATGAACACTATGCTAACAAATGATATTATATACGGGGAAAAATAAAAACAGAAAATATTGTAGGGCTTAATATTGACCTTTGTGGCACTCCATACGTCTGAGTCTAGGAATTAGGCGTATTTGGATTTAATCTGTTTTAAAAAAAAAAAAACATTTGATACACATCTCACGCTGTTTAAAGCAGGATTTGATGGAATCGCTTCTCTCTATCCTAGAGAAAGAGTGGTAGCAGTGTGGATTCCTTCTACAACCGTTTACCAGCACCATCTTCTCCACCAACACTCTTTCAAACCAACACGTTCACATCCAGCTTCCAGAACATTGTGGATGCATATGGTGTTGCCAGTTACAGAGAAGTGAATCCAGGTAACCTTCACATATTTACAAACAGCACAGCAATCACTAAATCAAGATCAGTTGCATTTAATAAAGTATTGTAGGATTTCTTTATTTTCCTAAACTTTTAAGATGTATTAAATTCTGTGTCTTGTGGGCACTCCCCTTCCGTCAGCTGTTTACACCATCATCACATTTCCTTTCCTGTTTGCGGTGATGTTTGGAGATGTTGGGCATGGCTTATTGATGACATTGGCTGCCCTCTGGATGATTCTGGAAGAGAGAGATTCCAAGATGAGGGAGAACACCAATGAGGTTTGTTTGTTATTTATTCCAGATTACATACATTTAAATATATATTTAGGTATATAATTTCAGAGTGTGACTCAAACCTATAGTTAAGGAAAGAAGTTAAATTTAAATGTTTTTTTCAAAGCCAAAGAAATTATCCATCCATAGGTTTATTTTAGCAGAATATTTGTACTTATTGGAGTAAAATAACAACTGGATGAATGTCTATCTCTTAGTATATTACAGTTCATTATGTATTTTTATATATAAAAAAAACTAGCTGAGATTTGAAGAATTTTAAAGGTTCCAAAATCTTACATAAGCCAGGAATTTATTAAGAACCACAATTTGTGAAATTACACTCAAATACAAGAAACATAGGTACAGTAACAATACATTCTGCTTGCGATGTGATATACATTATGATGTACACAATATAATATTTTACAGTACTAAATTTAACCACACTTTTAAACTATTTTACCACAATTGAAAAAACGCAATTTAAAAAGTTTGAGACTGCAGACTTTGTATTAGAGCCTTTTTTTATGATCCATCCAACAGGGGGCAGCACCAAAATTTGCATTAAGTAATCTCTTTTAATCTAAGGGAGTTGAGAGAGCTTGTTTTATAATGTTCTTGATTTGAAATGTGAATAAAGGATAATTGTCTCCTGGTAAATATGAAATGAAACAAAAAGTCAAGGAAAAGAAGTTGCAGAAGTAACTAGAAATACCATGATTCGAAGAAGCAAATACTGTGTCTCCTACACAATGTTTTAGTAATAATATGTATTTTGACAATTTTGTATTACGATATATTGTCCCACAATATATTGTTACACCCCTGCCCCAACAGTAACACTTGGGGAGTTTGCAACTTTCTCCTGTTTAGTTTTTGTTTGTTGATGCAAATTGCCCTGCCACTGACCCAGAACCAGTGGATTGTGTAACCAAACCAACGGGCCAATCTGATACAAAATGTGATTGCAATCATGAAAATGGTAATAAAACAAATTTTTAAATATGATCATTTTCCTTCTGTCTACCCGCTCGTAGAATAAATATGATCAGCTTTCCAAGCAATAAAACATCTTAAACGTCCCTCACTAATTTTACAAATTTACTGTCTGGAATGACTGTCTCTTGTAGATTTGGCGCATCATGTTTGGTGGCAGGTACCTGATCCTGCTGATGGGACTCTTTTCTATCTATACTGGAGTGGTTTATAACGAGTGCTTCAGTAAAGGTCTTAGCCCTCTCTCCTCTGGCTGGCACCTCAAACCCATGATGCAACATTACAACTGGAGGTAGGAGATGAGCACAGGATTGCGGTGCATTCAAGGTGGAGTCTTGAACCACTGCCCTGAACACTGTTCACATGTGTTTGCTTTTATTTTATCAATAGAAAAAAAAAAGACATTTTTTAATTTGGTTAGTGTAAGAGAATATTTGTTTCAAACCTAGCAAGAAGACTTTGAAGTAAGCGTTTAAGGAGATTTAACAGAAAATATGGTTTTATTTAACTTAAACATGTAGACATGATGACGTTAGAAGCACGTGGCCTTGCAAGAGAGAGAGAGGGAGCGGGGAGGTTGGGGAGCTGGAGAGAAAACAGCTAGCCCAGTGTCTGTATGTCAGAGACGAAAAGTCCCTACAGGCTTCTATACAAAAGGGTTGTCACTTACGGTTTGTGATGTCTTTCCTGTTTCGTACATAATTAAACAAAATACGATTATAATTATTTTTCTAATACAATAGTTGGCTTGGAAAACACACAAATCCTTTAACTCTAACAATCACTTGCATGATCAAAGTCAAAACAGAGGATGCTCTCTACTAATCAGTGGTAAAGACCGGAATGCTGGAATTTAGGGCTGCCACACTGGAATTGCTTCTAAAGATGGCTATAAGGACTGAGAGAAGAATAAGATGTACCGCTAATCCTGATACAAGGAAACAGTTACGTTACAGAAACTCCACTTCTCATTTGATAAAGTTAGTTTAGAAAAAAACACAGTCACTTGCCAACTTAATTTCCTAAAGGATAATTTTACAAACTAGGCTCAATTGGAAGAGTCGATGGAAAACGGAAATTAATCTGATGCAAGAAATATATTACACTGTACATTTTAAAGTCATTATCATGAATAAATGTTTTTTTATTACTCATCTCTGTTGCAAGTGTTCAGAATACCTGGAATCTGTTGTGACCTTATGTTACAACTTTTTGTAACCTTTCCACATATGGCAATGTTTACTGGTCGTGCTAGCTCTTATCAAAGAGAAACAGACAGCGCTTGAAGCAGAGGCTTCATAAATATGCAAATCTTGGCCAATCAGAGAGCTTAGTACTTTTCTGAAGAAACCTAGCAGCGAAACCTAGCAGAAAATACAGTTTCTTCAAAATTCTGTTTTCTTTTTCTCTTTAATTAATTTGCAATAACCAGATCTTTTGACCTCCACAAACAATGTAAACAAATCTACTTCCCGACCACAAGTTGCCATGTATTTTTAATTTTCTCATTTTAAATCTTCGGCACTCACTTGTTCCTCTGGCATTGTCCAGTGATGAAACTTTGAGGAGCACCCAGTACCTCTCTTTGGATCCGAATGTAACCGGTGTGTTCCAGGGCCCTTATCCTCTCGGCATTGACCCGGTAATCCAGTTCTTTAATCAAAAGCACCTAAAACAGATTTTGAAAAATGAATAGTTTCTTTGGTTCCTAGATCTGGAGCCTCGCCAGTAACCACCTCACCTTTCTCAATTCCTACAAGATGAAGATGTCCATCATCATCGGAGTCGTTCATATGACCATTGGAATTTGCTTATCCTGCTTTAATTACAAGTAAGAAATTTCTGTTTAAAACTAATTTAAGATATTCAGCATCTTTTCCACATTTAACTCTGATTTCAGGTACTTTGGTAACATTAGCAGCGTGTTTCTGGTGTTTATTCCGGAGCTGGTGTTCATGCTTTGTCTTTTCGGCTACTTGGTGTTCATGATCGTGTTTAAATGGATAGCATTTGGGCCTCATGATTCAGACCGCGCTCCCAGCATCCTCATCCACTTCATCGACATGTTTGTATTCGCTGAGAATCCAGGAAACCCAGCACTTTATCCAGGACAGGTAAGCAGGATTTGTTTTATTTTGAACAATTTCTTATTTACATGCAAATTCACACGTCTTCCCCTTGTCCATAGACAATAGTACAGAGAATACTAGTGTGTTTGGCACTCCTGGCAGTCCCAGTTCTTCTTCTGGGAAAACCGCTTCATCTTTATCTCAAGCACAAAAACCACAGGAGAATGGTAAGCATTAAAATTATTTCAGAAACAAGTAGCAACCATCCTCAGGAAGCTAGTGGTAAAAGCATCAATTTATCAACTATAAGAGGACTGTTTGGTTTTTCACCAGTGTAAAGTGTGAGTATTTGACTACATGCTGTCGTTTGTGTTGATTTGCATGAATATTAGACGGGATTTAGAGAAAGAACATCTTGGTGGCGCTCAAATCAGGCCTTTTTAACAATTTTTGATCAGCTGGCAGAGATCCCCCTGCCAAGATGGAAACAACTGGCAAAATGAAAATTCACACTTTTCCTCCAGATGCATATTAGGAAACGACTAACTGCAATTCCCTGACTGGCCACTTGAGGCTGGTGACAGTACTGAGCAGATTCCCATCGACACTAATGATAAAAGTGCTCAACTACAAGAACACACTTGGGTTTTAAATTACTATCTGTAATTATGATCATAAAAATCGTAAGAGGGTTAAGCTTTCATACACTTAGATATCTTTCCACCTCTGTGTACCATTCGCCCAATTGTAGCGATGTCCTTCTTCTAGTTATTTCACATGGTCGCCATTTTAAGGATGAAAGAGAGGCTCTGGTGGCAAGAAACCCAGGAAAATTCTAGACTTTCAAGTTTTAATTTTGTGTAAATTCATTCTTAGTCCGTAGGAATGCGTTGTAGTCATTATCTGATCAATAAAGTAATATATTTAGGATTCATTTCTATACTGTTTATTTTCACCCTAAGTTTCAGCATAAATGATTGAATATCGGCAATAGTTCCAAGTTTGTAATCAATACCATAGTTGGTTACCTCTACTTACGGGTTTTTTTTCCCCATGGGAGTCTCTTTTATCCTCAAAATGGCAGCCGAGTGAAAAAACAAATAGCTGACTACTAGTTTGATATGATTAATGAGCCTCTTAAATAAAGATTTATGGCTAAGGCCCCTTCACTTATATATGGAACCAGTAAAGCCGGTGATTTTTAAGCAAATAATTTCCATGTAGATCTCTGATCAGAAAGCAGTGTCAACAACCTCTTCACTTGCAGGATGAAGAGCACCTAGTTACAGACACAAGCTCAATAAACTCTCAGCTGCCAGACCTGGAAGGAGGAAGAGGAGGAGAGCGGGAAGAGGTGAGAAATCCCTGTAGATCCCATAAAGTACAACAGAATACAGTAACATCTGCAAACATCTCCCTGACCTCCACAGGAGTTCGATTGGACAGAAGTGTTCATGGAGCAGGCGATCCACACCATCGAGTTCTGCCTGGGCTGCATCTCCAACACCGCTTCGTACCTCAGACTCTGGGCCCTGAGCCTCGCTCATTCGCGTATGCCAACAAACACCAACATCTACATCATCAAAAGTGCCTTGCAGAACAAATTATGTGTTTGCAGAGCTGTCTGAAGTCCTGTGGGTGATGGTCATGAGGATTTCTCTCTCCTGGCAAGGCTATGTGGGCTGTGTGGTAATGTCAGTTACCTTCTCAGTCTTCGCGGTGCTCACAGTCTCCATCTTGTTGGTAATGGAGGGGCTGTCGGCCTTCCTGCATGCTTTGCGCCTGCACTGGTGAGAACACAAGCATAGGCTCCAATAACCAGAAAATTTGACCAAAAAGCACTCTTGAGACTTAATTCTAAAAAGTTTCTTTATGGGAAGTATTAACTTTATCAAAATAAGTGGAACATGTAAAGATGCTATTTTAGTGGAGGGAAAGCAGGTGTCTGCTGTCTGTGGTTGCTTATTTAGTTACAAATTCACACAAAATTAATTTCACATTGTATTTAGCTCAGTTTAACTAAACATGACATTCATTCATGAGTAGAACGAGTTCAGAGTAGAAAAGCCAGCTGAGGTGGCTTGGGCATCGGTTTTAGAAGCTTCCTAGACACCTGCCTGGGGCAAAATGAGCAAAAACAGGCATGTCTCTTCAGACTAGGTCTCTTGGCTGGCCTTGAATTCCCTGTTGTTGAGCTAGAGGAGGTTTCTGCGTAGGATGAATGGAGGAAGAATAAAGATAATGTACAGTACTGTGCAAGTTAGGCATATATTTTTTTTTTTTTTGTGCCATTTAAGGCCTGGAACTCTAGTTGACCACAGTTGTCGAACGCCCCATCCACTACACCAAAGGCCCCGGGTGCTTTAGGAAATTTACAAAGTTGTCATATTTTGCACTTACAAATTTTAAATTGGCTGAACAAAAAACATGTAAAGCAAATATTTGTTGTTTTTCTTCAAACAAGCATCGGTTCTTATAGATATACTGGAACAAAGTCAGGGATTTTGTAGGATTGTAGGCAGGTGCGTGCGATCCTTCAGCTGCTAATGATCATCAATCTCACATGCAGGTTGAAATACAGTCGTGAGCTGAAACAGAAACAACTCTGTAGGAGGCATAAAACTGTAGGAAACAACTCATAGCAACAAAAAAAGTTAGTTTTCTGAAATAAAAATTGGTCAAAGATCATGTAGTTGCTTAAATAGTAAATTAGTGCCTGCATTTAATGTAATGTAAACATCCCTAAAATGACCATTTTTTAATAATAAAAAAAGGACAATACATTTCCTGGATCAAAAAAAAAAAAAATCCCAATTTGCAACCAATAAATGGTTCTATGTTAAAATATAACAGTACTGCCATGTGAAGAACTATTTTTGTACCTGTGTCAACATTTTAAAAAGTTTTTTAGAATAAAAAATTTGAGCGTTTAACAGATCAAATTCTGTTTTTGAGTCTGTCTCTGTTTTCTCTCTCAGGGTGGAGTTTCAGAACAAGTTCTACAGCGGATCTGGATACAAATTCAACCCCTTTTCATTCGCAACAATCCAGAACTTAGACGAAGAATAACAGTGTGACGTGTGTATCCGAACACAAATCATTTATTTACCTTGACGTTGTTCTAAACTAGGGGTTTACACATTGTAAAACTCAAAGTAAGAATTTCTTCAGGTGTTTTGTCTTCAGTGAAGTCAAAAGGAAGAATTGAGTTTTGTATTTAACAATTTTCTAAATATAAACTCTCAGGATTTATTATGCTTGCTGAGATTTTAATGCCATGTAATAAATACAAAACACAGAATTCTAATAAAGATTTCTGTGAAAAAAAAAATGTCTAGTCTGATTTGTAGACTTCTCACCATTTTCAAATATTTCTAATGATTTTGCATCTTTTTCTCCCAGATTGACCACTCTCTCAACATTCACAGAGGAAAACCGATTAAGCAGCTCGTATCCGGAAAGTTTCCAAATGTCTCAGTAATCGATAACGGTTGTTGTAAAGAGAAAATATGGCTTATTACTATGTGCTCCATTTGTGATAACATTCAAATAAACTATTATTATTGGGATTACATCATAAATTGTAATTTATTTACTCGGGAACTGCAAACCTCTGGTGAAAAACAAACAGAGCAGCCCAAAAAAAAGCTATACAGTACATACATAACATAGCCCTGGTTCATCTTGTTATCTGATAGAGGTATAACACTTAATCTAAATCAAATAACACACTTAGGTTCAACAATAGAATGTAGAAGTGAACCAGGGTTTTAAACACTATTCGTATAGGCCAAGGGCTAAAATGAATAGCAAATTTACATGAAATGTGAAAATCTCTCATAAAAAGTTAACAACTTTAAAAAAATGATCAAACCTATCTTTTAGATAAGATACAGTTGGAGATTCAAGTTGAAAAATAGAACAGATAAACTACTTAAAATCTGTTTCCCCAGATTTTCACACAGCTCCACCTTATTGTTTCACTGAGGCCATGTCCACTCGTAACCCAGGTTTTTTCTCTCACAAATGTACAAAAAAAAGCCCACATCCACATGTGTCTGTTTTTAAAAAAATAATAATAATTATTTAAAAAAAAAAAAATCTATACCTAGACGCAAAAATCCTTGAAGCGCTGTAAGGACTAACCAACAGGTGGCCGTCGATTCAAGGCAATTTTTTAAATGATTATTTAGCACAGCGTGTGCAAAAACACAAGCGCTTCTGTTTGGTGTTCAAATAGTAAATGTGCATGTAAATCAACCCCTTAGATGCTGTAAGTTACAATAGCGGAAAAAACAGCATCATAGTTCACACTTCTTCCACCATTACGCCATCTTTTATAAACACATCAATGACAAAACGTGACGACGATGAACTTACACCCCCAGGAAAAAAAAAAAACTTACCACACAGACCGTTTCAAATACAATTCACCTTGGCCGCTGTGTGGAGAGGGCTCTTTCAAGAATATAAATATAAAATGTGATATTGCTGTGAATTGGACCAATACAATAAAATGTATCCATGTTAATTGTACTTTTCCACATATTAATACACCTCTAAAACACACAGCTTTGAGAACTTTGAATGCTATTATTTCAAACTCACACCATTTTCAAGCGGCTAAGACTTGCTTGGCTACAACCAAATATTTTTTAAACGCTCCATTTCTTGCAACAAATCAGCAACACAGACATGAAATTCTACAAAAGATAAAGACATGGTTTGCTTTCCACTTTTTATTTTTTCAGCTATTTTCATGAAAAAGAAAAAAAAGGGGAACGAACAGAAACATCTTTGAAAAATAACTGCTATTGCATTGCTACAAGTTGCACTTTTCCAGGTGAATGAACGAATACAAGCCTAAACCACAAGAACGGGATACTCCATGAACAAAGGCCATCTGGGACGACAGCAAGCAGAACAAACAAACCATCAGCTGAGGAAAACCCAAAGAAAGAGTGACTTCCATTTGAAACAACTGAGTTTAAACAGTGCAACGAGAGTCTGGAAACCAACCAAACTGCGTCTATAAGAAAGAATGTTTTGGAACAATCTTCAAGACACAGATTGATCTTGTTCAGCCACTGCTTTCAATGAGCAAGAAGTGATTGAGGAGAGTGTTCCATTTGCACCCTGTTGGCCCTCTATTCCGCTAAGGTTCATGCCAAAACACCAACAAATCTGGATCCATCCACCCTTTCGTCTTGGGATTGCTCTCTTCTGGAATGACTGAGCCGAAGAAAAAGCCACAGACCGAAGTTTCTGAATTGGAATAAAATCCTCACAGAAAAGAATCGCTCCAGTGAGCACAAATCTCCCCCTCTTCCAGACAAGTAGCTGTATCTTTCTATTCTCCAGCCTCAATCCGGCCAGTTCAGCCTGTGCAGAGTGGGGTGGAGCACTCGTGAGCTCTCTGAACAGAGCTGCGTATTAGTGAGAGTGTGTATGCGCATGTTACGATATTCTCTGGATGAGTTTGTCCTGGGTCAAGCAGAAGACGGTGCAGTACGACAGGTCGGAGATGAAGTTTTCACAGCCATGCCGAGTGACGCTCTTACAGCCCCGCAGATCCAGCAGAGCCAGAGAAGACAATCGCTTCATGTACGAAAGACAGGCGTCCGTCAGCTTAATGCAACCTATAGAGACAGGAAGCACAAATCAGATCCTCTACATCTGAGGGAAGGAGCATCTATGGTGAGCAGTGAAATATTCATACCACAAGTCAATGTTAAAATAATCATTCAATTTCACTTGAAGCACACTTTTAGCCAGAGGTTTAATTGAGAGTCTTCTCCACATTTATTTTTATTTCATGCATGTTATACACCAACCAGCCATTGGTCATTATCAGCCAATCACATTGCTGCAACTCAACGCATTTTGACATGGTCTAAACGATCTGCTGCAGGTCAAACCGAGCAGCAGAACGGGGAAGAAAGTTGAATTAACGTGGCATGTTGTTGGTGCCAGGCAGGTAGGTATGAGAGTTTCTGAAACTAGGGTTGTTTGGGAGTTTGAAAAAAAAAGAAATTATCCGGTGAGCAGCAGTTCTTTGGATGCAAATGCCTTGATTGGGCCAGACTGGTTCAAGTTGATCGAAAAGCAACAGTAACTCAAATAACAACTTGTTACGACCAAGGTTTGAAGGAATGGATCCATTGTGCCATGCGTCAACGGTTCAGGCTGCTGCTGCTGGTGGTGGTATAATGGTGGTTGGGAAATTTCCTGATGTCTCTGACCATGTCCATCCCTTTGAGACCACAATGTATCCATCGTCTGATGGCAGCTTCGTGTCATAAAACATCATCTCAGACTGGTTTGAGGCAGCGCTGAAGGCAAAAGGGGTCCAAGGTCTACCTAATAAATTGGCCAGTCTGTGTTTAAATTAGATAAGTGAAGTAAATGTGTTCAATAATGACCTGTACTAAATGGTGCAAATTAATATAAATATTGGCTTATAAACAAACAAAAAAAATAGTTGCCATTAAAATTGGAACCAGAGAAAAACATACATCGATCGGAGACTCGTTGAAACCGTAAAGCTTTCACACTTTCTCAAAACAACAATGAAAGTTTTCCTGCTCAATCAGATCTTTTAAAATCCAGAATTCACCTTTATTTAAATTTAAAGATTAGATTTATCTTCATCGTAATTACACAAGTACAAGTACAGGGCATGGAATGCAGTTTATGTCTAACCAGTAGTGCAAAAAAGCAGCAAGTGCAGGGATATAAGTCAAAAGTATGTACAAAATAGAAAGATTATTGCTAATATTTACAGATGATTGTGCTATGGAGTTCTAAAGGATTTAAAATAAAGTGATTTTATTAACCTCTTAAGCCCTGAGGCCTATTTTTTTAGAAAATCCTATACTTTTACTTTTTAAGGTCTAAAGCTTTTACAAGGTCTAAACCTGGTATCAAAATGAAGATAGGTTCTTGGGGAGTGGTGTGGATGAGTTAATTTGACAGTCAAGAACACTGGGTAAGAGTAATTGATGTTGGAATGGCCAAAAAATTAACTCTGCCTAAAAAAACCTACATGTTTCCTCTAATATCTCCTTATTTTACTTATAACGAAGCAAATAAACACAATCAAGTGTAACCGCTACATGTCATGGACATCTGTAGCAAGTTTGGTGTCCATACTACAAGAAACTAATATTCTGTACAGGTTTTGATTGAACAATGTTCAGGCGTAATCCATGTTGGCACAGCTTGGCACAATTTGGCACAATAATTGAAAAATGGAAAAAATCTTGTCCAAAGCTTCAGCTACGTTAATAGTCTTCTTTTCTTGCTTACGGGACATGATTTCAGCAAAAAAACTCCTAAAGAAACGCTGTAAAAGGGGGGTGGAAGCCCATTTACGCCATCTACGTGCGCTTTGCGTAACGTCCCATTCACAGGCGCTTTCAACGTTCGAAATTCCGCATGTCCCTACCCCCCGACCATCTGTCCAATCCGGGAGCTCTATACATTGTTGAAAAGCTTTGAATCTGAGGAAGCCAATGATTCCCACCATTTTGAGACTGACGGGATCCCCGACGAATCACACGACGTGCAGCGTGGAGAGACCTGCTCTTACGCACGTGGAGTGTTTCCATATTTGGTCATGTTATGCGAGCACATAGCTACAGAACAGAGCCAAAATGGAGTTTCCGCGAAGCTATCGACCGGACATAACAACAAACGGACTTTTATCGCTATGGAAATAACTTTTTGTTGAAAAAACGGCAAAGGTAAGACAAGATTTACATGCTTGCTTGGTTTTTGCTGGCGTTTTTTCGGGGAACTTTCGCTCCCTGCTCTGAAATACTTCATGCAATGTAAATGAGTTGCATATCGCTGGATTCTGCTGGTTGTTAGCTTTCATTTGATGCCATGGTTTTGGTGTTTCCGTTTATATTGTGGATACATATCGCACATAAACAAAAACGTGGTCATGAATTATACTCCGGACATGTTGTTGTTTATTTGCATGGCGTTCGAGCTGTGGTTCATGGATATGACATTGAATTAGATACGTTTTTAGAGGAGTTTCCGCTGAACACAACAGTATTTAATATGTGTGCGTTATTCTCAGGGTTAGTGAGCTATGAGCAACAATGTAACGCACAAGGGGGCAAGTCCCCGGTACCGGGGACTCTCGGGCTGAAGAGGTTAAATTTAAGTAAAGTTTAATAGAGATTTAAAGGAAAAGCAGCAGACTATCCAGGAAAACAAATAAGTAATTAATTAATAAACAAGCAATGGTTTGGTTACCTATTACATGCACTGCTTTCTGCCAAAGCCTAAGCAGAAGTACAGACTCCATCTAGTTATATACTTGTACATAATGCAGATGTACCTGACAGATTGAGCTGCCGGAGTGTGTTGCGGGTGTTGCAGCCGGCAGCTGTCAGGAGGTTGATGGACTGGTCAGTAAGAAGTGGGCAGTGAGACAGATCTAACCGGCGCAGATGGGGCATGTGTCTCGCAATCATCTTCACAGTTGAGTCACTCACATCCAAACCAGACAAGCGCAGATTGAGCAAACCCCTGAGCCGACTGCGACTCTCACTCCCTGAACCACAGAACAACAGTGAGGGAATTTCCACTGTCAATATTCTCTTACAATCAATAATCATCCCGAACATCTCACCTGGCTGCAAAATGAGCTCTTTGATTTGAGTCTCTTTGACGCCCACAGCCCAGCTTAGATCTAAGGTTCTCAACCCTGGGCAGCTCTGAGTACTTAATGCAGATACGCATAACGAAGAACAACCGGGCAGGAGTAGATCTTTCAAACCTGAAAAAAAAAGAGAGTCTATTGCTGGAGTTTGTTCATTTTCTACATTTCTGTTCTGGTTTAAACGTACTGGGGAGGTGATGGATGAGCCAGGCGATCTGCTTCTTTGAAACAGGAGTCCAAGAGAGGTCAAGGGTCACGGGTTGCATTTTAATGATGGAAGTCACAGCTTGAGGACTGAGAGACCGACAGCGACTCAGATCTATCCGGGTCCATAAACGCTTATCGCAACACCTACAGCAGGAGAAATAACGATAATAACAACAACTTTAAAAATCAATCGAAGCAGGACAGGACAAGTAGGGCTCTGTATTTTGATTTGATATCGATTAGCTATAAATATTTCATTTTAAAATGTTAGTTTTGAAAATGCTGGCAACTGAAACTCTCCTGCTTAGGTTTATTACTGAAATACACATCCATATTAAAAATAGTGTGTCTTATTTTAAATAGAGGTGAATATTCATATCCTCTTATGTATCCTCTTGCAAATTTGGGGATTTCCTGAATTGTTATAATCATATTTTTTGTCCAAAGCGAATACCTAAAAGTTTTACTGTTGTCAATTCTAATAAATGGAAAATAAAAATAACAAAGATATATATATATATATATATGCATGCGATCTGTTACACCACTGCCTTAAACAAAGAGTTTGAAAAATAATCTCATTGTGTTTTGTAGATTTGATTGGTTTTATGGTTAAATCACTTCAGTGTGACTATTGAAAACTCTTTCCTAGCCACACGACTTTCTAACAAAACACAAAAAAGAAAAAAATAAAATCACAGCTATAATTTTCTTTTTTTTTCTTTTTTTTTTGTCATTTCCCCAAAGCTTGGACTCGGAGACATGTGTTCAAAATGGTGTTTTACCAAACAGACAACACTCACCATTTGTACCAAGCCTTGCAGACTCTCATGCACATGGCCAAATCCGTCCGGTCCAGGTAACGAAACACAGACACCCAAATGTCCTTTTCACATCCCAACTCATTTCCAATATCCCGGAAAGAAGGATGAGATAGAAGAGAAGGTGGAGAAGAAGTGCTAGTGGCTGGCGGAGGAGGAGGGGGAGAAACAGAGGAACGAGATGACAAAGAGGAGGGGGACCCTGTATCTCGCTCTTGTGTATCTTGGTGAGAATTACGTCTCATAGGCCGCCCAGATGAGTGACTACTCCTGGTCAGAGATAGACCATTTCCTGCAGGCGTGGAGCTACTATTTTTGAGGCGAGATTTCCTCTGAATGAGGCCACCAGCACTAGGGGCGCGGGGGAACACGGCTGCCTCCAGTTTGGGAACAATTGCACCAGGATCCCGATTGGCCTTTGGGGGCCGCTGCAGAGTCACAGTAAAGTAGGAATCGTTCAGAAGCTCATCGTTTAAATCTGAAACAAGCAACACAGGTGGGTCCTGATCCAAGTCTGATTGATGTTCTCGATCCTCATCCTCATCCTCCACATCTTCCATTTCATCCTCCTCTCCCTCAAAGTCCTGTTCCTCGCTTTCTTCCTCATCATCTTCATTATAGTCACCTCTGTGCCTTCTTCTTCTTGAGCGACGCTCCTTATCTGACCGGCTAATGCGTCTCTCTTCATCGCTGTTGTCCTCATCTTCCTCTTCATCATACTCCTCATCATCATCATCCTCATCCTCATCATCGTCGTCGTCGTCGTCATCATCCTCATCATCATCGTCGTCGTCATCGTCATCACTTTCATACCGCCGCCTCCTCATGTGAGATCCTCCTCGTAGTCGAACTCTGCCACCCCTCTCTCCTCTTGCCCCAAGTCCACGCCTCAGTTTAAGTGAAGTGTTTGAAGAGCCTCCCCCAACTCGACTGCCTTGATGGGAAGAGCCTCTCCACAAACCCCGCCGACCCCGGCGGGAGGTAGGGACCCCACCACGCAATGAGGACATCCTACCACTTTCCCCATCCTCATCACTGCCAGAATCATCATCGGGATCCATCCCATGCCGCCGGTAGATCTTAGCCACACGAGGATCTAGAGTGGACTTGCGTTTCTGAAAGAATAAATAATAAATAAGATTTAAACATGCCTGAAAGCGGCCACACTGGTATTAATAGAAGCTGGGGAGGCAATGTTCTCTTTTTGGTTATTTTGAAAACACAGATTTTTCTACGCTGTTTGTCCATGGGTAAACTTATCATCATTTTCATGTAATGCCAGCTAAGGTGGGTAGTTTTGAAAATGCTCCATGCTCTGTTCCAGTGTGGCCCAAGAAAACAAGGCTTTCCAGAGTATGAAGCTTGCCTTAATTGTCATGCTTTTCTTCACCGCTTGGTTTACATAAACCAGTGTAATGGCGGACGTAAATAGGACTGCTATTTACTGTGCTATAATATGCCAAATAGTTATTTTAAAAATGGATTAACCTGTGGGTTTTTTACACAATATAAGAGAAAAAAAAACAGAACAAAACTTAAGATCTAATACAGACAATAATTAGCTATGTTTGTGCAGCTCATCTTTTCCTTTCCCAAAATTTCTAGATTTAAATTTTTCCTTGCCTTTTTAAAACTCATTTACACAGTCAATCAAAACCTTTAGATAGATGCTTCAAGGCAGCTTCACAGAAGGAGGAGCCTAATGTATTATTTCTAGCATCTTTCATTTATCATATAAATATATATTTGCTTAATATAAAAGTTCTTTGCAAAACACATTTTAGTTGCAGGTCTTTGTTTATATAACAAGATATCACCCCAGTATAACTTTTTAGGCCCAAACCATAATAGATTTTCAATAGTATAATATACATCCATCAAACATGACAGAAAAAGGAAATGAAGTTACTCACAAGTGATTTCCCACAGTCCAACTTGACCTAAAAGAATAACACAATTTTATTAGCATGCTATGGTGCAGATTAGCTGCAAACACAAAGCTGGCATTGAAACCTTTGGGCAATAAAAGCCGTGATGGGGCAAAATGATGATAAACAAGGGCTGGGTGGGCCAAAATGAGAGCGAGAGCAAACAGACATAAAAAGAGAGATGACAGAGAGGCAGGTGGAGCATCTGCGCATGCGGCCGCCATGGCGTGAGCTAGCCGAAGCCTCTCACCCTCTTCCTCAGCCGCTGCTCAGGAGCTGCTCCCTGTTTCTGGAGCGAGCCGTGAGAGAGAGAAGATGGGGGCCTTCCAACCCTGTGCCATGCCCCGCCCTCGCCCCTGAGCCCCCCTGACCCATCCTGTGCCGTGATGTCATCGCTGCCTGACGACTGGCACACAGGAAAACAAGCATTACTGTTACACACACAGGTTGAAGTGTGTGGAACACAGTAAGCTTTGGTCATGCATCCCTCTACTACTGATAAGAGAGTGTGTGTGCATTTAAATGGGTCAGAAAAAGCAAGAAGCATTAGACCAAGCAAGCTCATCTGTAAGGGGTTGGCCATCTGAACAATGTTAATTGTGCGGTGAGAAAATGTTTGGTACCTCGGAATCAGTGTTTTTTCCTAAAACACATTTTGGACACTCCCAGCAGCTCGGTAGGTCTTTGTTCACTACGCCCTCACCAGAAGACTGTAACAGAGAAAAGTGAGGTTTACCAGGGGGAAACTACATAATCTACAGCTAAAAACCTTCGTATTAAGAAAAAAAAAATATATAGGATTGTATAAAAGTTGGGTAAAGGTGTTCACTGTAAAGTAAGAGACTCAGCTTCCTGTGACTAGTGCAGATATCTCAAACTCAATAATTACTAATCAAATAACAGTTTGCAATATCTCTAATTAAGACTAAGCACAACTTTATGGCCTTGTGGTACAGTGGATGGTGCACCAGTCACATATGTGTACGGTAGCGCAGGGCGATGCAGGCTCGAATTCCGAACCTGTCGTCATTTTCCAACCTTCCCCATCTCTCTACACACATCTTTTCCTGTCTCCATACTGTTCTATCGTTTCAAATAAAGAAGATCCTAGAGAACCAGTCCCAAAGGATATATATATACACACCAATCTCGAAGAGATATCATGACTAGTCAATATATCATAATTGTATATAACTGTAATAGGAATTCAGACTCCTCAAAAATAAGTTATGATTACTAATTACTTTTAAGCCTAATGTTAAGAAGGCTTGCCATGCTGGGGAGCTCACGTGTCACAATACTCCGTAAGAGTACTTTGAGATTTGTGAGACTTTCCCCTTTGAAAACAGTTCTTCATGTTATGGCCCGCCTTTGGCACAATAGACTTACTTTTGTCCATCTCGCAATCCTAGTCAAAGAATCCCATATAGGGCTCTGCCGCTTTCTTCCAATTTTAGTATTTTACTTGATGGCATGGCAAGTTCAATAAATGATCCTTTTAATTAATTTCAGATAACTATAAGAAAATCAATAAACAAATGATTACACAAAAGAATTAATTGAAAATAAAAATCAAAAGAACAAATGGAAGATAGATCCTCTAGGTTTAACTGAGAGAATACATCTAAAACAAATAAAGGCATACATACATATATAGAGTAATGTTTTCACTTGAATACAGAGCTATGTTTAACAAATGTTATAACAGAGCTATGTTTAATCACATTGAATATAAAAGGGTATGTCTTTTAGGAGAATTTGTACCAACACAAGTTAAAAACATCTAATCGCGATACCTTCAAACAGCTGGGATGTGCAATCTGAGCACAGTTGGAGCACTCCATGAGCTCTTCATTGGTATCCTGAATCCCTTCGTTGCAGAGCTCACAGACAGCAGAGAGTGGCAAACCAGGCTTTTATGAGAACCAAGAAAGAAGACAAATATATTCAAACACTCGTACCAAACAAAAAGAACACTTGAAGAAGAGACTCACGGAGAGACACTGGCGGAGCACACAAGTTTGTTTGAGTTTGCCGGGGCCACCGAATTTCTTCATGTCTCTGCAGAAGTTGCAATCACCACATTCGGTTCTCAGACACGCCTCGCAGCGTTTACAGCGCACGCGCCGCCGCCGAAGAACCGACATGTTGGAGGCTGGTTTGACGGGTCGTGGTGTGATGGGTGTGGTCGCTAGCTTGGGACGAACAACAGGAGGGGGTGGAGGTGGGGGCTGGTACCAAGGAGGCTTCAGAGAAGATCACAAGAGAGAGGTTTGGATTAAACCGAATGGATGAGGATAGAAAACGAACATCTAACCAGAATACGGAACAAATTCTGTGAGGCAGGGAAGCTGAGTGTCACTGCTTTAAATATTTGCAAATATTTCCCCATGCAAAAAAATCATTTAAAAATAGCACGTTTAAAACAAAGTGATCCTATGTTCTTACCCTCTTTGGCCATCTGACAATAGGCTTTCCAGTGTAAGAAAGCTTTGGAATGTCATTTGCATGATCCTTTAATAATGCCTGAAGAGAAAAGTAAAGAAATCAGTTTCCTAGGAACAACTTGACCTAAAAATATTAACACAACATAATAAAAACTAATCAAAACAAGATCTCAGGAGGCTTGAGTTTTTACCCGTATATCATGAAGTAGTGCAGCAGCGTTGTGTATTCCTGAAGGTACGCACTTCTTTTGTGAGGGAAGAGACTCCAATTTACCAACTATGTTCCACAGGCCTTCCAGCTCAAAGGCAGTCAAGTGAACCTTCAATCCAGGTCCACTGGATGGCGAAGGTGCAAAGATGTCCTCCCTTTCATCTTTAGAATGACCATTTAGTACCTCATAATTCTCCCGCTTCAAGCCTTGGCAGTAGAATTAGACAGAGTTAATCATAAATATCATCAGCTATAAAAAAATACATATATAGCAAAGCAAAGGATGAGCTAAAGTAAAAAAAAAAAAAAAGCAATATTTACATTGAATTGAGTGACTACTGTCCGTGCACAAAATAATATTAATCTAAACAAAAATACAGTGTACTCGAGCATCTGCACAAAACTAAAAGATGGTGAACTGACCGATGCCTAGAGAGTACTTCTGGTACTCTGGGATGAGGTACGAGGTGTTTGTCAAGCTGTAGAGGTAACGCTCCAAAACATACCAGCACATCTCATAAAAAAATGGATGCCGGAACTTGGCTGGCACCTGAGGATAAACAGAAGTACTGCAGATATTTACTGCAATTACAGGCTTGTCAGGAACTAGCAAACTGTTCCTTGAAAACCGTTTTGTTTTACGGCGGTGTGTTGACCACCTCCTGAAGAACCGCAGATGAATAGATATTAAGTCCATTTTGGTTATTATTTATAGTTAATGTTTAATTTTAAGTTTCATTTCAGTTGGACATCCAAAATAAGTATATTTTTTTAAGTGGTCTTCTGCATGCACACTAATTATGCTAATCTAATCTATGCCAAGAGGGGGCGATGTAAACAGTTAATCAAATTATCAGATTGAATCTATTAAAATTCCTGTAATCGATGCTGATGAATAAATAAATTGTAAAGACAAATACAAATCAACTTGACATCACTTCTAGGCTGTAGAGTCTACTTAAACTTAAAATTATGAAAATTATGGGCCCATTTCAAGCTGCAAGGTTACTATAAACCAGAGCTTGCAATAAACCCTATTAAAGCCGCTACCGGAACAAGCAGCAGACTCAAGACAAGGGACTTTATTGTTAAATCTTCAATTGAATCATAATTTAAGGTCTATGCGGTCATTTTGTTTTTATGACCCATTTTTTGTTTCTTTAAGGATGAATGCTTTACAGTTAAACAACAAAAAAAAACGTAATGTAACATCGGAAAGAATTTACGTTAGAAAGTCCTCAGCATTACACAACTAAACTTAAAATAAGCACAATGATCATTCGTGTTTTACAGAATAGCAAAACATTTTAAGGCACGTTATAGGGGGTTATGTTAAGATAAATGTGACTGGTGAAAAATTCAAGTAAAGAAAAACAGAAATGGCTTTTTTTTTATCAGCAATCATGTTCTTATTCAACTTATTCAAATAGCTAACACAGAACTTTCTGTTGTGTTAAGCAATTTGCATATTGTAGTTTTATGCGAAAAATTAATTCTGGTGAAATGTTGATCTGTTGAATTTTTTGGAGATGAACTGCATTTTTGTGGAAAATACCAGCTCCACTGAACATGCATCGATTTAGTTTTTCTTCTTTTATCATCATCATCGTCTTATAATTAATAGTATTATATGTAATTGCTGATGAATTTAAAAACATTTCATATTTATGTCAATATTGTTTCAATGTAAATTGTTTTTTATTCATATTCATTGTTTTATCTGTTGCATTTTGATCTGAAAAAAATGGAATAAGCTTATCCTGTTAATTAATTGCTTATTAAAATAACTGATAGCTGAAACCCCACGGTTCTGCTTTCTTCATTTATCTTTTCTTTTTAGTCAGTGGTGTAATTAATTCTCACATCACTGACAGTTCCAATCCTCTTTGCCTCAACCCTTGTTTAATGTACATGTTGTTTCAGCCAATTAATATAAATTTTGTTTATAAAATATATTTATTTTATGTTTTTTCTGTGCAGACAAATCCTGAATTGATTATTAAAAGTTGAAGCATTAATGACCTAACAAAACCAGGAGACCTTATAACGCTTAGCCCCTTGGAAACACAAAGAATTACATTAACAAGAATAACCAAGCTCTTTAAATCAAGTATATAGTCATATTTGGCTTTTATGCACATTTTTGCATAATATAAGGCATTTTAGATAAATATATGACTCACCCGTGTCCTGTCTTCAATGCTGGAGATATGGAGTTGCATGGGGATGTTAAAACTATGTAGAAAATTGCCTCCAAACACAATAGTATCCACTGGGGTGTACACTGCATGGATCCAGCCTAAAAATAAACATCAACAGTCACATTTTTTCTCATTTGAAAAGTGTTAAATCTTTATAATGCCATGGAAGTGTGGATTAAAATAAAAGAGATTCATATTAATCATCCACCTGATGGAATCATGAATGTGAAGCCTTGCTTGAGCTCAATCCTCTGGCAATCAGTGGCCTTGTCCCCAAGAAAGATGTCGCCTTGTTTCCCTGACAACACCCAGTTCTCATAAAGCTCCAGGTTCGGTGGCGTGGGAGGAATCAACCAAAACACCTGTACCAAACACAGGAGTGAGAGATTAAAGTATCTGGTAAAAGGAGTTCAGTTATATTTGACTAATCATGGTTAAACATTCGATACAGTGTTCGGCACATCTTCATGACGAATTCAAAAAAGTAATTATGCTTCGATGGCTAGAGGCGATTGGTCTTTCTGGCTCAGCGCAACCAGGATTTCCCTCATATCTATATAATCTGTCCTGTATTGTTCGAATGCGTTTCTTTGACTTCAGGTGTACCACAGGGCTCTGTTCTTGGTCCTCTTGGGCTCTTTACCAACATACACCCTTCCTGTTATCTTCAAAATTAGGAGATGACACCCAGCGCTCTTTCTCTTTCAAGTCCTCACTATCTTCTACCTTACATTCACTTTTTGAGTAGAAAATCTTAAAAGGATTAATGCAATCCCAAGAACTTTAAATCGTAAAACAATATTTTAGCAGTTTAAACATCAATGCGTATAAAAATGTTCTGCTTCAAAATCCATCTGTGATACAAATCAAGATAAATGTAGTACATCTGACCTTGCAGCCCCTCAGTATGTGGTACCACACAGATGTGCCTCCGAAGTCTATGTGGAAATCTGTGTAACAGCCTTGCACGCTCATCAGGCAGTACCTGGATGGGCAACAGAAATCACATACTTTCAACCTTTACACTAGTGTTATTCAACCAGTGTGCTGCGGCATATTAGTGTGCCATGAGATATTGTCTGGGGTGGCGTAGGAAATAATCCAATTTTGTTTTCACTGTGAGAGAGTAGCAATATGAACAATACTATAATATTGTGCATATTCTTATTTAAGATACTTTATTGAGAATTACTTAAAAATACTGCTTTACACAACATGAACAAAAGAGAAAACAGCTTACTTTTGGACTTTGGGGTATTGCATGTCAGTAATCGAGTTTGTAGAATCTCTTTGTCTCTCCTTCAAATGTCGTGGCCACATATTGTCGACCCAATCGATCATGTCCACCTGCGGCAAAACAGAAGATTTTTAGTGTGCACTGCCATGTCCGAAAAGATTTTGCATCTGTACATATAGGTGCCTACCGTTAAAGGTCTTCTGACAAGGCTTTCTAGTTTAGTGTGGCTAAACTCAAGACTGATGACATTATAAAGCCTCTCTCTCTGAGAGGGAGGAGTCTCAAAGTAGCGCCGCCACTGAGCCATGGACATCTCCGTGGCCTTTTGAGTAGCCACATCCATCACATCAATCATCCGCCGACTTCCTGTTCAGAGATGAACGTGGAAAACTTAAAAAAAAAATACCCATGTCAACTCTAACTTAATAATAACTTGGCGAAACCACTTACCAACAAACATCTTCACATCGTTCACAGAGAAGTCTGAATCTGGCATTCTAACATGGAAATACAACAGGCTGATTAAAAAGTTTATAGGAAAGGGGAAAGTCCTTGCTTGAATAGAACAATCTCTTACTTGATGCCAAGTCCATCGGGTTTCTCAAAGATGATTGGGTCACGAAGTCCAGATCTTTGAACATACTCAAAGGAGAACTCTAAAGAACAGAAATGTTCTATTAGACTCTCAACAATATCTTTGAATAGTTTTTAAAAAGTTCCTTCTTACGCACCTTTCCCCACCATGCGTTTGACTCGGTCTGAATTAAAGGAGCTGCTGTGCAGCTTCGCCTCCAAATCAAAAGTTCTCTTTCCATCGATCTCATCATCTGAAATGCCATCGTCTTGATATCGACGCCGTGCACCAGACCGCTGTAAGAGAGTTTACTCAGTAATTCTTGTGTAACCTGATATCTTTCTCAACATTAACAAATTGGATGACCACAACCGGTTGGGCTATTTTGAACATGGATTGTGAGGGATTCATAAAAACATTCATCATTCCAAACACACAAACCACATCATAATACATCAGAGCTGCAACTTTAGAGGCATTTCAGCATAATTAAAACTAAAATGTGACGCTATTACCAAATATAGAAGTTCTTTCCATACCCATTTGTGAGATTGTCCAGTCTCTGTTGTATTGACTTTCTATCATACATCACCTTTAAAAACGATTGGAAAAGATTAAATAAAATGGCGAAAACTGCTAAAAGATGAAAATAAAGAGTGACTGATGATCTATTCACATTTAGGAACTGATAACCAAGTTTCATCTTTTTCTAAAGATGGTTTTAAGGACTATGAGAAGACTATGTCAGAATAAGCTGATAACTGTATTTAAACAATCATAACACTTTTTAACAGTAAACATTGGTTGTTGTTGGCCGAGGACTGCAACCCTTAATCGTTTACTTTATTGACAATAATAACAAGTTCATTTTTGCATGTAATTTGGTCATGGCCGAACAAACTAAATGACAGCATACTCGTCACTGTTTCTTATGCTTCACCTGGTTCAGTTAATGTGCAGAACAAAACCTGAGAATGATGCCACCACCAAGTTGTTTCATGAATGTGGTAGAAGTCTATGATGTCTATTTGTACCTACAGTCTTATGCGCTATTTTTTTATTTTTTTTTGCTCCTGTGTATACTGCATACTATGTGTAATAATTAGGACTGTTCCCAGTAAGCAACCGATCAAATAACATCCAATAAATTGAGCTTGTTTTTGTTTTGCTTTCTCACTTGAGTATGGAAGGAGATAATCAGGAAAAGTAAAATAAGAAAGTGAGAAAATGACCCGCGTTTAATGCACTCCTCTTTTTATGCAAAACCATCCCCTCGGTCCTGGCACGTGGTGTAGTGGACGGTGCGCAGGACATGTAAGCGTAGTTGCAGGTTCGAATCCCAACCCTGTCGTCTTTCCCATCCCACCCCATTCTCTCTCCGCCTTTCTTCTTGTCTCCCTCTACTATCCTGTCTGTCTGTCTGTCTGTTCCAAATGAAAAAAAAACAATAAATATATTAAAAAAAAAAAAAACATCCCCCCTAGCTCATTAACTCAGACCCAGCCACACCCTTCCCCCAGGGTTTTTCAAAAATTATGGGTGAAGGCCCCCTCAGGTCACAGGAATTTTGTGACACTAAAATCTTTACACCCTACCATCCGATAAGGAAATAATATTAAAATTCCACTGATTAACATAATTCCTTATAGTATGCTAGCCCAGAAGAAACAAAACACTCAGTTCTTGATGGGCATTGAGGAATGACTCAGTATTTTCTGTGAGCAAAGTTCATTAATGCTGCATCTATTGTCTATGCAACATCACTGCTGTCTGGACACTTGAAAATAAATAGCACTTTGTGACACTTTTCTTGAACAATACAAAAAGACCCTTCTGTCCTCACTCTTGCCTCAACCCAAAATGTCTCTACGATGAGAAGTGAGGCGCGAGCCAGTATTACTTTTCCCTGCTGGGGTTAATTGATAAAGCCTTATCAGTAAATTAAATTCTATGGGAAAAAGACAGGTTCTGCAAAGATTACTAAGCATTTAAAAGAAAACAATAACCAATTGTCAACAATAGTCCATCTAAACACTTTATTCTAAAACATTAAGACTATGTTTTTAATGAAGCAGTTAGAATATATTCCAACAAACTGTGGTTTATCAAATTACAAACATTTGGATTCATTCCAACAAGTCAGTGAAGCAGTAGGTTTCACCAGGTCTGTGTGACACAGCAAGTCTGTCTGGCCATCCAATAATGCATCACAACACGGTTCTATCTAAATAAAATATTAACTCCATAATCTCTCCGATAAAATTACTATAGAGTGAAATGCATTTCTGTCTTCTGTCTGCGGACCGTCCTCGTTTGACGCCACCAGCAGAGCAGAACAAAACTAAAGAATTAATGATATTTCATCCGATCAATATAAATAATCATGGTTCTGTACCAATCCAATAGCAATTCATCCATAAATTTCCTTCTATGTCCATCTCATCTCCCCAGACTGCAGTACATTATGAGCAACACCTTGTGGAGGGCAATGGGACACTACACACCTCGCACCTTCAGAGACACATCTGCATCCCTCTGCTGGCTTTTCCTCTTCCTGCCTCTCCGCCTCATCAGCAACATCCCCCCTTCAAAAACTGCAAGGACCTGCTGTCCGTTCTCCATCCGTGCACGTCTCCTTATTCAAGAGTTGAAAATCTGCTGTCTTTTATCCTCAGTCATCCTTTCGCCTCTGCAGTGCCCCCTCCCTTACACTCCTCGCTCTATTTCCGTATGGCTGGTCACATGGTCTCATAAACCAATCTAATCGTTTGTCTACCAGTCTCCACAATCTCTCCCAACTGTTCCTCTTGATGCTAAATAACAATGGAATGCTCCAATAAAAACAATATGATTCAGACATTTGTGCAACAAACGTACAGAGATGCATTTATTGTATTCACCACTATTTCAGCTATTTTAATGCCGATGAGAGCGTTTCCTTGCAAAGATACAATTTGGGATGTACAAAGTTTTACCAAGTACAGTGATTGTATTTTGTCGTTTTTTTTTAACAACATTAAGTTGACAGCATGCAACCAGGAAATTGTGCTCAACATTTTTACATTTTACTTTCATCTAACTTGTATTAAATAATTAATCGTTAACATGTTATACAACGTGTAAAAGTGTTCAATAATTAATCAACGGGAGGATCAGTAGGTGCTTAATTGCTTTTGTTAGCTTATGTTAATCTGCAGGTTATCTGGATTATTGTTAGGGATATCTCTAATTTGCAAACATGAGTGTTTTTGGGAATGGGGGTCATCAACAACTAAAACGACCATTACTAGGATCAATAAACATTTTACTTGTTTTCTGAAGACAGACTCAATAAAATCTACAAAATACATAAATGTAGATTTGAGATTTTTCATTCGTTCGTTGTTCTATGGCTATTTTCAGGGCGAGAGCAATTTAAGGCAATGAATTAAATAAGATGCTTGAAACCAGCTCTTCCCCCCCTCCAAAAAAAACATGTCTACTGTACTTGGACCATCTTGATTAAATGTGATCTAGAGTTGTGGAAGAATAAAAATGTTTTCTGATGGGATTTCAGTCAACCCAATGAGTGTCCAATCCTGCATCTTTTGGAGGGGATTAAGAAATCCATTATTTTTCCAGAGTATCTGAGTTGGGCTTGAAGTCTCTTGATTGGTGTTCACGCTCACGTGATCAAATTGCATGGATTGCAATGTTTTGTAAAAAACCCTCAGTAATGACTGCTGAAATAAAGATAATCTTACCTGAAACAGAAATTAATGTAGCCAGTCTCAATGTTTGTTTTTTTTTCATTTAGACCCTTTCAAATCATTGAAGAGTTTCATTCAACAATAAAATGTTAACAATATATAATATAACATATAATATAAATAATAACAAAAATAAAATTCAGCAATCTCAGACATTTGCTTTATGACTGGATTAGATTCCTCAAGATGACCGTCAATTTTGCTGAAAAACAGTACGTCTTTTGCTCTGGAATTTTTGCAGAGGTTATAAGAAAGAAAGAAAAAAAACAAACAGACGATGCAGACTTGGAGAGCATTTAAAACTGAGTAAAAAGCACAACTGAGAAACTAACTAGTCCTGTCCGAATAGGGCTTGACACAACTGCTCTGAAAGTTTTCTCTGAAGTCTGAACCCGGATCAACTACTTTTTGTTGTTGTTGTATTTTCAAAGGTTGATTTTTTAAGAACTTATATTAGAAAGATATATTAATTTTTATCCAGATTACAATGTGGATTTAGTTTCTTCACGCATGTAGGACTTTGACATTCAGATTTTCCTCAAATGCCTTTCTTGCTAAATAAAAAAACTCACTATTACATTTTGAAATGGATTTACGGCGTTTTGGAAACCAACTCCACATCAAATATTAAAAAAATTGGAACACCAACTCTTTGGTTGTCTGCCTTTCTGGTCATTTAAACAAAATACTTGCTTATCACGTGGTCTTTAAATTGTAAAAAAAAAAAAAAAAAACTCGTCTAAAGCTGACCATCCTCACCACAACAACGTCAGCCAGATACATTAGAACGACGTTGATTTTTCTAGTTAATCAGATGACAGCTAAAGACATGGGAATAAGTTTCTTTAATAAGATGAGATACGACATTCGTTTGGTCAGAAAAGCTCCAATCAAGCAAAGCATGTTCTTTTCCAGTTGTTTAGACTGTACTCACCAGCCGCTTGCTGTAACGAGGTTTGGCATCGTCCATTGTCAAAGCCGAGACTCGCGCAGCTCCAACCGTTAGAAATATCCGTTACTGATAAACGCACCAACGGCTCTTGGTAAATCACTAAAGTGTCATTTTATTTGACGTAGCCAAACGTTTAACTACAACAAAATCTGCGTGTCTTTAAGAGAGTTCTCACTGTTGTGCATTTATCGTTTAAAATGCAGCATTACCATAAACAAACGACATTTACTATATAAAAAACAACAACGAAGTCTTATGTTTAAATAAAAGTTGTTGCGCATTAACTAGTATAAGCACCAACGGTAACGTTAGCCCACCAACCGCTAACAAGTGCTACAAATAACGTTTATTTATCACAAAAGAGATAAAGGGGCTTGCTAATACACATTGTAGAATTTACAATATCAAACATCTCAGTCAACCATGGTGAGGTACATTAATAACGTATTTACCGACTTAATTACGATTAATCCCGATTCAACTTTACAATTAAACGGCATTTCCAGAAATATTCGTTCGTTGTAGGGAAAATTCAATTGTAACCAATCAGTCCTCGTGTGTGGTTTACAATAAACTTGTGCAGCTCGCGTTTAGATATGCACGAACTTTTCTTTTATTTAAGAAAGCAATCGTTTATAGACAGCCCCACTGTCTTGAATTCACGACAAAGTTACCGTAGTAGACCCTTCGCCGCCATTTTCACGTCGTCACAAAAACACCAAAATGTAAGCACCGCCCACAACAGGCACAGAGTCAAATCAAAATAAAGAGTAAAGAGAATAAGTGTTTAGTCATTGGTTAAACGGACTGTCACTTAAAAATGAGGCGGACAACAATGCGCATGTGAGCAATACATCCCATCTCTCATTGGGTCTTGGTTCACGTCAATCAAACCGTCTACACAAAGATTGGTTTCCAGCCAATAATAATAAAAAACGAACACATTTCCTTTCACAAAATTGCATTTCTGTGTATATCAGTTAAACAGTGTTTAAATACCTTTGCTCTTCCATAGCTTGATGTCCCATTGTCGGCGGACATGACGTCCATTACTTCCTCGCGTCTCTTGTTGAAAAAATCCTACATGATCACACAAACGATGCAAATTTAAGTTCACTCATGTAGTTTTAGATGTTCGTGTGACTATAATAAATTGCCTGGGAAAACTCCAATCAACTTTACACATACAACTGCCTCCTTTAACCAACTCAATGTACCGCCGCATGGTAAACTTTTCGTTTATCGCAGGAGTTCAGGAAGTAGCTACTGATTGGTTAGTCGGCGGATAACAGCGGAAATCATTGGACTAACTATGTGTCAATCACTAAACGTCACAGACAAGCGTTAAATGAAAAATAAGCAAATTGTTTGTATAGCAATAAAAATGCTCTTTTTGTGATATAGGTATTGAAAGTGTTAATGTATGTTTTTTTTTGAGAAAGCCCAATCTTTTCTGAATTAGTTAAATTAAAAATAAAAAATCAGAACCATCAGATTAAAAAAAAATTTTACTGTTGGAGTTATGTTAGAGTTAATTTTTATTATGAAAAGTATATTGTTAACTGCCTTTTATAATGTTAAAACAACAAATTCATAAACAAAAGAATGTTAGATTACAACCGGTTTTGTGTGTGATGAATCAGATGTATCACCTCGTTCATGAACTTTGAACGTGTCGTATGTTTTGTAAAAACAGAACATAAAACGAATTATTCGGGCAACTTAAAGAAAAAAGAATAATAAATAGTGGCACAAACGTTATTTTAATCACAACACTATTGCACAATAAATGAATAAAACTACAGTATAGCGACACTTTAAGTATAGTAAACATAAATTATTCAAATCTGTCCTCCTTTCTTTGAGAAATTGCAAGAAATTAATCATCAAACGCTCGTTTAATGTCTAAGAAAGTTGTACCAAACATCGTTAAAACAAAAATTATTTTTGGACAATGAGACTAAAATATAATGCAAATATTTGAGCAAACAGTGCAGGGGCCATTAAGGCAGGCTTACAATATTACGTTTTTAACTTTAAATAAGAGTTGTGTACAGAACAGAATATTTCAAGACAAAATGTTAAACCTTTTGTACAGTATAAATGCTCACACAGATACTTGTTCATTTAGGTTTAGGTTAAAAATTCTGATGTAGTACCAGATATCCAGTTTGTGTACTCCTAGGATAAATGTCTGCGTAGATGATGAAAAAAAAAATAAAATCAATTAAACGTTTTATTTTTAACTGTATCAAATATGTTTATTTCTTCTTCAGAAGCCCTCCATTTGAAACAACTGTCCCAAAACATTGCGAACATAAAGAATGTTTACTGGTAAAAACTAATTTCCTGAGATGTGACAAGTATAGTGTATCTATAACTATTTCATGATTTTATTGTCATCCAAGGATCACATTCATTCATTAATCACAGAGTAACTGTTAAGTTCACAGTAAAAAAAATAGGCCATGAAAAACAAAATCAATCCTACATTAAATTACCTCAGAAAAAAAACTATATTCGACAAACTAAGACAAATTGCTTGCACTTCACATTTATCGTGATACTAAAATGCACGGTCAACTGATACAACAGGAATATTATAAAAAACAAACAATGCAATTTTTTATGGTTCATCGGCACAAAGATGACTCTTGATAGTGGCTTCGGATTGGATCTGTTCTCCTGCAAAAAAATAAAATAAAATCAGAGGAATTCATCAGATTTTTTGGGGGGGGATATCAATTTATTTTTGAGTACTGACATGTCAGCCAGCTGTAGACCAACGAGCCACCGATGACAGCGAGAATCGTGCAGCACAACATGATCAACATTTTCTTCTGCAGGGCCAAAAGAGACGATTGAGATCAAGCGAATTTAGAGATTTAGTTAAAGTAACTAAACTAGATGCTCATATGTTCATTCCAAGCTCACCCTGCGTGCTTCCTGCTGGAACTTGGCAGCTTTTTTAGTGTCAGCTACAGCCCTTTCGACAAAACCCACAGACTGGTCCATGTTACTCTCAATCCTGTCAATCATGCTTCCCTGATAACATCAGAGAGTGTTAATGAAGATATATCATTAATCTCTTTATATCAACATTCCTCCAAAAGATGTACCTGATTTTCCACCAGCACTGCAATGTCCACAAACATATCATGCAGCTCTTTTATGCTGCTTTCCAGGCGCACAATGTCTTTGTGTCTCGCTTCAATCTCACTCAAAGCCTGTTTCGATATCCCAGAGTCCATTATCTAGACAAATAAGAAAGCATTACAAGCACACTTAGGGGTCAGCATGAATCTACCCCGAAATGCCTTTATTTGATTAAACAGATTATAGTCATTATTGACATTTGTATTTTAATCCTTGGAATGCTCTGCACACACCGGTGGGTGTGCCAATCACAACGGCTGTTTTGAATTACGGTAAGTAAAAATTACACGACTGACCTATTGTTTAATTTTGATTTCAAATGTAATGTGTGGGTTTTAAAAAGTTATTATTTTTTACATTTTGTGCTTTAGATGATATTACAAGAGTTTGGGCACATATATTGCAAGATAATTCAAATTAAAATGTGAGAAAATCCGAGTTGCTCGGTTTCATTTTACAGAACCAAAATCAGTGCCATCAGTGCCATCCAGTGGTGAACCCTTGAAAGCACAATACCTCTGATATGGCTTTTGTTTTTCAAAGACACGAAAAGGAATTGGGACAGCATGTAAGGTTAAGGGGAGTTTTTTTTTATACATTTTTTAAATACAATCTTCACAATGTTTTGACCTTGTCTCTGCTTTTTGGGGGGATTTTAGATTTTTGTTTTAAAACATAAAAACAATTAATTTTCAATTTTTGCAGTAAAAAATGACAAAATACAATACTCAAAATTGTACTTCACAAAAAAAATTGCATGCTAACATTTTTTGAAAGAAATATTTCTTTCAGTGATCATGAATATGAAAAAAACGTTTTAAAATAATAATTTAAATGCCTTTAAAATGTATCAATCTTTGCAAGATTACATCTTGAATTAACACTGCTTGCTCTAAGAGAGGAGCTGTGATTTTATTGGGGGTCCTCCAGCAAGGTTACAAGAGGATGCTCCCATTGATCCCAAAAAATGCATGTGATTTTAAATGAGGTAAAATGTTTAGAACACCAGCTTTTACATGAACTCTTATGAAACACAAACGATTTTTAAAAACATATTTAAAGCACAAATTGAATAAAGAAAAAGTGTCTGCAAAAAAAAAAAATATTATATAGATGAATACATTTTTATTATTATATAAAAAGAGTAAATGGTAAATTTATAGTGTAAATATGACATAATATTGAAAATTAAATAGCAACATACGTTTTTAAGAACACAACATGTTTATGGGAAAATACAAAAACAAGTCTTCAAAATGTTTTTTTTTTAAATATATTATACTCACTTTAAAAAACTACTGTCAACTACTGCCATCTTCTGGTGGAAAATGAAACAGCTCTGCATACACTTGTGTTTCATACTGTGGGCAACTGTACAAGGTGCTAGAAATTTTAACCCGAGTCGTATTTTGCTCCTGGGTAACAGTTTGTACATGTCTGATTCCTTATTTTTGTCAAATGAAAAAACTACACACATTCAATGACTTTTAAAGTATTCATTATTATACTTTAGATAATTTCCAGTGAAATATACTGATTACCTCCAGAACTAGACAAAATATCCTGGTTTCAGTCTGTTTTCATTATAAATCCCATAGCCATAAATCCAATAAATCCTATATCTATAATTTACCAATGAAACAATGTATGTGTTACGTATTACACTCATTTTCAAATGTTTCCCACATTGCATTGTTTCAAGGAGTTTTCGGACAGCAAATTCAAAGAATTAACAGTACGTACTCCTGCTGTGAATACTGCAGCATTCCCTCCATCCAGCATTTCCTCCAGCTCCTCATCTGTGGTGGCTTTTCCAGCTGTGAGACAGCGTTCAATATCATTGTTAAACATGTTTCCCAAAAACAGGGATCGATGAGCTAAATTTGTGTGTGCACTGACTGATCTCCAGCTGCCTTTGGATGCGTCCTTTGCTCTTCTCTCTAAACTCCATTTGGGCTTCGTTGTATTTGGTCATCACTTCTACAAACTTCTTAGCAAGGATGGCATGCTAAACATTGGAAAATATACAGAATAAACAACATTTTGTTTGCTTATTTTGAAACATTCATGCACACTTAGATTTACCTGTGATTTTTTAATTCGAAGATCTGCTGAAACCCTCTCCTCTGTGTTAGATGCCAGGCTCTGCTCAATGCCTGCCAAAAAGCAATTCAAAATAGAAGATGTAGAGCTAACATTTGTTCATATTTTTAATATATTTTTTAAAAACAAATCAAACTTTTTAGTTTATTGCGAGCGTTGTTAGCCAGTTTCTTTATTTCGTTGGTGACCGCCTCCAATTCATCTTGCGTCTCTGTATTAAAAACATAATAGAGAGATTATTCAAGTAAAAGCATGCATGGCAAGACATTTATCAAAACAATAATTTTAGTGAGGTAATAATCACTAACTCTGCTCAGATGTCGGTGCAGAGAGGATGACGGAATATAGTCTCTTTATCTCGACAACATTTTCATCCATCTTGTCTATACTGGTGCGGATTTCTTCAATCTTTACAACAAATGAATTAATTAGACTTTCATATTTATTGAAATAAATCCTAATGTAGTCTCAAGTTTACCTGAGAAAAGAATTCATCCATAAACTCCTTATTGTCCACTGGAATTTCCACATCATCCGGAGTTTGATCCGACTTCTAATTTTAGACAAAGGAGAACATAGAAATGGTATTGAGTTAAGAGATATTTTAAATAAAAACAAGCTTAAACTTGTCCTGTTTTAGGTAGGTAAATTAAATTTCCTTTCTAAAAAAATGCAGACTGTAGCGCAGTGATGTCATGCATGTGCAGAGGTCATGGGCATGCTCAAGTCATACAGGTTTAAGTGTGCATACCCATTTTCCTCAAGTCCACCACAACGAAAATGGCTTCGTAGTACTATGTGAATGATGGCTATGTTTATGTTGGGGCTTTTGTTAAGGTGTATGACGTCATAAATGCATGACATCACCATGCTACAGTCTGCAGTGATGACAGTCTCAAAAAATATAAAGTGAAACATAACAATTATAACAACCCTCATAACAAAAGGTTCAAAGTGTAACGGTTGAAATGTTTGAACAAAACAAACTGCTATTATTATGCAATTAAATCCACTAAAGTATATTCATATTGTTTTATTTTACATGTTTAATGAATTTGTGAACTTTCAAAGAATTTATTTATAAAGAGGGGGCTTTTTTGCAGTTTAATTATAAAAAAACACATAATTTGTTATAAATAGACATACAAATGCCTAGATTTTGATTAGTCAATGATTGTTTATCAATAAAAAAATGTGAATGTTTACAATGCAAATATGTATGTATGTATGTATGTACCGGTATATATATTTATATCGGTTATTTTTTCCTTGTTTACAGAAGAAAGATTAGTCGTCTGGACAAGAGGATGCTGTTGGGCAACCGTGACGTCATCAACGCTTCATCGTGTCAAATTTAATAAATCATGATGTTTTTAATAATGGTAATTAATGTACATATCATTCATATATATCGTGACTAATTGTAAAACTCTTCACGTTTGCCAGTCTGCCGATGGTTTGGAGGTCTTCATAAAGGTTAAGCACTAGCGTTCTAACGGATTTTTTCTGGCCCGTTAAATTTAACGCATTATTGGCGCGAAAATACTAATATGGTTTTGTCATAGAACTACAAATGAAACAAATACATTATATGGATGTATAAACCTAAAAAACAATATTTAGATCGACTGTTTTTCAAAGATAGTTGATATAAAAACATCTTAAAACATTGTTGCCTTATAGTAAAATGAGCGTGAATGAACATATTATAACGAGGAAAACAAATTGTTGTTGTAACTTTGATAAAAATTGACCAAAGCCATCCTCGCACATGCGCATAACTCGGGGACAGCCAAATCTAACGGGGTAGCAAAACCTGGAGTAGCTCCTAACCATAATAATTGAAGTCCTCTTACCGATTTTAGTTGCTCCAGTCGGTCCTTCATCTTGCCGTCAATGTGTTGTTAGATTGCAGAGATGTTTCTCGAAATCGAACGTTTTGTTGAAGAAAAATCCTTTGGGTAAAACGAAAAACTACAAGTACAAAACTCCTGGTTGATTCGTTCAATATACTTGTTTTATATAACTTTTTATTTCATAAAACTAACAAACAGCATGTCCTTCCTGTCTTGTAGTTGCCCTAAGCCTATCCTCTCAGATAGGATTAGAGCAACAGTTGTATGCTGGGTAGCTAATCTTCCTCTGCTTCTCCACTAGAGCACATGTGAAAAATGCATTATTGTTCTAAACTTTACAGAAATGTTTTAAGAAATACTTGGACTTACATAATAGACACAATAATTTATTTTAGATTAGTTAAATTACAGTAAACTAGTAGAGAAATTTTCACAAGGGCATCTGATTTAACTGATACAAATTAACATAAAAATGGTTATGCAAAGATTTTAAATAATAGTATCACTAATGTAGATTGAGGTAAGGTCATGCCTCAACAATTTTGTAAAAAAAAAAGTATTTTATTTATTTAGTAACTTGCACTTTCAAGTTATTTTTTCTTTAGGATGTCTTTTTTAATAGTTGAATTTGACATTTACCTTTCAGAAACTAAGAAGAGACGTGCTGTAAGATAGCAGTCCACTGAGGCTCACTGTGGATCGCCCAATGACAGGGCAATAAGACTAAAAATAAGAATACGTATTACTGTATGTTGGTATTAAAATGTTCAACCACGAGTTTACATTGTTTAACTGATGTACAGTAGGGGTGTAACAATGCACTCTGCTCGTGATACGATACATACATATTTTAACACGATTTTTAACCAACTATTGAAACTGTTTATACAACAGACCATCTTTGAATAAAATTGAATTTAAAAAGTTTTGAGACCACAAAGTAAGAAAGCTAGGGTCTAGAGCATTTGATACCATCCATCCACTAGGGGGCAGTGTTAATCTTTGCATTAGATCATCTTTTGTTATGCTAAGTGTTGGAGAGAGAGAGAGCTAATTTTAGAAACTTTCTCCTTAAATTGTTGCATTGTAAATATTACATAAAAAAGAAGATAAGGTAAAGAAGTTTCAGAAGTGACTAGAATCACAAGCACACTAATACACTTTAGCTCGTGGACAGTATTTCTATGATATGTATTGTGCCACACAACAAGTATTTTTGTGTAATGCATTTCGTCTGCCAAGCAATCTTAAAATGCTGGTGCAGAGAAACTTGGTAAGGTACGCATTTCTCTTAAATCTGGCTAGGGGGCGCTGGTAATACCAAGCAAGTGCAATGCTAAAGAACAGAATTAGCAAGCTTCAGTAAATAGAAAGCAAGTCAATTGCAGTATCCAGTTATTCTTTCAATTTTTATACTTTTATACGTTTCTAAACTCAATTATTAAAAGGAAGACGCTTAGGAAGGACTTAGGTTTGCTTCAGACAACAGGTTCAGGACAGAGATATTTAATACTGAAGAAATAAAAAGAAGTTATCAATTCATTTATAAGTCAACATTTACATTTTATATGTAAAATATGTTAACTGTCGCCAATCCAACATTTGTAAATCTGACTGAAGACGACATGAACCTCATCACACGTCACTGGAGAGTTCACAGACAAGCTTTTAGGAACTGAAACACACAAATTGTCTTCTTTATAGCTGTTTGTAAAATATTGTTACGGATATGGCTGATGAAACCATTATGTAAAAAAAATTAATAGTTTTAAAACTATAAATTAATGAAAATGATAATCTCAAAGAACTCAAAACCATTTAATCATTATTAGACCACTATTCATTTGTTATTTTTTTCCTCTGGGAAGAAGAAAACAGAATCTTTGTGGACAGAGTGTTTATTTATTATTTACGGTCCACAATTATTTAGTCTTCGTACAGCTCTCATAAGGACAATTAAAATGTCTTACCAGCAACAAAATAATGTGAGCTCACTGAAGTGCTTTTATTTCTTGCAACTCGTCACATAGATTTACTGTATGATGAGCATGGGAAAGGGAATGAATGGACGCCATTGTTTTGTTGTCATTGCTTGAATATTTCCTGCTCACACAAAAATAAACTTAAAATTTGTGAATCTTCAAAACAACTCCGAATGCAGCTAACACCAATGCCACGTCGATTATCGGTAAGAGATGAGCGTGTGGCTTCTATCATCCTTGTTTTGACAGGAGGCAGTCCATGAGGCGTATTTATCTGTAAAGATAGTCTGCTTGGATGTTGGCAGCAATCTCAGCTTCCCACTTGTCTCCGTTGTTGAGGAGTTTTTCTTTATTGTAAAGCAGCTCTTCGTGAGTTTCTGTGGAGAACTCAAAGTTTGGGCCCTATGGAATACAAAGAGTTCAAAGAATTTAAATAATCCACATTTCAAAACAGGATCCAACTCGGAATACCGTAATGCAAACCTGGACACGCTATAAGAGACTTCTTAAAATCATACATTTGGTAAAATATAAGTTTAATTAACTGGTTTGGCCAAAAAACAAGTGGCTGAAATGAGCGCTAACCTCTACAATGGCGTCCACGGGGCAGGCCTCCTGGCAGAAGCCGCAGTAGATGCATTTGGTCATGTCAATGTCATAGCGTGTTGTTCTTCTACTGCCATCAGCACGAGGTTCTGCTTCAATTGTGATGGCCTGAGAGACAAAATTATGACGATCACCTTAAAACAGGCAGCTTTAGCTTCTCTCAAAGCAGCGTCTCCCACCCAGAAGAAAAAAAAAACCATCAGTAGAAGGAATACACCTTCAGCTTGTTAAGAGTCCTAGCTTCAGTTGTTGTAAAGATGGCAAATGTCTTTTTTTATTACAAGGTCAAAGACCATGTTTATTGTCAGTTCTTCACATTTACCGTATTTTTCGCCGTATAAGACGCACTTTTTCTTCCCCAAAACTGAGGGGGAAACGTTGGTGTGTCTTATACGGCGAATGCAGAGCGCCGCGAAACGGAGAGCGGTCACGGCCGTAGGAGAGGCGTAAGAGAGGCCTTATAGAAGAAATATACCTTCTCAATTGATAAACACAGGAGAGCGTTTGAGAGAGAACACAGCAAATGCGGCTATTTATTGTAAAGATTTAGCAGTCTCAACGCATTTCCTATACACTGCATTGGAAAAGTACCTCGACCCTCTCAAAGTAATACAAGCGCCAGAAGAAGGGCGGGACTGAAGTATGACGTGTGCTCTTAAAGGTTTCTCAAATTACATTTCTCTAAATGACCACTAGATGGTAGTATTATATAGGAAAACTCCCATCACACTCCGGAGCCGTCGGTGCGCGCTCACGTCATCGCCCATCTCTGCTCGCTGATCCTACCATAGCGCGGATCGTAAGGATCATGAAACATTACAGCCTTTTTTTTGTTACTTTTACTGTTTACTGACTGTTCATGTTTGGCATATAATTGTTCTTAAACTGCTGCTAACTTTTACGCAGTTGATATAAAATATTTTACTACAGTATTTAGTTCAGAATCTTTTTTTCTTTAGATCTTCCTCATTTAAAATTAGGTACGTCTTATATGCCGGTGCGTCTTATACGGTGAAAAATACGGTACTTAAACCGTTTTTTTTAGTTTCCCACGCAGAAACATAATTGCATATTGTGGTTTATCACAGCATATAGTAGGGCATGGCGACGATATAGATCTATATTTACAGCGAAATGTAAAATAGTAAAAAGCACAAAATAGTTTTTTTTTATTCCTGGTGTGTACATCGAAATGTACATGAGTGGGCGTGGCTAAACGTAAACACTGTGAGACTGAGAGTAAACGCTGTGAGGTTGTAAACACATGGAAAAAGGGAAAAAAAAGAACAGAATGAAAAGGCTCAAAAGAAAATCCTCAGGAAGAGGAACTTGTCATTAAAGAGGTGAAACATCTGTTGAGGGGACTGGGTTAAAATTATTGTATTTTTGTAGAAAGTATTTTTAATTATTTAAGAAAAATATCGTAATGTAGAAATTATTAACAGCAGGCATTATTAAAGTTAAATCAATCTATCATAACTTCATGTTCCAGAAGGTCCTTTTTTCCCTCAAGAGTTCAGTGCGTTGGGTAATTGCGCAGCATGGCCTGTGGGAGCTATACGATTAGCATTACACCGACAAACCATTAAACTAAAAACCTCCATCACCATCCATTACAACCTAAGACAACAAGAAGGTTGGTAAAGCAAGGGTACCTGGGCCGGGCAAACAGCCTCACAGAGTTTACAAGCGATGCAGCGTTCTTCTCCAGACGGGTACCTTCGAAGAGCATGTTCACCACGGAAGCGGGGTGACAGAGGGCCCTTCTCAAACGGATAATTGATTGTGGCAGGTTCACGGAAAAAATAACTTAAGGCAACAAGCATACCTGAAAAGGGAGAAATAGGTTAGAACTGTTTGGTTCAAATTTGGAAAATTTTTAACTAGAATTTAGAAAGGCCAACCTCTAATCATCTGCTTCTGCATAAAACTGTCAGCAAGTTTGGAAGTATAGGTTTTCACATCTGTAGCTGGCTCCTCATTATTGACATACTCTTGTGTAAACAACAACAATTAGCAAAACAACAAGAACTTGCTGTTTATTAACTGAGCCTCTGTCCAATATCTAGACGAAACAACTATTTCAAAATATACTATAACAAAAAATTAACAACATTGTTCCAACATTGACAAACTTACTGATGCCAGCTCTAGATGCTGATAGGCTAAAAGGGCGTATGAGGTTTTGATTGACCAGAAATGATCCTGGGGAAAAAAGAACACGGAATGCTAGTTCATTTACCAAGAAAGATTCACAGGGAACTACAAAAACTACAGGATTGTAGTTTGAACATCTGTACTAAAGGGTAATCTTAAAGGAAATAGATCCTAAATCACCTGGCCTGGACACACTGTAGACCAGACGTAATGTCGCAGACATCTCACTTAAGATGACTGTAAGACAAAAAAGGCACAAAAGAAGAATATAATAACATTTCTCATACAACAGCACAAGAAACATAATTATTGCAGTAAACCGTGGCAATTATAGAATGTATATTTATCTTAAATGTAACGATGTGTATTTAGCGATGCTTTGTTGTGTTCTTAAACATTCTATACATGAAAAGGTTTATTTAGCAAAAACGTGTGGAAACATCATCCTTCTTTATCGTAATAAAAAAAACGTATTATTGCCAGTTTACTCTGCCCCTAACAAAATTGTAAACAAATGCTGACAGCATTGGTTCCGTTGAAGTCGCAGAAAAGATTTTTTAAATTACATTTACTTCTTTAATTTCACATATTGATAACACAACTCACTTGAATAGCTTACATGCTATAATGATGTACTATATACTGCAGAACATACATAACATCAATATTTTGACTGTTCCGTGAATAGGATTCTAACCACAAGATACACATCAAACGTCTTAAATGAATGTAACTTATATTAATAAATAATCATTAAACAATATGTAAATAGTTTTTATTCGATGTTAACATTGCACATGTGTTATTCGTCGTAAGCTTATAGTCAACCTGAAGCCGATTTCTCAAGGACTTTCAATGACTGCACCGCTACTAACTGTATGAGCTTCAGAGAAATTAGTATCACTACAGCAATTAAACGTCGTTAACTAGAATTAACTTCGTGCAAACCGATGAGATGGATGGAGGGAGTTTAAAACCAGTTCACACTCACCGGACACTCACTATTTGGCCTTCTCGACAAGAACAGCGGACGATTAAGGAAATTTTCACTTCCGGAGCGTTTGTTTTCAAAATAAAAGCCCATCTCACAGCGTAACTGATGTCTAAGTAATTAAGGTTTTCACCTTAATTTAGTGGTCTACATTTCAATGTGTTTAAATATGAGTTGTAATAAAACATAAGATAAATAAAAAAAAATGAATTAAAAGATAAATATGTTTGTTACATAGTTGCTCAAAGTTCTCACCATTTAACCAAATGAAGTCTCAACAGAACTTGTCATTAAACACAAATATGACTGTATAAATGTACTGTTTTATTTACATTACACTGTGATCCTTTGGGAGTCCTGGTACAATGCCTATGCTTGATTCTCAGCAGGTGTTTGCAAGTGCTAAATTACTACTTTATTCACCGTGTCTCTCTAACAATGAGGTTCTTTTATACGTAGCTATTAGTGCTCCCACTATGAAGAAAGCTGAATAAGTGTTCCATGGTTAAAGCTTAATGAAGCAGCATAGGTTTAATTAATGAAAACAGTGACGTCCGGCTCTACGTAATCACTGACTTCTATGATATTCATCACAAAACACGACACAACCGACTCTTACGCTTCTGTTTTTGTACTTGGATTCATTTAGACCCCTGCTTCGGTTACAAAGTAAGTTAAATATATAAATATATATATATTTATTTTTTTTTTTTCTGGAGGGGGAGCTGTTTCAGAGTGGTATAATACTAAGATACTATTGTATGTCAAATGCAGATTATGATGCAAAATGATTTTTCAATTATTTTATTAAATTTGTAAATTATAGGTATTTGGCTGCTAGTATGAAAGTTTGAATACATTTTAAATTATATTTAACCTAAAGTAGCTAAAATTAATCTTTACCTTTCTTGCAGTGAATTCTTCAAACAATATAACAGAAACAGACAATTATTGGTCCTCAATATCGAAGTCTGTGCTCGCTCCTGTTCTCACCATTGAGATGATACTGGGTATACTGGGAAATGGGCTGGTTTTGGTAGTGAAAGTTTTGGTAAGAATGATTTAGCATTTTAAGATGTTTGTCTTAATGTCTAAATGGTTATAAATCATGTCATTGCCCGTCATCCACAGTGTAAAGAGCACTATGCATGCCAGTACTGGGTGCCACTCTTCAGCCTCACTCTGTCTGATTTCCTGTGCTCGGGGCTCATCGTCTGTGGTTCCCTCTCTGCTGTGCTGACTGAGGGTCAGCTCTCCCCTTGGTGTGAGCTGGTCAGCCTGCTCAAGTTCACCTTTATCACCTCGTCCATTGGAAGCATTGGTACAACACTTGGCTAACTGCTACCTAACGTATACAGCAAAAACTAGAGTTGAAATGTGGATGTTAAATTAATTGAACACATTGAGAGTAAATACCACAGTTTACCAAATCACTCTCATACAATGTTTCGTTTTCATTGACTTGAATGTGTGAATTCAAGTATATAAACACAGAAACAACTCTGTTGCTGTCAAATCGACATATTAACTATTATGTGTGACCTCTATCTTTTGCCGATGTAAAAACATGATTTTAATCATGTGAAACAAATAACAATCTTTTGTGCACTCGAAAATGTACATCTTTTTAACAATCGTCTTGTACACTCTTCTAGATATTAGTTTGTTTAGCACATATAAACATATTTCAATCTTATTTGCAAGCAAGGATTTATAAATATCAATTAGACGATTTGTAAAATTGTTAAAAAAAAATTCTAAAATGCTCCCAATGTCACATATAACAAAAAAACATACATCTGTATCGTTTACCAAAGCTGAGACAGACTTCAGAAAATTTGGCTAACCAAACGGTTTACCCTAGCAACCTCATTTTCTGAACTCTATCTAAGCTTTGGTAAATGATAAAGACATGGGTATTGGTTTATACAACAAATAGTGACAATAGCAGCAGTAAAGAATGTCATTGACCCTCCATAGCAACCAGTCTGCTTATCCTAGCAACCAATTTGCTAGAACCATAGCTCTAATTTGGGAAGTCATAGAGACATAGGGGTTGTATTGTATCACTCATGGTGACATTGCAGATTGTAATCTGTCACTGCCCCATCCACTGCAAAAAAGACCAATTACCATAGCAACCAAATTAGCATAAAAAATTTCACAGAGACATGGAGGATGGTTTATGTAATTCAGTGATATTGGGAACATTTCTAAAATACATTTAAGCAGCTAACCTTTAGCCATCTAGTTAAACATTATTATTGGTTTTTGTCGACAGCTCTTCTCTGCTTTCAGAGGTTTATGGGCATTCCTTCCAAAGGCAACAGATTGTCTGTTTTCATGGCATTAGCTTGTGCAGCATCCTGGTTTACTGGCATGGTATTTGGAGTAGTGCCAGTAGCTTATGACTGGATCAGGTAAACCAGAGTGAATATGTAGTCTATGAGTTAAAAGATCTACATCTCAACTACAATTTCTATGCTCAGGTATGATTCTGCAGAAATGCTGTGTGCTGTATTTTGGGAGAGCAGTTACTCTGACATGCTGGTTTACATCCTCTGTGCCTTCTCCATCTCCATCTTCATACCCTTACTCTTTATAATCTCATGTTCTATCCTGACCTGGGCCGGCATGGGGAAAGACACATCTAGGTTCGTTGATAGCAAGTTTTTTCCCCCAAAAAAAATGATAGTCATGTGATTTCACCATTTTACAAAATTTTTTTTTTTTTTTAGTCAGGGTGACTTGTCTTCTGTAACACCGATGCTGGTGATCTTATATCTATTGTGTTATTCTTCATTTTCTGCATCTGAGGTGAGAAAAAAGGGGGCCAGTTAGCATTAGCTGTTTTTTTATTTACGCCAAATCTCACTTGACTGACTTATATTTTTCCTTTTAGTTGGTTCTCCTGGGAAGGTTTGACCTGACTCCTTCTCCTGATTGGCTGAGATCATTGTCATCAGTAATGGCGTATCTGGACTGTTGTCTAAACCCCGTCATCTACTGCCTAAATAAAGACTTCCGGCGAGCTTTACTCATCCTAATTTGGAACAAAAGAAGGGCTATTTCTTCAGAGCCAGTGTTGACTGCTATTACAAGGCTGGACATATGAGCGTCATTCTCAAACAAGATCATGCTATTTTTTTCAGCACTGAATTGCATCACATAACCTTTGAATCACCATTTTGTCACGTCACATGTAGATGTAGTTATACAGATGGTTTTAAGTTAAAGAATCCTCACATGTCCAGTTTACATGTATTTAATCGTCTAAAAACACACATTCCAAGTTCTTTTATCACTCATTCTGGATTTATATGACTGTCAGTATGTTTGTTTAATTAAATGTGAAATATTAAACAACAAAGCATGAACTGTTAAGCACATTTATTATTATATAAATTAAGTAATTTGACATCTGTGTCAAAACAGCTCCGTTAGGTCTATGGACCTTTAAGTGATCCTGAGCTACTGCTGATCCCACCCCTCCTGGCATGGCCAGCTCAAGCTGTTGCAATATTGTCCACCTGCTTAAATCCGCGTTTAAAAGCTATTATGTTCCAAAACAAGAATCACGTTTTTCATTTTAGTTTTGCATGTGACGGGGACAACAGTGCTAGTGATAATGGTTTGAGCCTTTTTATCCATTAAACCGTGACAATTTAAGACCGCTTGTGCACATTTTCACTGAGGCGAGTAAGAAAGCAGAAGCTGTAATGAAACTGCAGTATATCACAAACTTTGGACCAGAAATGTCCGGTGAGCTTCTGGAAAGGCCAGTACTCTGCAAGGGAATGATCCAGAAGCTTCAGGAACACGAAACCAGTGCAGGACAACAGGGCTAGGCAGAAGTAGCGCATGGACGCCGCGTCTCCGTGCCTCATCTGCGCACGCGCTCCTTGGAATACGGCGCAGGTGATGTGGAAAACCAGAGCTGCTTCAAACCCCTGGTCGTGGAGGAGCGCCAGGCCATAGCTGAGGAGAGAGCACGACTCGACCACCAAGGCGTACCGAGAAGACCAGCCTTTCTCAATGACACGACACCAAACCAGAACCCATGCAAAAATGGGTAGAGTGAACCACTGGTCCAAAACGGAAGGCGCACGCCGCAAGGTGGCCAAGCGCACCCACTGCACCGGGCCATACGCCGCGGCCATCAGCGCAAACACGTCTTTGCTATAGGAAGACGCAATGTCTGGGATACGCTGCGAGATCCAGTAGATACCTAGTAAAATATATCCGACATTTATGAGACAGTTAAAAGGCATAGCCAGGAAAGCAGGAAGCTCGTCCACTTTCTTCTCCGCGTAGTGGTCATAGGTTACATCCACCAAAACCTTGTCGAAAATGTGCGTATTTGCGAGAGCGATGCAAAGCAGGAAGGGTAAAAGAACGTGGACCACGGCGCCGGCTGACATTTTGAAATGTTTAAAATGTAAAGCGACTGCGACAAACAAGTGGAACACTGGATATAAAGTACAACGGTGTTTGTTTTCCGGGGTCGATAACACGTGACTACCATTTCAGATTTTCATTGGTTGACAACACTGATCCGTAAATTTGCATACAATGCTTCGATCGGAACGATTGTTGTCGATAAGTCTCTTCCTCGCTTCCATGCGTTAGATTCAATATATTATACATTTTAAAGTCATTTATTTAATTAAAGAAAAGTTATACATTAAGGATTTTTAAAGTAGCTTTTTCCTACAGTGTATAAGTATAAATAGTGTACAATAAATAAATTATTTATTAATGCGTTACCAATAAATGCATTGATAAAAGGATAAACAATTAAACAAAACAATAAATTTATGGATAAATATTTGTAGAAAATATAGATTTTTATTTATATTTATTTTATGCTGAATATGTGGGCGGGGCTAACTTCAACCTAAGCCTTTTCAGCTCATTTATTTTTTTTGTAAGCTCATTTGACTATTTATTTTCCCCTGTGTCAATAAAAGATCTGTTTGCTTTTTAATTGGTATTTTCTGTTTCTAAATATCCTAAAATCATACTCTGAGTGTGTTGGAATGGAGAGTTGATTGTGAGACAAGATTTTGAAAACAGGTTTGGCAGTACCGAAAGTTAGACTATAAATGGAATGCAAGTGAAAGAGAGTAATCACGGCATGACTGAGAGAGAACGGCACAGAATCAAGGAGCTTCACACGAGCTTTTTTTTTTGAAGAAACTTGAGAGAAAATGAATTTTAAATGATTTCTGGTTATGAAAGACATAAGTGTAAATGAAAACTATGGAAGAACAAACAACAAAGGTATGAAAGTGTTTACTACATTTTTTTACTATTTAAGGTTTTAAATAGTACAAAAATATTCCACAAAACTCAACGCTAGGTTGTTGCAATGTAAACTTAAAAATACAAAAAAACTGTAAGTAATCAGGAAATTATTTTTTTAATCTTGAGAAGCTTTAACAATGACAGTTCTTATTATCTTTTAATTTGTCACTATTTTCTAATTCTATCTGTGCTTTGGTTTTGTGATTCTCATGCATGTTTGGAATAAATAAAACTTCCTTGAATTAACATGTTTAAAATGTGTAAGGTCAAATACTTTCCCTCATTACTGTACTTTACTTGTGTGGGCTTTAGGCATGAGTGAGCATTTGGCATCCAAAACAAGAAATACAGACAAAAGGATTATGTTTATTGTTCACAATACATTGGAAGACATTTCCTGTCTTGTCTGTAATGAAAAACATTTACAAGAACCCTGTGAAATGGTTTAAAGTATTTAAAATATTATCACTTTCCAAATAAAAACATGTACTAATGCATTATTGTTCATGCTCTCTTTTTGATTACATTGTGTCTTTGTGAGCAGAATGATTCGAAATTCCCACAACGTAGGTCTGCAGTAAGGAAATGCTCAGAAAGTTTCAACTACCACAACACACAACATGTTACAAGTGTGTTTTATGACTCTGCTGAAGTTGAAAGCAAAGACTGCACAGGCGAGTCAATTGGAGAGCAGAAAGTGACCCAAGAACTTGAGCAAGCTGATAGAGGGGGTGATAAGCAAAGTGAAATCACAGCATCATTTTTAAAGCTGAAGATCCCCCAGATCCTAAAACCAAAAATAGAACAGCTCAAAACACGAGGGCTCCGAGGTGAAAGTGTGTTTTATGACTCTATGGAGAATGAACGCATCACAAATGAAGACAAGAAGGATTTTGAAATCAAAGTAATATCTGATCATGGTTCAGATCATTCAGCCAAGAGCTCAGAAACAAAAGATGAAGGAGAACTGAAAGAGCATGCCGTTAAAAATAATTTTATTCAACATTCGGAAACACTTACGACCTTGATGTCAATGAAGATTGACGAAAGCATTGAAGAAGACTGTGCTGAAGAAATACCCATTCTAGAGTCACCTAATGAACATGGCTACAGACAACCAAAGGCCAAACCAATCATGGACACTTTCTCAAATAATCAAACTATGGAAACAAGTAGCCATCAACAAGAGACTGGAAGGAAAATCAGATCTGCTTCGGAGCCGACGTGCTACAAACCTAAAACGGAGAGACCACTCTCAGCTCCAAATTTTAGAAACTCATTTGAACTTGAAAGCTGTTCAACGCTGCACAAAAACCTCGGCAAAGCTGCAGCGTTTTTCGGAAGGTTGAAGTCTGGGACGACGGTTGAAAAATCACAAAAGAAAGAGAACAAAAATAAGGACAAGGATTCGGCTAAAAAATTCGTAGACAAACGTAAAGAGAAACAGGATGGTGAGCACACGGCCAACAGGAGTGAGGATGACAGTGTGGAAGAAGAGCCGATGTCTGTAAGTGTACTTCCTCGTTCTCCTTAAGCATATTAAATCTCTTACAGGCGGATGAAAAATCACAGTTCTACAGGTGTTTGAATAGAAATGTGATTAATTATTGATTTTAATCAAAGCTGTCAAAATTTCTGACATGGTCACCTTCACAAGATCAGCATTTTCATTAATAAAAATTAAATCCAAATTATTGACATTGTTGACTCACACAGAGGTCTCATGAAAAAAAAATGCTGTTCTGTCTACTGCAGTCTCTAATGATGATTTTGGGTTCAAGGATGAGGATAAAGTCCATATTTCGCTCCCATTTAGCGCAGAAAATGCTCATTACGGGAGGGGGTGAGATAAGCAGTAGCTCATGATCGATTATCAGAGTTTGAGTATGATTTTAGTTAGTTCCATACATGGAAAATGACAAAAATAACTTCAAGATAAAACATCATAAAAAAAAGGTTTCTGCTGATCATAATAACAAGTTTTAAAAGTGATGACATTACTCTATCTCAGCTTTGGTGAATGATAAAGACATGGAGTTGGTTTCTGTAACTTATATCGACAAAGGGAGCATTACGTTTTGTTGCAGACCCCTCCATAGCAACCAGACTGTTTACCTAGCAACTTGTCATATCACTATCTTGGCTAAGGAAAATTAGACATGGAAGTTGATCTCACTAACTACAATATATTTTTCAAACTGTGTTCCTTGCAGCGGAATTTAATACAACCTGAAATCAACGATGAAGACATTCCACCGCCTCTTCCAACAAAGATGGGGAAATACATTGTCTTTAAAAGGTGGGATATGCTGTACATATTTAATTTACTACATTTTAATCTAAGATAAATGAGCTCTTTGACCTGTAATCATGTCAATCTGCAAGAAAATAGAGAAATATTTTTATAATATGTTTGTTAAAAACAGATTAGAATGCCTATATGGTTTAGCATTGCCTCAAATAAGTTGATTACCATGTTTTTTTTCCATACATGCATAGTTTGACGAAAAACTCTTTTTTTAAACTCATGTTTTTTTAGATTGATGCAATTTTGATTCCAAACTTTACTATTTTACTGTATACCTTTTATACCTGTATCAACCTTTCCGACATTGTTGTTGCACATATTGTAATTTCTTCTGGCACAACATGAGGAGAGGAGAAGGTCTGGCTCCAGACAAGCCCCACAGTTGAGCCATTACTGGCCTAAGATGCAACTTAATAAAAACACCATGTCTTGTGTGCTGCACAATAGCTCCTTTAGAACTCTCGAGCTGTTTTTTGGCCCACGGACACGGCTTTTAATTATTACATTTCAGAACAAAATTTTTCACCAGATGTTGAACACAAATATATGCTTCCAGACCAAGTTTCAAACAGTTCTTTAGTGAATAGAACAATTAAAAGCTGTAACTCAGACAAAGTTCGAACTAACCTGATGGTACCTGAAACCATCTTCCTTTCTGAGATTTGGAGGGAAAATGGTGACAAGTCTATTTCTTTTCTCTACAACCCTTATAAGTTCTAATGGTTAAAGAATCCTGTAATAATAACCCTTTAGGGATTTTCCAATGAGTGTTTCGGAAAGTGCTTTGGAAATGTTTAAAACTGGTTTTGTTTACTTCTTTTGACGAAATGAAATGCTTCCTTCTTGTTTTGTAGGGATTCCCGGTCCAACTATTTTAAAACCCCAGCTCCCGTTTCTGGTTCTACAACATTCTTAGTATGTGATGTGGTGGAACATATCAAACGCAATGTTTCATGCTGTTTAATCGTGCTTCTTAGAGTCACACAGTTTTACAAAATTCTATAATATCCACAGTTTTCGTTTAATATCCTTTTCACAGTTAACAGGAGACAAATTGTTATTCAGTAAATGCACACTGCTAAAAAAGATGTGATACAAACCTGTTTAGTTAGGAAATCAATATCCCTAGTTATGTGCAAAAGGAATAGACAACAGCAATACTGTCTTGATCCGTTCTGGCTGACGTTTGGTTTGTTGCCTGGTCGTGTCAGTAAAACTCACCACTAGAGATAGCATGAGGTGGTGTCCGGAACCTTAGGTAGAGAAGTTCATCACGGATATCTGGGATCGGTATTGAAAATAATTCTCAACGGCTGTATGTTTGAGGTCAATGTCTTGCAGCAGAAAAAATTTGGGGCCAATTATACACCTCGCTTTGCATGACGGATAAGTGTCGCCTCGCATTTCTCAGCATCTGGGACACCACTATTCCTGACCAAATCAAGGAACCTCCACCATGCTTACGGTCACCTGTTATTGTATCGATCTCCAAACAGTCATGTGCTACACCGAATTATATCAAATTGTGACTCATTGGGCATACTTGGGTTGCGTTGGCAATTCCCTGGCAAGACTTCTCCAGACAGTGGATACGTATACCAAGGTTTCACTAGTTTCAGCTAGTTTTGAGCTGATTGCACCGCAGTACTTTTTTGCTTTTAAAGAGTAATTCCTCGACATACCACTGCATCAACGATACTCAACGATACTGTCCTTGTTGAGGCAGTATAACTAAAATGGGCTGTGCTTTCTCAATCCCATCTTGGTAGCAGAGTTTGGCTGTTTCTCAGCCAGTTTAAGCCTCCTATGCTGCTGTTTCTGTTTCAGTTTAGACACTGGCACCTATTTGGTATAATTTATGGACCATACACCTGATTATAACCCTACAAACCCATGGATGTGCAAATTTCTAAGAATCCAAATGTAATTATTAGGGGGATAACGATACACTCTGACATAAACCGATATTATGTCTACGATAGAAAATGCGTCTCATGAACTGTGGCTGTTTAACGATTGGTATAAAAAATGGAATAAAAAAAATGTAGACCACAAAGCTAAAAAAGCCAGGGTCTAGATTGGTTTGCATGAGAGCATTTGATACCATGCGTCCACTAGGGGGCAGTGTTGATGTTTGCATTAGGTCATTTTTATCACTCTACGTGATGGAGAGAGCTAATTTTAGAATCTTTCTCATTTTAAATGTGAATAAAGGATATTTGTCTCCTGATAAAACAAGATGACAAGGTAAAGAAGTTTCAGAAGTGACTAGAATCACAATCACTCCAAGAAGCAAAAGCACTTCAGCTCCTAGACGATAATTCCCAGAAGCTCCACAATACGAATTACAACATTTTTGAATTGCGATATATTGTTATACCCCAAATAATTACAAAAACAATTTTATAAAGACAATCATTATACCGTATGTTTAGAATAGAAATCACCTAAACATTTAAATCAAGCTGTGCTCTCTCTTTCAGACAATATACCTTAAGAGACTTCACTCTAAATCTTGAACCCATCGACTTAATGAAGGAAATCTTCACTGGATCAGAATGGCAGAGGTACCTGCCCGGAAAATCATCTTCAGATGAGGAAGACAGTAGTGATCAGTTGATACCAAATGATGTAATTCAGCCAAAAGATGAGAACCAACCAAATGCTCCTCTGCCAGAGCCAGAGCCGGAGCCGGAGCCGGAGGAATCAGAGGAAACGGCTGAGGATGTTCTCCAAGACAACACCGTTAACAGTCATCCACATATCGAGCAAAAATTAAATGGAAGCATCTTTGCCATTCCAAAACGACTTCCAATGAACAATGCAACATCTGATGACATCTATGACTGTGTGGGCTTGTATATTCTTCCCAAAAACCATGATCCGCTATTGGCAATGCAATCAAAGGACTTTCCACTGCTGGACTTTTCGACAATGAAGGTGAGGTTTCCTTCGTTCAAATGTCTATAGAGTGAAAGTTATGAGATACTGATAACATTTGACCTTTAATAATGAACAAGTGAATAAAATTCTTCCATCTCCAGCCGATTGAATTACTGGACAACTCTGCTCTCAAGAATCGAATCCGTCTTAGCAAAAAGAGACCCCACCGCCCCCCCAAGAAACACAAAAAAGGTGAGAAAAAGAATTGTTCACATTCTCTTGAGCCTGTCTCAGATTTTCTGATCACATTTTAACCATAGTTAAGTGTTAGGTGTGATATCTGATTGTTTTTACAATGCAAACCAAAAGTTAAATCAACACTTTTCTACATCCAGCTCAGTTTAAATGATCCTGAGCTGAGAGATTAGATTTCTCTTGAGTGGAGTGAGTTTTGTGCGTTCGCCTATTAAGTTGAGGCTATTTAAAACACCTGGACCTTTGGATCATCATAGAGTGTGTTTGTACACACTAATAAGCCAGAATTCCTTTCGAAAACCAGGAAAAGTCTGATTTCAATCTAAAACACTGCTACACAGAACCGGCCACTTTATTAGGTACACCCGTTCAGCTGTTCGTTAATGCAAGTTTCTCATTAGCTAATCCCATAGCAGCAACTCAGTGCATCTTGGCATGTAGACAAGGTGAAGATGATCTGCTGAAGGTCAAACCAAGCATCAGAATGGGGAAGAAAGTTGATTTAAGTGACTTAAATAACCATTTGCTGAACTCACAACACATAGAACCTTGAGGCAGATGGGTTACAGCGGCAGAAGACCACAGCAGGGCCCACTTTTGTCAGCTGAGAACAGGATACTGAGCCTACAAGTTGCACAGGATCACCAAAATTGAACAAAAGAAGATTGGAAAACATCTCGATTTCCGCGTATGGAAGGGTCTAAAAGCATAGATCCATCATGCAGTGTATCAACAGCTTATGGTGGTGTAATGGTGTTGGGGATGTTTTCTTGGAACACTTTTGGCCCATTAGTATCAACTGAGCATCATGTCAACCTCACAGCCTACCTGAGGATTGTTACAGACCATGTCCATCCCTTTATGGCCACAATGTACCCCATCTTCTGATGCTACTTCCAGCAGCATAACGCCCCATGCCATAAAGCGTGAATCATCTCAAACTGGTTTCGTGAACAGGACAATGAGTTCACGCAGTGCTCCACAGTAGAGCACCTTTGTGACGGCACAGGACATTCGCTTCATAAATGTTCAGCAACAATTCTGCAGCAACTGAGTAATGCTCAATATGAGGAATGTTTCCAGTACTTTGTTGAATCTTTGGTTTAAGGCAGTTCTGAAGGCAAAAGGGGCTTCAATCCTGTACTAGCAAGGTGTACCTAATAAAGTGGCCAGATAGAGGATGTAACAATTATGGAAATGTATTTATAAAATTCACATTCCTCCTTGGTTTAAATTGAAATGTCATCCGAATAGACAAGCCCACCTTCAGACTATTTTTCAACCATTCATTGTTTTTCAGTGGGAGCCATGACGAAATTCTGGTTTCAGAATTTTGGGGGGGGACACAACACATGTGGGATGAGAGAAGGGTGCCATATCTACATCTTGATCGCCATATCAGATGTAGTTTAGTGCTTGGTCCATCAACAATCTCCTCATAACGAGTACTTTGGGCAGTAGAACTCAAGAGGACAAATAACGCCTTTTAAAAAAGTGCTGAGGACGTGTTCCCCCCACCCCCCACCCTGAATTATGTCCATGAGTGGGAGTAAAGGCATATTTTGGACACAAATAGGCCAGCTTTGTCATGTGTTATGGAGAGTGTTTAAATTATAGAATTTGAGGTGCACAAAACAGTGTTTGGGTGTCGTAGAATGCCTTGCAGTGATTGGCTGAGTGTCTTTTTTGGGCGAATTGGGGACATTTACATTGGCTTTAATGTTTTGACTAGAAATAGGAACACAGTAAAGTCTCTAATGTGTTTGTTTTACTCATTTTTCACTTTCTGTAAAAAAAAAAAAAACAGAGAAGGTAAACAGCAAATTCTACAAGATTCCCACAAGCCTCCAGAAGGAATCGCCTGTGGAGAAAGGTCTGCCGTGTCACGCTCTTCCCTTTGCCACGTCTCATCCAAAGCATTTATTTACGCATCCATGCCAGCACTGGCCAGTCTCTCCATAACACCATCATCATCATCATCCTCATCATCATCCTCATCATCCTCATCATTCACAGATATCAAGTAAATAGAGACAGAAGCTGATTGAAAGAAGTACCGTGGAGAATAAAGTTATTTTATTTGTAAAGAAATGCAGTGTAACTATATAAAACCACTTTATTAAGCTGAATATTTTCTGGTTGTCTAATAGTATTTCTTGATAATCTCTATGATATCTACTAACTCCTTTTTTTTGCAGAGTTGCCTTTTGTAAACATTACAATGAGAGTTAGTAGACTGCTAAAAAGTTATACAGAAGCTCGGAATATTACCCTTGTAAACCATGTTGTCTATACTATAACATACTTTGTTTCTGTCTCTGTTTGTTTCCACAAAAGTGTACATTTTTAAATAAAACGCTGATAAATGTTTTTCTTTTTTATAATATTCTAAGATATAATTTACCCTAATATTTAGAAAAAAAAATGTTCTAAAAATGTTTATAAAAGGAAAGTGGGTGAACATAACAATCATAATGTTTCTATAATTTAGATTCAGGAGTTTCTGAGAAGAAAGGAAAGTGACTGTCTCAAGTTTCCCAAGCAAATAGCCAGAAAGCATTCTCAAAAGGACAGTTTCGAGCTGCCCTTAAGCTAGAATTCTAGGAATGAGTGGTTAAACACATTTACCATTTAAAAGTTTTTTGAATCTCACAGAAATGAACAGACAGATTTGGATGATTTACAGCCTAACAACTAGGCTGTTGTTTAAAAGATTGGGGAAGAGGGATGAGATCAGAAGGGACCAGAAGATGCTGAGAACCATCCCATAATAAACTCTTGAATAAACATTTTGAAAGTAATGATTATTGCGTTGAGTTGTTGGCCATTGAAACATGGCAAGGGAAATATCTTAAAGGCGAAACATCACTGAGAATTTGGGGTTTGTTTATGTTAATAATTATGACACCATGAACAGCTCCCTAGCAACTGAACTCGATCTCAGCTTTGGTAAATGATAAAGACACAAGGGTTGGTTTATTTAACTTAAAGTGAAAGGAAAATTATAGTATGCCAATGTCTATAACAACCTGACTGTTTACCATAGCAACCTTCTTCTTCTCTTTTCCTTCCGGCTGTTCCCAGATTAGGGGTCGTCACAGCGAATCATCTGTTTCCACCTAACTCTGTCCTCACTATCGGTCTGTCATTTGGAAGTGACGATTGAAGGATGGGCTGGCAGATAGATCTGATGGCTGTTGAATGGACAGACTGACAATAAACCATCAATTAGCCATTTTGTGAAGGGCTAGCTGAAGGCTATCCTTTGTTTATTGGTTAAGCCATTTTCTGCCGTTTCACATAAGAAGTAGTTCTGTTTCTACAACAAAAAGAAGTGAAGCAGCCAGATGCCAAACCTAGCTAGCTCCCTGGTTACAAAGGTGTAATTTACTAAGTATTAATTTAAAAATTAAAATAAAAACTGAAAAAAAATGAAACTACTATAACATTACTCAATAAGTTTAGTGCAATCTTCTTCTTTTCCTTTCGGCTGTTCCCAGTTTAGGGGTCGTCACAGCGAATCATCCTTTTCCACCTAACTCTGTCCTCAGTATCCTCTACTCTTGCACCAACTACCTTCATGTCCTCTTTCAGCACATCCATATATCTCATCTTTGGCCTTCCTCTTGACCTCTTTCCTGGCAGCTCCATCTCCAACATCCTTCTACCAGTATAACCACTATCCCTCCTCTGCACATGTCCAAACCATCTCAATCTGGCCTCTCTGACTTTGTCTCCAAAACAACCAACCTGAGCTGTCGCTCTGATGTGCTCGTTCTTAATCTTGTCCATCCTCATCACTCCTAAACTGAACCTCAACATCCTCATCTCTGCTACTTCCATCTCTGCCTCTTGTCTCTTCCTCACTGCCACAGTCTCCAACCCATACGTCATAGCTGCTCTCACTACTGTTCTGTACACCTTTCAACCAATTTGGCATATCACTATATCAGATTTTGAAAATCATAGAGAAGATTGGGTTGGTTTAAAAATTAAAATGTGGCACTTTTTGGTTATATTTAGAGGTTGTTGGATGTTTGGGAGTTAAATATTTACTTTTGCCATTTAGGACACTTTGATACGAGCGTCGCATTTAAAGTTGATATTTGAGAAATTGATTTGCATACTCCACTCATTTATTAAAAGGACAATTACATAATTTTATCTCTATTGTCTGATCAAGAAAAACAGATGGTGCTCTGTGGTTTGCTTCAGAATCATCTCTGTCATCAGCATCCTCAATGCTACACCCAAAGATGTTTTAAATGAGGATTGCAGGCAAACGTCTCTTGTGTGAGAAATACAACTTACAATAAACGTTGTAGACTTTTATTATTAAAATCTTGAACTGTTACATTTTACAATCAGATATTTAACCATAAACAAAGAGATTATGAATGAAAATTGACACCGAACCAACAGTGACGGTATTCAGGCTGTTGTTAAGATAACTGTGATCAAACTGAAGGAAAACATTGCAGGGACCGCCATGTTTCTATGTTTACTCTACTGCCTTGTATTAATTTGATACAGTTACATATCGCCTGCCATTTGTGGGAAAACATAGCTTTAATAAAATTCATGGTTATATTCTAGTTAAAACTTGTATATTACGGTGGCTGCTAAAGCCATTTCAGCTTTCATTTATGAATATTCTAAACAGTTGGCCAATCAGTGCAGAGAATGGTTCATGCTCAAAAATAGGTTGACACCCTCCTGAATGGGTTAAATAAGGCTGTATAAAACTACAATTTATTTTTAAAATTTTTGAAAACTGACAGATCCTATTAATTCACAAAAAAACTATGGATAATTATTAGCATTTTTTTACAGTAAAAATGATCTTTGCTAATGCTGACGCAACATGTAGACGTTGTTATTGCCCTGAGACATGACCTGCAACAATGTTTGCAAGCAAACAGGGAATTTCTGAAGATATAAACAAGAAATACTAGACACGTAGGACTGTTTAGCAGCTTGACCATGCAGTGAAATTTCATTCAAACGTTTCTAAAAGTGAGAGGTTTCTAAAAGTTAAGATATGTTTATATTTGTGAATCAATCAATATAATATATTGAACACTTTAGCTGAAATTATGTTTCTGCGTCAAGCGTACGCGTAGATCCCTGCAAAGACGCTGCCCCCTATGCTGGAACCTGACATGCACCTCCAAAAATGTATTTTTTGGCAGCAATAATGCAGAGCGTAAGGTCTGTGATTGGTCAGACTCGGAAGTATAGAGATTCTAGAGTGACGTCATGAATATAAATATAACCGTCGTCACTATTCTTTAAGCAGAGCACAAAGATTCAGAGCCAAATCACAGAAGAGGAATGATACAGAAAGCTGTTTCAGAGATCAAAACACTCAGTTTCAACTGTGAGGAATTGGAAGACCAGAGGCACAGATCTAGTTACATTTACATTTATGTATTTAGCAGACGTTAAGAGACTTACAGTTCTGGAGTAAACCTAAGCAGTTTGTTACAGGGTGGGATTTATCATAAGGCATGCACATAGAAAACGTTTGAGCTGATACAGAAAAGAAGTTCCAAGGTTTTTTTTTTATTATTAGTTAGTTAAGTGATTAGTTTGTTAAATGCACGAAACTAGCAGTACGTCCCAAAAAAATCTCAGATAAGCAGAGGCACAGGATGTTGAGAACAGTCACGGGCAACCCACAGACCAGCTCCAAAGACCTACAACAGCATCTTGCTGCAGATAGTATCACAGTTTGCTGTTCAACTACTCAGCACACTTTACACTAGGAGATGCTGTATGGCAGGCCTGCTTCTTGCCGAACAAAAAAGGGGAAGGATACAGAAAGCTGTCTCAGAGAGGTAAGCACTCAGTTTCAACTGTGAGGAATTGGAAGACCAGAAGCACAGATCTAGTTAATGCCCGAAAGTAGCAGACCAAGAAAAATCTCAGATAAGCAGAGGCACAGGATGGTGAAAACAGTCACGGGCAACCCACAGACCAACTTAAAGACCTACATCATCATCTACAATTTTTGCCGGGCACTAGGTCTCTGCATAGGCCTTGTGTGTAATGTATAATATCTACATAAACACAACCGAAGAAGGCACAAAGCGGAGGTCTACACAGCGAAACAATGCACACTAGTGTTCAAGAAGTGATATTGCAGCCAGGCTGCATCCATGTAGGCTTGACTCAGAAGTACAAGCTGGGATTAATGTACATGCTAGCACATTAAGCAGAAATGCAGCTACTTACAGTTATTTACAACAGATTCATTCAATTCTGAGCAGTCAAGTAGTACAAATTGTAAATATTTAGCTTTGGATATAAATAAAGGATTTGACTCGAAAACACCACCGTTGTCTAGGGGGGGAAGGACTGAGGTTCAATCGCTCACACCTCCATGAGCTGGACCTGGGGATCGAACCAGCGATCTTTGGAACAAAATATATAAATAAAAAATGTTTGATTAAGGTCCTGACTAAAGTTAAGCATACACTTTAACACATAAATCCTCCATTATCGACTACTTCACTATTAGCTGTAGCGTTCGATGGAGAACGCTCCAGAACGTTGGAGAACGTCTATCTTGAAAGAGTTCTGGCTTTGGTCTCGGGTCCTGTACAGTGAGTCGGAGTTCTGGATATGGGAATCGGACACCTAGGAACAGCAAGAGCAAAGGTTTTGTTGTTTTCCTGTGCAGACTCATGTCTAAAATTCTGGATGAAAACAAACCTCTTCGAATTTCTTGGCCTTGTATTGGTCTGCACCTTTCAGAAAATTCAGTAAAATTATGTCACAAAGCACTGTACCCTAAAACAAAGGAAACAAGGAATAAATAAATATATATTACATCTCAATTAAAAACTTATTTATGCATAAACGCAATGAAAATGCTCAATCTTACCACTCCAACAGAAGTGAACGCAGCAACCATGTTTATTAATGTTGGGATCATGTCAAATTTCCCCGCCTTTAAAGAGAGATTGTATTGAGCTACTGACTTAACGTTAGCATATCAGACACGTTTGGATGAACTCACGTCTCCATTGACCAGTACGTCAAATCTGATGGCAGAGGCTTTGATCAGAGTGCGATACTCGGTTCCATTTTCCATTTTAAAGTACTTTGCATACCTAAGATCAAACATAAGTAAAAATACACATTAAAGTACAACAAACACTGTCATTTTTATATTGAATTGGCCATTATTTGCACACTTTTACACAATCTAAATATTGGATGACTGGACAGCTGCAGTAGACTAAAGTTGGAACTGTAAATAAACATTTAAGAACCTAAAGTTATATCCTGGAGAGACTGCTGACTTCTGTGACATGGCGTCCAGCCTGGTGAAGGAGTACTCAGGTTTACACTGATCCTCAGCCTTATCTAGATCACAAACCCAGGCGATTTTGATCCCTATAACTCCTCCCTGAGTGACAGAAAACATATATTAATGTACATCAAAATCAGCTTTGAACACATGGAGAATATTTACACTCACTGGCCACATTATTAGGTACACCGGTCAAACTGTATGTTAATGTAAATTTGCTGCATTTAGACATGGTCAAGCCATTCTGCTGCAGTTTAAACCAAGCATCGGAAAGGGGAAGAAAGATGATTGAAGTGACTGAACTTGGCATGGTTGTTGGTCTGAGTATTTCAAAAACTGCTGGTCTACTGGGATTTTCACACACACTGACTCTAGGGTTTACAGAGAATGGTCAGAAAAAGAGAAAATATCCAGTTTTGCAGCAAATACATTGTTGATGCCAGAAGAGAATGGCAGAAGAGCATCTCTGAACGCACAACACTTAAAATCTTGAGGCTACACCTGCAGAAGGCCGCACTGGGTGCCACTCCTGTCAGCTAACAACAGCAAACCGAGGCTACAATTCGCACAGGCTCACTCGAATGGTAGGGTGAGAATTTTGTGCCATCCTGCCTTGTTTCAACGATTTAGGCTGGTGGTACTGGTGCTCTTTGGCACACTTCGGCCCCATTAGTACCAATTGAGCATCATGTCACCACCGCAACCTCCTTGAGGATTGTTGCTGACCATTTTCATCTGTTTATGACCACAGTGTCCACAACATCATCTTCCGATGATTCCAGCAGGATAACACTCTGTGCCCCAACGCACAAATCATCTCAGGCTGGTTTCTTGAACATGACAATGAGCTCACTGTACTCAAATGCCCTCCACAGTCCAATTATTTCCAATTATTTCACAATCCAATTATTTCCAGCTGATAAGCAGCTGACAAATCTACAACAACTGCGTGATGCTTTCAAGTCAATATGGACCAAGCTCTCCGAGGAATGGTTCCAGTACCTTCTAGAATCTCTGCGACAAACATTTAAGGCTGTTATGAAGGCAAAAAGGTTCAACCTGGTACTAGCAAGGTGTACCTAATAAAATGGCACGTTTGAGTTAAATTCTTGAAAGGCACGTTTGACTTCTCCCCAGAGTGCTTCAACTTTTTGAACTGTGTCTTTATGCACGTTTCCACTAGGGGGCGTCTGTTTTCTGCGTCATCACTAAACTCATCACAACAGAGAACCAGGTGCAAGGACTCTGCCCAGAGGTGAGCCGAGCTCTAACCGATTTTATTCACCGATGTAATTTATTATTAGAATTTGTGGGTCGTTTTGAAACAATTTTTATCGGTGGAACTTTGAAACATGCAGTAACAGTAATTATTGGTTTATTTCATGTCATTCAATAAAAACACAATAAAATACTGATAAATTATTTGGTATTACACGAGAAACAAAGAGAAGAAAGCAATAAAGAGAAATGAAACTTACCCTTTCAGCCAACGTGGTAAAGTCCTGTTGGGCAAATCGGATCACGTCCCCCACTTTGAATATGGGACAGTACATGTTACTCTCAAAGTCAAAGTTACATTTCTTGATGTAGGCTTCGTTTATATTTGGTAAAAAGTTTCCTCTGAAAGGAAAGAGAGAGATTTTAGAAAAAAAAATTTCAACAAAACAATGAAAAAAAGCCTAATGTCAAGAATTTCAAAGTCGTCTCTGAGGTTGGCATTACTTGGTGAAGTTAAATCGTGGGAAGCGGATGCTGTTCTTGATAAAGATGGTGAAGTTCTCCACCTCCATCATGGGTTTTCTTAGCAAGAAAAAAAGCATAATCAAGGCTTTCAGCCAATCAGTCGCACTTCTACTGATTTATTTATATAGAAGCAGACTCACGGTTTCACATTATCAATCTCTGCAGGGCACCATCCCTTAATCTCACAGGTTTTATAGGTACTATTGAACCATATGCATCGTCCTGTCAGCAAGCCTATCAATCAGATCAATCAGAACTTTATTTGTTTATCTAGTAACTTGACAGTCAGCCCAAAGTGCTTTCCATTAAGACATAAAAAACTAATTTAAAACATAAACATAAAGGAAGCCGTTAACAAGAAGGTAAAAACAGTACAAAGTAGACCATCCTCACATGATCATGAGCCAAATGCCTCCCAGAAAAGGTTTTTAGTTTGCTTTTCTCATTTCTAATGAAATTTTTTCCAGAGTCTAGAACTTGCTTTACTGAAAGATCACTTGCCGAGGAGAAGGTAGCTCTCTGATCGCAAGGATCTTCTAGGTTTGTAAAATTGTAAAACTTCAATGGGTGGCTTTAAAAACAAAAACTAAAACCTTAAACTAAATTCTAAAAGTAACTGGAAGCCAGTGCAGTGAAGGTAAAACGGGAGTGATGTAATGGAAGAATTCTGCTCTCCCCTCTCGAGAGATAAAAGTTCTGAGATCTCAGGGTGACAAGGAAAGTGACACAACACAGAGTTCATGCATCAACCAAGTCACAGTTTATTGGCAGTTTATTCAGGGTTTTATACATTGTAGAGGTCTGGGAGCGTGAACAAAGTTCCACTTTTAGTGGGGGGAACATCATGTACTTGTCCATAAAATACTGACTCCAGTCCTTGAGTTATGTGGGCGAACAAGTCTCTTACACTCTTTGCTCGGTCAGCCTGACCTTGAACCTGTACACTCTTAAATGCAATGGAAAAGACTGAAATGAAGAGACTATGGGTTTTCTGTATCTGATTGTTCTGGGATTTCTATCACAATGTGATTACAGCATCGAGTGTTTGTTAACACTGTACTGGTTTAATCCCAAGTACAGCACATTGGCATTGTCAAGTCAGGAACTAAAAAAGGGAGTGTGCATCAGCTTTTTCCAAATCATTATGAGTTTAAAAGGGTTCTACCTTCGCCAGCAAACCTAGTTGAAAAAAAAACTGGCTCTCACAACTGAATTAATCTGCTGCTCCTTCTGTAAGCTTGAGTCTAGTTTAACTCCCAAATTAGTCACCGTTGGTTTGCACTGCAATGGCAGAGCATCCAAGCCAGGGGTCAGTTCCGAAGGACCGTAGACAATACACTCTGTCTCCCTCACATTTAACTAGAGAAAGAGATAACCATTGCTTGATGTCAAGCCTAGACATAATCAAAATACTTCAATGGTTTATTTTTTTTTTTCAGAAAATATGAACGATAATGTAAAAAAAATCTTTTCAGATTATGATCAAGTTACCAGATGAAAGCCATTACTACACAAATGCCACAAAGTAGACAGTTACAGTACACCAAACATCTCAGAGACTTCTGGAACAAAGTTATTAGGAGACCCTATTTGAACTTTTTGGCCACAGCCATAAAAACTCCATTTGTAGAGGAGTCAACGTGAATGGAACACCATCCCCACTGTGAAGCATGGAGGCGGGCCATTGCTGTTTTAGGGAACTTGTTCAAAACTTATGGGAAGATGAATACCAACATGACAACAATCCAATAAGTTCACTTGTCATTGGTTCTACCAGAACAAAGTGGAGTGCACAGTCTTTTGACCTCAATATCACTGAAGCACTCAAACGTGCAGTTTATACAAAACAGAGTTTGGAAGCTGTTTCCCAAGAAAAAGCTGTTTGCCAAGCTGCTATACCAACAGAGAAGATAAAGAACCTCATCAACAACTACCTCAAGAGACTTCAAGAGATCTCTGATGCAAAATATTAAAAGCCGTGGTGTGTAAACTTTTGTTCATTTGGAAAGTTTGTTGTCGTAATGATTTAAAAAGAGTAAACACAGTTGTTTGTAAACCTCTGAGCAAAGTGGTAGGTTTCTATTCAAAATATCAGTGACCTAGATACAGATCTAGTTGTACAAATGCAGGTTCTGATCCCTCTTCAACTTCATATCACACAAAACTAAAGTAAAACAGTGGCACGGCCACTGGGGGTGCTGCAGTGTAGATGAGTAACTATGCGACATATGCATTTTACGTGTTCAATTTATCTTCCAAAAAAATTAAAATAATTTAGATAACTCCTATCCAATCCTGATGGGGAAGCATCCTTTATTCCTTGAACTAAAATGTGACAACAGTTAGAAATGTGTTCAGCTAGTAATGATTTAACTCCGCCCACCCCATACTACTTCCTGTCATGTAGTGGACTTGAACTTACCATTGCTGGATGGTTTGGTCATCTGCTTCCTACACGTGCTATCACTTTCACATTTGAATTTGGTCTCACTCTAGACACAAAAAACAGACACACACATAAACACTTTATCAAATTTCCCCCAGGAATAGTACCACCGGATGACAGGAAGTGGCTGTTTCTGAGAGCGTGATTTTATACAGTGCTCTAAGTGAGATCGCATGAGACAAGAAAAACATGCCATACTCTAAAAAAAATATAAAAGTCAGCTCAGTTAAGTAATATGGATGAAAATGGAGTTGTGTACCAGATTTGGTCAGAGTGGGTAGTTGTTTTAATTGATTCGGGTTTATGGTATGTTTGGTCATTGTGTTTATTGTGTTTGTACTTTTTTAAAGTGGCCATATTATGAAAAATCAACTTTTCTGACATTCTTAGCATCTCTTATTGTCATTCCCTCATCAAAAACATGCCTCAAGTTTTATTCAGAATCTTTCATGCATGTTTGTGTAATCCTGTATTGATTTTTTTAAAGCTAAAAATGGCTCGATGTTCCCTGCAACGCCCATAGTTTTTACATCCGCCCACTGACCAATCAGATTAATCGCTAGTACAGTTTATCAATATGCAGGTGCACATCCTGACCCATGTTTTGGGTGGGGCGATGTCAAGCAATTTGGACATCGACAATGTCTATAGTGAAATGGACAATAACATCCTCCCAATCACCAACATAGATTTGAGCATTGCTGCCTAATAAATGGTGACGCAGCAATATTTGCGTTTATGCTAACCAACCGAGCATTGCACAAAACACACATCGCACACATACATCATGGGTAATGTACTGCGTGATGGCCGTCAGTCGCAAGTCATATAGTCCGGCATGTAGTTGTTCAAACATAAATTAACAGTTTTCTGTGTGCCACCCAGGCTGAAAAGGGACATAAATACAATCCAAAGTACATCAAAGAGTTCTGTGTATGTCTCATCACTTGTCAAGCTAATGAATCGACCATAAACGTGTAGAAATAACAACATGCTTCATGCAGTTCAGTGCCTGTGTATGCTAACAGCTCTGATAAAGTGAATGAACAAAGTTTGGATCATTTTCATGCGATTATGAGTTTGAAATATGTTTATTCTTTCTAATGGGGTTTTGTTGACATTATTGATCAATTTCAGGTGTTTTGTGCAATGTTCGGTTGGTTAGCATTGCCGCTAATATTGCTGCGTCACCATTTATTAGTTGGTGATTGGGACGATGTCATTGTCTATAGCGATATTTCACTATGGACATTTTTAAAAACCTCTAGACTTTGAAAACCTTTGCCTTGATGCAATGTATTATTATTCAGGAGCAGCCCAAACAACCAAACCTTTTGATGCCAGTATACATTTTAGTAACACAAAAACATGCATAACACTAAACCTGCAAATCGTCTGCAAAATATTTCAACAACTTGTCCAATATACATTCTGTGTGCATGGAACCAACGTGTAAATTACACCAAGAGTCAATTATGCACTTTTCTGTACATTCAGTAGCTTTTTATACATATTTTTAGTGTTTTTATACTGTTTGCTTCTTATTTGTTTAATTGTGCAAGCAATTTCCCTTGGGATCAATAACGAATAATCTTATAGTTGGCATATTTGTGACATAAACCTTGATCCATGCGCAGAGCAGCTAAATCTGAGGGAATGCAAAATCGGTTAGAGTTTGGCTCACCTCTGGGCAGAATCCTTGCAACTGGTTCTCTGTTGTGATGAGTTTAGTGATGACGCAGAAAACAGACGCCCCCTAGTGGAAACGTGCATAAAGACACAGTTCAAAAAGTTGCCATTGAAGCACTCTGGGGTGAACTTAAACGTGACTTTTTAAAATTTTATAATTATTTAATTAACAGAGAGGACAGTAGAGAGAGACAGTAAGCAAGGCGGAGAGATAATGGCGTGGGATGGGAAAGACGACAGGCTCTGGACTCAAACCTGCGCAACCATGCATACGTGTCCTGCGCAACGTCCACTATACCACGGGGCAGGAGTTGGAGGCTTTTACCAAGAAGAACAGGCTGGTTTACTAACAGAGACAATAAAGAACCTCATTGACAACTGCCTCAAGAGGCTGCCATTGATGATTTGATCAGGGTCATTTGGAAAGTTCCTGTTGTCATTATGATACAGTTTAGAAACTTACACGGACAGTGAATGATGTGTAACATTTTTTAAAACATGCAAAAACAGTTAACTAATGCATTTTACACATTGGACCTTCGAGTCTGTCACAAAGGGGGGTTTCTATAGAAATTTCCCAATTGTAGCATTATTTAAACACCTGATTATTCTGTAAAATGAAGGCTTATAAAGGTGTAAATGAACTATGCATTATTCAAAATTGTCTGAAAATGCTGAAGATTCACTTGAGTCGGAGTGACGTAATCGGCCACGTCCATGATCCGGTTGCTGTACTCTCCAAAGCCTTTGACTTTAGTCATCACTGAAGACTCGATAGCGGTGTCTCTCACTTGGTAGGCTTTTTCATACAAAAAAACCCAGCTGAGGGAGGCGGGGAGAGGCAGAGAGAAGAAATGATTGAAATGTGCAATTATTGTAAAAAGCAATAAAATGCTTCAAATTCCTTAATATCATATCAATAAAAAAATGTTTGTAATTTTTGTACATTTTTAAGATGGTCTACTAACAATAGAAGACATTTACAGCAGTTATGAATATGTTGAAATGCATTAAAGGTAGGAATGTAACTGCAGTGGTGACGTTGGGGGTTGCATTGCAGAACACACAAGGGTCACTGCTAAGAAACAAAACATATGAATCTTTTTTTCCCCAAATTATCCATCTGTTAATTCTTTCTTCATCCAAATCTTCATCAAAGGTGTCATAATTTGTTATTCTAAAGTAAATTGATATCTAAATAACGTCTATAGATTCCTTATGTGACACAGTTGATGTTAAAGAGTGATGAAATAGTTTGTATTGTAATTAAAGTAAACAAGCTGTGAGTATAATTTGAGATATTTCAAAGATAGGGATTGATTAAGATTACTTAATAATGATCAATATTATCATTGAATTGTTAATATGAAGTACAATTTTGAATGTGAATATTATTTTAGATTTTGCCACTGTTAAACCACTTAAAAGCAACTAAAATCCTAAATAAACGCAAAATACTAAAGGAAATTCAGATGGTAAAAAAAATTTTATACAAAAATTTTAAAATGATGAACATTTAAAATGGGTTTTTAAAGAAGACATGTAGATAAGACTGAGGTTTTGATGTTGACGACGTCACTACAATAATCATCATTTCGATATGCAAAGTTCAAATTGCTTTTTGTGCAAATATATGAGTATATTTTCATTACATGTAAGAAAACTGTTGCGGATCTATTTAATCTGCATCTGGAGTCAAACGTGTGCACTCACCCAATGAAGTAAGAGATGATGAGGAGTTGAACAACACGGTTGATGATGCCGATAGTCCAGCTCTTGACCACCACAGATTTGGTGGTCTCATAGGTGAAGAAATCTGTGATACAGCTCCACATAATTCCAGAAGACTGCTGCATCTACAGACAAGAAAACTCCAGGAGAAGCGATCCCGGTGAGGAATCCGTTCAATCTAGTTCTGCTGCGATGAATAAATAAGTCACAAAGCTGCTCAGTAATCCTCTGTGTTTGTTAGCCTCATAAAAACTCACCACATCTAGAGTTCAGAGGTTTTCATAGAAGGTTCTCTCGTCTGTAGTCCCTCCTCCCTCTCCTCCCTCTTCTTCCTCCATCCCATTGTCAGATGTTAAATGAGTAAACTCTTAAAGGTTATACCCGTATTTAGCCACAATGTTCAAAAATCTAATTACGGACTACATTTCTGCGCAAAAGAAACTCAATAAAGAAGAGGTACAAAAAGTTCTGGTTTCATAAATAAACTAGGTGTAGTGTTAGCGTGCTGACATGACCAATGACAAAATGATATATAAAGCTATTAATTATGTTTAAAGCTGCATTTTAACAACATTACATTAATGGTGTCTTTCAGGAGGTGATGGACTCTTTACAGTCATCTCGCTTTATCTTTAGATATTTGACTTTTAAGCTTTTAGCATTTCTAATGTTGTGCAAGAGGCATATTAATCATACTAATCCTCGCACTGTACAGAAGAGTCAGATGTAATAGTTTTAATACAATACTTGCAATATTCAACTAATATTTGCTGTATTACATAGATTTTATTGTAAAACATGGATTACGATACTTTACTTTAAGCAGAATTGTCCATTTCTCTTTATTGTTCTAATGATTTTGGTTAATGACAAAAAATCCTATTGTTATTTGAGAAAAAAGATACAACCAAAATTTCTTTTCCATGAGATAACATAACAAGATAGTAACCCTACCCATGATATAACATTACAATCATTGGATAACGTGGCCATTCTATACCATACCAGCCAATAACATGACAAGATATAACATGCCATAACATACTATGATATAACATGACCAGATGTAACGGCATACCATTTAATTCCATACCATGATATGACATAACATACCATTTTATAGCATTCCATGAGGTAACAAAACCAGATAAAACATACCAGACCACACCGTAGGATAACATGTCAAAATATATAACATGACAAACCATTTCATAACATTCCATTAAGTAACATGACAAGATATAACGACATACAATTTAATAACATACCAAGATATAATATAACATATCATTTCATACCACACCATGAGATAATATGACATACCACGCCATGAGATAACATGACGATATGTAACGGCATACCATTTAATAACATACCAAGATATAACATCACGTAACATACCAGGATACAATACAACATACCATTTCATACCACGCCATGACACCATTTCATAACATTCCATTACATAACACGATATACCATTTCATAACATTCCATGAGATAACATGACAAGATATAATATGAAATACCATTTCATACCATAAGATAAGACGAAAAAATTTACCAAATCATTCCATACCAGGAGATAACATGACAAAACATAACATGACATATAATTTCATAACATTCCATGAGGTAACATGACGGTATGTAACGGCATACCATTTAATAACATACCAAGATATAAAATCACGTAACATACCAGGATACAATATAACATACCATTTCATACCACGCCATGACACCATTTCATAACATTCCATCATATAACATGATATACCATTTCATAACATTCCATGAGATAACATGACAAGATATAACGTCATGCCATTTCATAACATTCCATCACATAACACGATATACCATTTCATAACATTCCATGAGATAACATGACAAGATATAATATGAAATACCATTTCATACCATAAGATAAGACGAAAAGATTTACCAAATCATTCCATACCAGGAGATAACATGACAAAACATAACATGACATATCATTTCATAACATTCCATCACATAACATGATATACCATTTCATAACATTCCATGAGATAACATGACAAGATGTAACGGCATACCATTTAATAGCATACCAAGATATAACATGACCTAACATACCATGAGATAATGTAACAATACATAACATATTATACCATTAAATTATTTGACAAGATATTACATAACATACCTTTCAATCCCCTACCAGGAGATAACGACAAGATTTAACATTCCATTCCATAAAATGAGATGACATGGCATAACTTCATATACCAAGATATTTTATTTCATAGCATGACATAACTGATCTTGAGTTAAAATGGCATAGCATTACATGAATTTCAGTATCATAGAATAACAAACAATCACATGCCAAACAATAACTCAACAAAACACAGTATGACATGCCACAGCGATCCAGGAAATACTATGCCATACCAAACCCAATACAATATAACATATCAATTTGATTTAAATGTTTACTAGAATGAATATGAATGAATGAAATAAAATAAATGAATGAATATTTCTCCAAATGCTACAGTTAGATAATACTCATGTTAAACTTTTCTAACAAAACATTAAACGTATCCTTCATTTTTACAGAACGCATGCAAATGGAAATGGAATAGGCCAATTTAGAGAAGGGTGCATCACACAATAGCACTAACACAGAGAGGTTTTAACCACAATTGAGAGCCAACATCTCTTGACATGGCCCAAAGTGGGGCCATTAACCTGTGGTTATCTCTTTCTATCAGGGAAATCCAGCTGGGACCCTCTTCCCTGCACAAACACATACAACAAGCAGGACACTGCAGACAGACTGGGGCTGCTGGAGTGTATAAAGATGTCTATCATTCCGGCTTAATGCTGAGTGTTGAATGTCTCACCATGATTCGATTGTCTTGAAACAGGATCTTGAGATGAAGGGAGGGAACAGAGTGGGCTGGGAAAGAGAGTGAGGAAATGGATGGGACTCAAATTGGTGAACAAAGTCATCAATGCGGCAAATGCAATAATGAGCAAAGTGGTTTTTAGAGCCATGATTGAGAGAGAGAGAGAGAGAGAGAGAGAGAGACATACCACAGAAACAACAGATACAAACACAGAAAAAAGATAAAGGGTAAGAGGAGTTAATGGAATGACCGGGAAATTAACATACAGCCGTTTAGAAACAAGAATAGTTTAGGAAGTGACGCATACACCAGCCACTCACTTTTCTCTGGGTGAGACCGTCCTTAATTCTTCAAAATGGATTCAATTCAGTTCTGAAAAAAATCTGTGAAGGATATTTTTAATTTCTAACAAAAATCAACAACTTACATATAACATTACATATTTCCAAACTCCTTAAACAAAGTTTACATTGGTGTAAAAGACACTTAAGCATCAAACCCCTGTCAACCTCAAGATTCCTGTTGAAATAATCAACAAACTCCATGTTTGGGCGATGTTTTTCCAATCTTTAGCCTCAGTTTCCCATTCTTTGCTAACAGAAGTGGCACCCGGTCTGCTCTTCTGCTGCTGTAGCCCATCCGCCTCAAGGTTTGACATGTTGTGCGTTCAGAGATGTTTTGCTGCAGACCTTCAAGTCATTATTTATACACCAATAAGGCATTTGCGCCCACAGAACTGCGGCTCACTGGATATTTTCTCTTTTTCGGACTTCTTCTAGGTTATCCCTAAATGCATTGCGTTTTCGTCATGTCCTTGGCCAATCTGCAAACACATTTGCATAAACGAGCAGTTAAACAGGCGTACCTAATAAAATGGCCGGTGACTGTATGGCTTGGACATAGATGCTTCGCAGTGGAAACCCTTTCCATAAAGCTCTCCAGCATCCATTCAATTTTTTATAATCATTATATTCAGTCTTGTTGTTAAAGTTAATGTTAAATAATGTTAGCTGGTTTGGTTAAAGATCTAATGCGTCACTCTGTGACCTGAGAATGAAATTTGAAATGTTTTGTGGGCAAAGCAGTGCCCACTGGAGCTGTGACGGGTCTGTCTTTCTCTCACAGAGCACAGAGCAGGGGAGCGTGCACGTGTTAAGCTGAATATAAAGTCTTTGTTTATCTGTTTACATTGAAATAAATTGCCTCTGTTGCGGTGTCCTTACACCTTGGCTCAAGAGTCGTTAACATGTAACAGGTTTTTAACAATTCCTTCCATGTTTCTTAACACAACTGAAAATTAAAAGAAATTTCACTACATAGAAATCATAGCACCATGTTGGAATTTACTGAGCTCCCGAGAGCAGCCCACTTTTTCATTCCCTCTACATTTAGGGGCTTGTTTTCTACATGAAGAAACTAAAGCACTCTATGAATCAATTGGAACCACTTCTGTGCGCACGTCTTATGATTAAGAGATTGATTTACAGCAGAACTGTAACAAAAGCAGATAATAGCGTCTGGTAAATGCATAAATGTAAATATATACACACACAGCTGTCCCAGAGAATGAACGTTTGAGTTATTTGGATGAGTGAGTCAATACCTTTGGCCATATAGGGTATTTATTGATACATCAATAAGCTCCAGACACCATAACAGCTTGGTTTCAAGACAACAGATGATAGAAAGAACCAGACAGATGGCAAAATAGCCAAAATGTTCAGATGTATATTTTATTTAAAGGGTGAGAAGACAAGGTTAATGTACCCAAGTTGTGTTCCGATGGTATTCACTGTAAGAATGTGACATGTACTTGTAACGAGCGATCTACAAATCCATTATCCGACCGACGTTTGAGGTTTTACTACACTTTCCTCCTTTTACTGATGCTACAAACACATTATCCTAAAAACCACACTGCATTTCCTCTTACCTTCCAGAGAAGCATTGACCAGCCTGTGCACATTTATCAGAAAGCTTTGTAATTGTATTCAGGTTTCTGTTATTGGAAGGTTTTCACGTATGTGAACACATTTTACAAGCAACATAACAATTGCACTCAATTTCATTTTAAACGGGTTATAAAAAGTTAAACTGGTCTATAAAATAACAGTTTGGACCAAGAAAAATCAAAGATTACAAGGGTGATTTTAAGCTAAAACATAATTATAGTTTCTAATCTATTTAATTAGGCAATGTTTAAAATAAATAAATATAAAGATATAGTTAACCAGTCAGAAAAAGATTTCTATAGCTCTGACAAATACAAGTCTCTAAAAGGAATACAACCCCCCTTTAGCATGTGGCTCAATCTCCATATTTACCAGACATAAAAAGTAGTGTTTTACCATTTTGGAAACTAATCAGCCATCTCCCGATTTGGCAATGGCACTTTTAGCATAGCTTAGCATACATCATTGAATCCTATTGGACCAGTAGCATTCAGTGTAAAGCAATCAAAGATTTCCGTATAATCATCATTGAGAAAGAATCCATGTCAAAACAGTGGGGTGTTCCTTTAAGAGTGCAAAGAAAAGTCACACAGGTGTCATTACACAAAGCTGATAGAACTGAAAGAAATATTTGACCAAAAAGATATTTATGATCCTTTTCACTTATGGAATTAATTTTGTGTCAATAAAACGAATGCAATTTCAGCCAAAACAGACAACAATAAATGGATAACAAAGAAGAAGAAAAAAATCAACCTGAAAATAAAACTAATCAAGAAATTACTTAAAAAATCAACATTAATCTTAAATAAACTCCATTCTCATTTACAGCTTTCAATCTCAGAGCTTTGATCACGCTCTCAACATTTTCGTTTTCGCTTTCTAAATTTTCCTGAAATTTGTCATTCTGGCCCAAATCCCACAGGGGGCGGAGATAACAATGGATCATGAGTGCACATTGGCTAGTACTATTTTGATTGGCAGCTCAATGAACCCGATGTACTGTAAGTATTTCTGCTTTTTCTTTTACTGGCACAAAATGAATTCCATAATGGCTCAGCATTTATTGTTGTGGTGTATTTCATTAAAATAATTTACAATGAAAAGATCACGCGTCTTTGTTTTTCAATCGGAGCCAGACTCAGAGCTGGGTGGTGTGCTGACTGCTTCCTCTTCATCATCAGATGCCTGCACACAGAGCAGCAGGGTTCTCAGTGAGAAAACTAATGCATTTCATTATATTCATGACATATTCCTGACATTTAAACCTCCAGAATCCGCAGCTTTAAACTTATCTTGTTCAAATAGAAGGAAACGACCAAGTCTTCCAACAAGCTCATGGATCTTTTAATTGCTATACTCTTTTATTAACCAGGAAGTGCATGTGCACATAGCCTATTAAGAGCAGTCACATGACATTCAATAGGTCTTCATTTTTTACTAGCGTCCAAACATTTTGTGTTTCGTGCAGTTCATAACTGTGAAAGGATGATGGTGTGCTTGCGGCCGTGATGGTGTTGCGACGGTGTTACCTTGCGCTTGCTTCTTTTTCCTCTGTCCGACTCAGACGAGCTCTCTTCGCTGGAAATAAACTCTCGACTTTTAAAACTGTCGTTGCCAGCGGATCGCTCCTTGTCTTTCTCCCGACCAGGTTTCCTCTTCCTCTTTTCTTCACTCTTCCCACCTTTCCTCTTCCTCTCCCTTCCAGAACAGAAAATTAAATAAGAAATACGATGTGTGCAATATCGAAAAAAAAAAAAATCTATGTAGTACTTTTTTGAGCTGACGGAGGAACCTCCACCGCTCTCCCTGTACTCTCTCATCGCTCGTTCGTATTCCTTCTTTGCTTCCTCCGCCTTTCCATCCCATTCCTGGTGAAAATACAGGCACTCAGTCATAATGTACCTGTGCATGTGGTGGATATGGAACATGCGTCACCTCTTTCATCTCCTTGGTGAGTCGTTTCCATATTTCTCCAGCCTTTTTGGAGATTTCTGTGATTGAAATACCCGGGTTCTCAGATTTGATTTGATCTCTGCTAGAGTTCAGCCACAGCATGTAGGCACTCATTGGCCTTTTGGGGGCGTTGCTGTCTTTTGCCCTTTTCTGTAAATAAAATGCAACTGCCGTCAAACAAATTTAAAGCTCGATGTAAAATCGTCCAAACCCCGAACCTCTTTCTTGCGTGGTTTTCTTTCTTTAGCAAATGAGACTTTCTTTGATGACTTCTTCTTGCGATCTTTATCACTGCCTCCATCATCTGCGCTGCTTTCACTGGCCGAGGCTTTGCTGTCGTACCTTTCACACAATAAAGTTTCAAGGAGCAATATGTTGTGAATGTTATTCAAGTGTTTCAATGCCCTGAATTGTAGCCGGTCTGCGGTTTAGGTTGGGGAGCAATCAAAAAATGAGTGATCAAATTTTCGTTTGTTTCGTCAATTTCAAAAGCAAAAATTGGCTCCCAGATCTTGCCCGTCTTTAAGGAATGGTATTAATTTCCTATGGTGCTCTTACTAAGGTCTTGCCCAAACAGGTTTTTCTTTCAGTTTTATGAAAAATGCCATAAAGATTACAAAAATGTGGAGAAAAGAATGGCAGAGTGTTGTACTGCAAACGCCCTCTTCAGGCAGGGAGCGTCATTGCATCAATATTTCCTCAAGTCAGACAGGATGCTCAGGGCTAGCGACGCCACAGATAAAGGCCTCATTTTGAGTCCCAAATAAATCCTGAAAAACTGGGGGAAATTTAGAGACAGTTTGTCACTGCCTTATCTGTCCAGGAACAATCAAATTATTACGAACAGTAAAACAAATTTTATGCAACTTTATCTATAGTATGTTCCTGTACAAGTGGTTATTGGACTGACCAGGTGATAAATTGTCTGAGAATAATGAATTATAAATGCAAACATCACAGGGTGGATCAGTCAGAGCAATGACAAACGTACAGAGTATGATCATATACCTAGCAGGCAACCTCTAATCTGGGAAGGAGGTGGAGAGTAAGTGTGTAACAATTTGCTCTGATCACGGTGCCATACATACCTCGACATCAAATTCACCAACTATTGAAACTGTTTATATATCGAACAATCACTGGAGAAAAATGGACTATATTGATACCATCCATCCACAAGGGGGCAGTCTTATTGTTTGCATTAGTTCATCTTTTTAACTCTAAGTGATGGTGAGAACTAATTTTTTAATCTTTCTCATTTAAAATGTGAGTAAAGGATAATTGTCTTTTAGTAAATATCACATAAAAAAGAAAATAAGGTAAAGAAGTTTCAGAAGTGACTAGAATCATCACTTCGAAAACACTTTCGCATTTCCCAGTTGCTCCATGATGTGTATAAGTGACAATTTTGTATTCTGATATATATTGTTACACCCCTAGTGGGGAGTATAACACATTGCACAGTACTTGTAATGAGTTTGTGTTACCAGTCTTGGCTACAAAATGAAACGCTGCATGTATTCTAGTATTCTGTTGTACACCAGGCAAATATTTCATAAAATTGTTATGCATATCTTCACGTTATGATTAGCTTTTAAATAATAACATGCCATTTTGGCCCAATCAGGTGTGTTATAGCTAAAATTCAACGTACATGACATTTTCCAAGGATTTTACAGCATGCACAATTACAATTGTACCAAATATACGAGTGTGATAATGTTCAGCATGCATCTAATGCAACATAGTCTCTTACTCCTCTGCAATGTCATCATCTTCTTCTCCAGGATTAAAAGATTCATCTAAATAAAAAAAAAAGAAGGAAGCTCACGTTAAACAAACAATTATATTTTATGAACAAGGTAACATCATGTTTTGGCATTTCTTTAGGTAATTTTAATATTAAAATTTCCACTATTTGTAAACATTCCACTACTGCAACAAAATAAAAAACTCCTTAATCCCAGAATCGTCACGACTCACCGCTCTCTCCCTCAGAGTCATCGCTGTCATTGCCCTCTTCCCGGATCTTTCCCTCTTCTTTCATGCGCTCCAGGTAGGCGTCATGCTGGTCGTCGTCGGAGTCGCTGTACATGTCGTCACTTCGTTTCATACCCTGCAAAGTGCACACTCTGCATGATTTCAATGCAATCCTTATGCGAGTTCATCTCCGTGCAAAATTAGTACGCAACACCACAGATGCAGGAAAGCCTCATGTTCAATCAAAAGAACTCCCATCACACGCAGAGCTTTTGCAGAGAATTCAGATCAGACGTGGTCCTAAGAGAAGACAGTGTTCCACAAATCAAGTCACGACCACTGAGACATTAGCCAAGGGAGAACACACCGGACACCTGATTGAGACCATGCAAGAATCTTCTAGGAGCACCCACACCACTGCAAACCAGAGTGCAATACCAACCTTTTTCTAGAACAACACAATAAAGACATACAGCACAAACACAAAGAGTAGAATAAGTGCCTTAAAACTGTGAAATGCATGCAGTTGAAAATCATAAAGACGTAAAAACTGAAATGTTCAAGAAATGGAATAAAAATGAATATTTGTGTTCAGAGGCCAACAATCATGAACTATCAGTTTCCCCTACAGTTCAATGAGAGGGGCGCACCACCTCGTTAAGACCGGTAGGCACCCCCTAAAGGAAACTTTTTTTTTTAGGACTATGTGCTTTCATAACTTAAATACTGAAAAAGCCAAAACCCACAACTCACTCCCTAACCACCCCTCCAATTCTTGTTTGGTTCTTTTCAGCAAAGTTTAATTGCTTTGTATGGAAAACATCGTTTTCCACCCACCCCACCTCCCTCTGATGTTGCTTGGGGGCACTCCCTAAACCTCAAAACCTAGGGAAACACTGAAAATTGATCAATGTGTGCCAAAAAATAATTTAAACTGTAAAATTGTATATTTTTGCCATTACTTTGTATATAAAAGTGAGTTGGCCTCCAAACGCAAACGTTGTATTGCTGTAAAATGCCTTAAACTCTCTCAGCTTTTGTAAAATGTATGTAATGAGCTGCATGGAACATCTGTTACCTCTTTGAAGCCTCTGTTCTTGATGCTTAATTTCTTGGCATTGACAAAATCAAACAGCTTCCCATATTCCTCTCTGAAAACAAAGATTGAGAAAAGAGACAATCCATAAATATGCATGAATGTATTGATTTGATTCTTAAGCGTTGGATCAGATTTTGAAAAGACAATTTTGGATACTGCACATTTTTTTGGGAAAAAGACGACATTCCAATAAAAAAAATGGTCTCTTTCTCTTTTCACTCGGGTGAGGAACGTCAACAGTAGTAAACCGACTGAAATCATATGTGACTTCGGCACAACAATATCTGCAGCTGTTTGATTGTGCTCCCACTGTTAACAATGATCACCGAAGACCGTAATTAACAAAGTTGAGAAACAGCTGAGCAATCCTACGCTGCTCTCTAAACAATCTCCATCTCACAGAAATGAATTAAACAGAAGTTTTTATATACACCTCTTTGTATGCAAACAATCTCATTAGTTCACTGCTGACCACACCCCTTTTTCCTGGGGGTTTCATAACTGGGTTTTTCCTAAACTGATTTGACTCTGGAAGCAAGGTGAGGGGAACAGAAAAGCAGTGATAAATAATCTCGAATATAGCTTCCGTGAGGCATAGATTATTCAACCGTATTTGGGCAAAATCGCCCAGCTCTAGTTGAAAGTTCGAGAAAAAAGTTGTCAAAATTGTGAAACTGCAACAACCTTTACAGCACACAATCTAGTTTTTTTCAGGAAGAAAAGACATCATTCTGTGATGACAAGTGGACGTGGAAATCAAGAAGCTCAGTTGTTAAAGTTTCTTCAAGAGTATTTTGTTTCTGACACATTAGTGTGATGTAATTAACGCATCCCTTGAAGTATTGATCGAGTGATAATGTGAACCCCACTAAAAATCCTAAGATATGCATTAAGGAGATTTGTTTTCCCCCTTCATATCTAATGTAGAAGGGGTCAGGGCACTAAAAGAGCGGGGTTCTGGAATCACCACAAAGAGACAGCCTAGACATTCAGTGGCAGATGAGGTTAAGTGCTCAACGACATAATGGCTGGAAGTGCCTTCAAGAGTATTGACACTGCTTTTTCATTACTAGTATTTCCCACAGAGTTATGTTCCCGGAACTGAGGCAGACGATGCTGGGCGTATGAGTACCTCTCAATGCTGCTGAAGGTGTACTGATTCCCCTGCTTCGTCTCAATCTCAAAATCAAAGGAGCGTGTGGTGGTGGTTCCACGGGCGAAATTCACACAGGATATCTCCTCGAATCGCAAGTGAACCGGTGGCTTGTGAACATAGATGAAACCCCTTTCTAGAGGATACAGCAGCCCTGAGCTGGCCTTGTAGGAGCAGGTTATACACTGAGCTCCTGAGTGACTAGAGAAAACAGAAAGAGACGAGGTAATTTTCTGATGAAAAGTGTATCTCAATCTAATAAACTGTACTTGAACATCCTCAGAACATTTATAAAACTCCCCTGTGAGGTGACTACCACACAAGACAAACTCTCATATAGCTCCCCATGTGAATTGGAATTGCGAGTGTGGGTTTTTTACTTCAGGAGCTCTATTTTTTGCGCATCTACATAAAATCACTATTTAATATATTCATTAAATTAACTTTAAAAAAAAGACACCTTGACAAAAATACCAAACAACACTAATAGTACTAGTAAAATAACCAGCGACCTCCATAAATAGAATAGTTTAAGGCTACTTTTTTAAACTGATTTAAGTCAGTTTCAAACCAAGGATGGCTATGCTGATCTCAAGACCATGTGGCGGGGAGTGGATGAGGATTTCAATGATGATGTGCAGAAATTCCTCGAATATCAAAAGATACATTTAAAGAAGATATGGTAATATCAGTGGAGCCAGTTAAACTACTTAAAGGCACGGGAGATGTGATGTGAGCAGTGGATCTTCTGGACAATCCTAGCAGCTATGTTGTTGACCAGTGAAGGGTTAATTTAGTTTAAACATCTCCCCACAATTTCATTTTGTTAGCATTTTTATGTACTATGACAATCATTTGAATATTCTTCTTTATTATTAAACTGAGGGAATCAAGAATTTTGTGACCAAAGAAAACCCAATGCTCCGCCCAAAAGAATGTGTATTAAAAACTGACAAGGTCAAGAGGCAGTGTTTCGTGAAAATATAGTAAAAAATAATTTATGGAATATATTACCTGCAATTCCCGACACCAGCAAAACTAAATCTTAATTACTGATTAGCCACACAAAATGTGTTACTCCTTAATACGGTTATCAACAATAACATAGTTGTATATTCAGTTATTACATTTTCATTGTAACAATAAACACTGATCATAATACAGTACACATTATGTCATGATGTCCATTAAAAAGGTTAAATATTTGCGATAAAGCTTAGAACGACAACGCCTAGTTTGATATGTATTAGATTGTGTACTATCATCCAGCCTCTAGGGGGCAGTAATAACGTTAGTAAACGCATCGAATGAAACATTAAAGAGGAAGACGTCTCTAGAAACAGAGTTCTTTTTGTACAATTTTGTTCTCATACTGCTTTTTCTCAAGTTTTTTGACACTGCTCCTACCAGATACATGCCAGTAGTTCCACAATTTTGTATCACCGTAAATTGTGCCTCTATATTTTGTTACATTCCTAATTGAATGTACTTTAATAACCAGAAATTAATGTTTTTTTTTGTATACCCTTGGAAATTTCCAGGCACTGTGATCTTCCGGTTGACCAGGGCCTTCATGACTCTGCTCACCATCTCATAGAGGGAACCAGACATGTTTTTATTCAGCTTGCCTTCAAAACGTTTTTCCACCTCTTCCCTGAAAAATAGAGTGTTTGATGACAAGAAGACTCTCTCATTAGTGGTCTTTAGTCTTGGTTATCTTTCGTACTCACTCATTCATGTTCAGTGAGAGTTTGATGGTCTCTTCCTTGGAGAACAGAAGGATGAGAAAGTGGTAGCGCGTTTGACCCTGTTTAATGGGTGGGTCCAGACTGATCTGCAACAGAAGGTATCAAAACTAGATCCACGTTTATGAATGTATATATGAAAATATTAATTATATAGTTTGTTACTAATTATAACAAATTCTTGTGGTTGTTCTGATTTTTACTCGAAATTAAACTGAAAAATCACTGGCTCTGAACATTTTTTGTTTGAATCCTTTGAAGAAATGGGAGATCTTCACAAGGCGTTTAGCCACAACAGACAGACGGACATGACCCTGGCCACTCCAGACAGACAAATTCTGAGTTAAAAATGTTGCACTTCTCATGACACTCCTGAACTGCAGACATCAGAAGAATCTGGGTTGGGTTGAAGAGACGTTGAAAGGCTGGAGGGTGGAACAATTGTGAGTGTCTGCAGGCATCAGTGAAGCACGATGGGACTTTGGTAAATAATGGTGTTCTCGGAGCTGGGAAATGCTTATCCACCATTCAATACCTTCAGAGAAGTTTATGACTGGCCCCGTATTTAATCCCCACAGAGCCATGATGTTTGTGATTACATGTTTTGAGAAAGCCTAGATTGACAGTGGTTGGTTCTCCAAGATGTTCGGAATGACCTACCAGCAACATTCCTTCAAAAACAATCTACAAGCTTGAAGAATTGCTGCCATTTTGGAAAAATGTCTTGATTTTTTTTTTCTTTCACTGCATATTGTTAATTGATGCACAGTACCGTTTATGACATGGCTTTATTTAACAAAAATGAATTAAGGGAACACATTCCATAACATTGAAAGACTTCCGCTCACCACAAAGAACATCTGCCGCTGATCTTTGTGAGGGAGCAGGAAGAGGCGGAGAACGGTGGTGTAAGGGATTTTGTAGTCAAACGTCTTCCCATGCAGATGTAGGAATGTGGGATAAATCCGGATATCATACCTGAAGAGAGAAAACAAGAGAACAAGTGTTATTTCTGTGTGTAGTTAAACTTCAAGTGAATGAGTTGAAAGTGATCAGTCCTTGAAGTGACACCACAACTTCAATAAGAGCCCAGCTGCAAAGAATCCTTCATTTCCACTGACTCTTCCACAGATCTCACTGATTTTGTCAAATGAAGAGCTTGTGTAATTTCCGTGAAGCTTTTATAACTTACTCAAAATTGTAATTAGGGGTAAAGCAGCAAAGCTGCGGAGAAACCTATTGTTTCCGTTGGTTTTCTTCTTCTTCTATTTCCGCCCGCCACGTAAGCAGCCCTAAGATCCACTTGCAGGAAAGTCATGGAATTCGGCAACACTCATACTGTTGGCTATTATGAGTAATCTGACCCAGTATGGACACTCTAACTCAAACTCTATAGCGCCACCACTAGTCCAAAGTTGCCAAAGTTCATTCATCCATATTCCTGCCCGCTTATTATCTGTTTCCAAAGGTGCTTATGCTAATAACTTTTGAATGGGAGACAAGATTAATCCTGGGCTCCTGCCAATTACAATTAACTATTTGACATCATTGTACATTATGCTAATTAGCTGCCATTTAGAATAATATTCAAAACTAACTTTCACAAACTCCTTCTGAACTGATAATCAGATTCAACCAAATTTGTTCCAGATCATCCTCTGAGCATGCTGACTAAACGATATGGATTTCAAGCTTATTTGACAAAGTCTTCGCAAATATGAAGAATTGTGATGTAACGCTCATCAAAATGGTCGTATGGCTGTATCTCAGTAATGGTTTAGTATATCAACCCCAAACTTGGTGGATGTTATAATAACCATTATCTGAGGCTGCCTGCCAAGTTTCTGCCCAGTGCCCCCTAGAGGTCAGGAGATAGATGAATTAAATATTTTGCCTTCTAATTATATTCCTGTTCATTGTAAAATCATAAAACTGGTCTCCGTTTGAACCATCATATCGAATCATGTTCTTTTTAAGTATGTCGGCTATTTTGAATGTCGGCCATCTTGGATTAAGTCAAAAGTCAAATGTATCAACATATCTTAACAATTTTGCCAATATGTCCCGAAGGTACCCAACAAGATTAGTTGTATTTCAATCTCTGTTTTTCTGTTTGATGCTATTTGTGCTGATGATATTTTGCCTGGATGCTTGGTCCTGAAGAAAAGTGTGGAAATTCTTGAGGGGCAGACTACTTCCCCCTCAACTGTTGTTTGATTGCCTAGTAACAAGCCTGTCCATTATTTTGTCAGATTCTCAAGTTTGTGAAGAGTACCTGAATGCTCCAGTGGTGGATTAGTGCACAACTCAACTGCAAATGAACTTTGCACACGAAATACTATTGCAAATTGAAAACATAAAAGATTTTCATTTGTGATGTTGATTTGCAGTAGCATTTTTAATTTGCAATAGTGTTGCATACGCAAAGTTCATTTGCAGTTGTATTGTACCAATGAACCCTCGTAGAAAACTATACTTGAGTAAAAGTACAGATACTTATTGAAAAAATACTGTGTTACATGTTACAAGTCACCAATTCCAAAACCACTAGAGTAAAAGTGTTAAAGTTTGTGCTGTGGATCTGGGATCACATGTTTGTACATTTAAATGAGCTGAGCTGAGATGGGCCTCAAACTAGATGTGAAAATGCTCTTAATAAAGATAGAAATATATTTTAATCTGTACCTTCCCCTGGGTGTGAGGCACTGCAACTCTCTGAAGATACACACAGCGTCTCCTGTAGCTTGGATGACGTCTGCCTTCGACAATACATTCTGAGCAAATGCCTAAAAAAATAAAGGTATTTTTAGATATTTAGAAATTCTAGACTAAATGGAGAGGTTTTGGTAATTCCAGTCATTCCAGAATACTTGATGTTTTTGCACATCTTACTTTAGGTTAATCATAAATAATTACCATCATAATTAGAACTGTAATCTAATAGTAATTTTTAAATATTAAGTTGCCATTGAAATTGAACACTTTCCATTCTAAAATTAACTGACTGACAGCTATTTCAAAACTTAATCTGAAGTCTATATTATAAAGCTTTCATCAATTTGGCTAAATAAATAAACAGTAATCTAATCCCGATCGGGAGCTCTAGCAAAACAGAAAGCCACAGTTCATACAGCAATTCTCCAATGACTACACTGATTTCCTGTCTGTACACAAATTGGAGTCGTCACACACCATCCATCAACGTATGGCACTGCCACATTTACCTATGAGAACTTCTCACCGCTCAGGTTTTAGAATGAATACTTGCAAAGGACTGAGACAGACATGGGTGATCAAGCTCTCTGCTCTTCAAAAAAGTCAGCATTTTTATTCTATTTATCTTTTTGACAAACAAATCCAAAGCCAATTGCAGCATTTTCCCCCAAAACAAAAAATTTCAATATATATTTTTTTTATTTTAGATATGTCTTTATGTCATTGTTTTTTATTGGTTTAAAAAAATACAATGTTTTAAATTATTATTTGGTTTAATTTCTTCCATAAAACATAGTATATTTTTCAGGTCTGAAAGGGTTAATAAGTCTGTAATTATATGTGACTTTGGGCTTTATTTCGGTACCACAATGTCTGCAGCTGTTTGATTGACTGTTAACAATGATCACCACAAACCGTAATTATCAAAGTTGAGAAGTATTTGATCTCACGCTGTTCTCCCAACACTATTGGTCACTCAACATCTTGGTCATTACAGGTGAGCAGTCTTTTGCATGTCTCTTTTTATGCAAACCAGCTCCGTGCAATCTCATTAATTCATGGCTCACCCCAAAGTTTTTCAAAACTTTGGAGTCTCAGGGATCCCTTACTAATGGCATTTTTTTTATTGCAATGGCAAAATGTATATACTTCAATATACTGCAAAATATATTATTATTAGTATCATCACAAAGCAAACAATTAAATGTTTTACGAAACATAAAAAAATCCAGTTACTTGGGGCTTGTCATGACCAAAATGGCAAAAAGTGGCAAAATTTTACTTGAAATTTTAGATCCAAAACAAATTACTGAAATCAACGAATGGTTAAACAAAAACCACAAAACCACCAAAGACCTGTCAGAGGAAAAGGCCTTAAAAAAAAAGAAAAAAAAAGGAAGGGTGGCAGTAAATCCTGAGATTAGCTAGCAGAGAGTTCACTGCCCCGCTACCAGGAGATGTTGCAGAATAAGAAGCAAAATGTTTGAGTAAAGGGTCCCCAGGTAATGACCCTGTTGTATATTATAGATTTGCCACTGATGTTATATTGTTCGTATAACATTTAAATAGAAGATGTTGAACAAATTTTAAATTAATTCACTTTGTAGTTGCTCTGAATTAAATACAAACTTAAACACACTTTCCATGTCTTGCAGTGATTATCTCCAGGCATGGCCTCTGTTCTAAACAACCAGGGGACATTTTGTTTAATCTTTGGTTACCTCTGCCATCTACTGGTGAATTTTAGGTATTCAGCAGCGTTCAGGCGCTCACCTCCACAGGGTCTGAGCCCTCGTCAGCTGTTGAGGGAGGCACATAGAAGCGCACCTCCATGAGGGAGACCTCCGTGTCATCATTCTGATGAAACTCAACTGTAACCTCATTCTTCCCAGTTGCACACTGGGATACACTGGAGAGAGGGATCTCAAATGCAGGGCTCTCATTCACCTCGAATGAAAGCAACGGCCCTGAAAATGCAAAGGGCAGAATGATTGAATATCAGATATTCAAGTAGCGATAATTAAAGTATGTTAGTTAACAACAGGCTTCTATTGAACAATCACTGCAGTTCCAGAAGTTACTTAAGTAGTCTCAGTACAGGTGTCCACCATAGTTTGCAAGGAAAGCAGTCTTGCATGCCTCCCGGAGTTCATCAATATTCCTCTTTTTTCATTCATCCTACTCCAGACATGCTCAATAATTGTGTAGTGTGCTGGGCTGGACAAATCCTGGGGCACCTTGATCTTCTTCACCTTGAGGAACTTTAAAGTGGAGATGGAAGTATGCAGTGGAGCACCATCCTGCTGAAGAATGTGGCCTCTTTTATGGCTGGGAATATAAGAGGTAGCTAATATTTCAGACCATTGATGTCGTCTTCCATCCTGAAGAACTACCCCATACTGGATATAACCTCAGACCATGATTTATCCGCAATCAAACTTCACAATTCTCTGGGTGAATCTCGGATCCATGATGGCTCCAGTAGGTCTCCTGTGATATCTGCGGTGACCGTGGTAACTCTGAAAAGATTCATCTGAAAAATCCACCTTCTGCCACTTTTCCAGCATCCTTCCTTTTAGGAGAGTGTGGGCCTTCAGAAATGCCACACGTTTTTTTCAATTGTCTTTTGACCATGTAGGTCATTTCGAGATAGATCACAACAAACTCTTCCGGTAGACACAGGGACTTCTGGTGACCAGGTCTCATGGGGTTCTGTCTAAAACGTCTCCAGTCTCTTTATATATATGTGTTTTAGCCTCTGTACTTCACACTGAGACACACTGAAGGTGTCTGCCATTTCAGCTGTGGAATATTAGTATACTTTGTGACAGTTCCTTTTGCACTGAATATTATTACAAAAGCTGTCTGGGTTTCAAAAAAAATCTTGATTAGTAAAATATTTCAGCTGCACTTCAGGTCAAGCGACAAGACTTTTGTCAGGAACTGTAGTGTTATAGGAGTAACTGACCATTAAATTTAGCAGTGCCCCAGTTCCAGCCTTTAACACACATATCTTTCTCCATCAGCTCCACTTTGTAGTTCTCTTTGAAGTATTCTGAGATCTTCTCAAGGTCCTATGCATAAAATATTGAATCATTATTGAATCGTATCTATTTATACAGAAGGATTGGCTATATTTTTGCATGTCTCACTCACAGACTCTTTGAAGCCATCATATTTGTAGATGTGGCCAGTGCTGGTGCACAGTTTGATGCCGTGACCCAGGCAGACTCTCCTCCACTGAGCCTGAGAAAGCTCTGGGACAGGAATAGAGTCAACCTTTCCAGTCTTGTTGTTTTTATATACCACCGTCTGCTTACTGAAGCGAAGACGGCCATCATTCTATAAAAGAGAAGTCATTCAGTCAGTAAAGTTCATTTTTATTCAAACATGGATTAAACAGCATCCAGCTGCAGAACCCACTCACCCATGAGCCCTTGACCTCCTGATAAATCTCATTGAATTCCAAAGTGTCACTCATATCAGCCACCTCAGCTGAGCCTGAGTGGACCTCTGACGCTCAAAAGCTGCGACAGCAGGGTATTATTGTGAATATATTTAATAAAATAAATCAGACATTCTTTGTAGGTTCGAAAATTTAAATGGCCCTAAATGTATAGTAATTCAGCACATTATTACGGGTTGCTTGGGTGCACGGGTGTACCTTGAAAGTTTTAATTGTACGTTAACGTCAGTTGCGAATGAGGTACAGTGAAATTATGTCAAAACAACTAAATGGAATCAGAAAATCTGCCATTTTGTTCATCAGGCAGCGGATATTTGTCCATTTAATGTAGATTTACAACGTTTTAATTTACAGACCAGTACATGTCAAACGCTTTCGTTTCACAGTTATTCAAATAAGTGAGATAATTTAATCATTGTTACTGTTATTCGGTGAAAGGATCAAGGCCGAGTCCTGTGTGCGTAGATGTGCAGCGCGCCGTCACGCCTTCTCGTGACGTCATCACGCCCAGTCATTTGCTCCGCCCTCGCTGGTGTCAGTCAGACTGTCGCGTAAACGGAACAACAAAGCGAAAGTTAAAGGGCTCTTGCGGTTACAAAGCAAAAGTTAAAGGGCTACAGCGATTAAAATTATCAACTAATATTTACAAAATATACTTCTAGCTCAAGACAGGTAAGCTGTCAATTTTATTTTACGCAAGATGACGTTTGTCAAATATTATAGTCGATGCATATTCTTCCGTTTTATCGCCTACACGGCTTGGATGCAAAAAATAATAATAAAAAATCATACTCTTAGTCATAGCAATTTTTGTTACGTGCTTAATATTTCTTATGATGTAAAACGGAGTTTTTTTTAATATAGGCATACAAGACGTTTATTAACGTGTCATTCATTTAAAAATAACTGCACTGAAAATATAGTTAACATTTTTTACAGTAAATGAATATAAATGTATTCTACTTAATAGTAGCATCAAACATTATACTTAATCACTTCAACATACCCACTGTTTTTGTAAGCAATGATGTGATAATAAATGCACATATTACAAAGTGTTATGACTTTTATTTGATTTTAGATATGACACCAAAGCGTGGACTCATAACAGACACCTTTAAGGTTGTGAATAGAGCAAGAAGAGGAGGAAAGAGAACCAGGTCTCCATCCCCTCCGAATGGTGAGACCTTGTATTTGTGCATGCTCAGATTGAAATTAAAGCAGAAATACGCATTTTGTAAATGTTTTACTAAACAATACAAAATTAGATGTGTTATACAATTACAACATGTTATTACCAATCAGAGCCTGCACCCCCACAACTGACTCAAAGAGAAATAGAGCTACAAGAACTGACGAAGTTTGATCTGGACTGGAAGTTTGGACCATGCACAGGTAAAAGTATTTTTAAAAGCATGCAAAAAAAAAAAAAAGTTTACCCCCTGCCTAAAATTACCTGAAACGCTGTCAATTGACAGTTCAAAACTGTTACACCTCCTTCCAGTCAGCTGTAAATATTGGCAGGGAGGACGTGGTGTGCGAGGGCCAAACTTTGTTGGCCAAAGCTTTTTTTAATAAGTGACAGAAGCACCAAATACAGAACGACAAATTATGTGGTTCTAAAAGGATATTTTATTTTTTGTGAGGAAATAAGCATTAGGTGACGATATATGCAGAATGCATGTTTTTCGTGAAGCTTTTAATGGTCGATCTGCACTAATGTATTTAATGTTCTGTGTATCTTCAGGGATCAGTCGGTTACAGAGATGGGAGAGGGCAGCTTTGCATGGGTTAAATCCCCCACAGAAGATAAAAGACATTTTACTGAACGAGAACCCAGACCCAGAGTACACACTGAGGTATTACTAAGATGCAGACGCCCATCCTGTTTACACATACATGATGAAGCCTCTGTATCACACTCTTTGTTTCACTCTGTTTCAGTCTCTGGCGTGACTACCCCATCTGAAAAGTGAAAAGACAAAATGAAGCTCAAAGGAAATGATTGTGATATTTGATACATCTGTCTTTATTTGCTTGTTGTACACTAAATTTTACTAAACCGTTTTATTCAAATATTGCATTGTTGGGAGATCTTTAACTGTGTTGCTTCTCTTTAACGGTTTGTGTCTTTCACACTGAAATTCACTGAGCAAAAATATAAATGCAATACATGTTCATGCTCCCATTTTTCATGATCTGAACTCAAAGATGTAGGACTAAACCTAGGATGCATTACTCTCGAACATTGTTCACACCTTTGTCAACATCTGGTGTGACCCAAATTTGCCTCATGAAGTGCAACATATATTCTGTAATCCCCAACATGTTCACAGTAAATTTGTAGGAAGCTGCCTTAAAATAGATTTCATGAACTCCACTTCAGTACCCAAAAGTTATAATCAATAGTTTACATTTCAATATTTAGGTAGAGTTTTTAACTTAAAATGTGGAGTTTAACACCTTGGTAAACCATTTCCCTAAATGTTTCGTTTACTGTAAATGTTCCCGGCTTACAGTGTACAGTAAAATCAGGATTCATCCATGAAGAATTCACAGATTTAGGCTGAGACCCCATTAAGAATAATAAGTATTTATATGAGCTTTTCTGTGAGAAATTCTTTGGTTATCTCAGATGACCTTGGAAGTGAAGATGCAGAATGTGGAGGTCCTGGATGATGTGTTTGCAAGTGGCCTGCGCAAGTGGACTGCGATTTACAAATTAAGATCTGAAAATGAACATTCAGTTCACTATAGTGGTCATTCCTACACTCTACGTAAATGGCAATTGCATGCTTCCTTTAAATAGGCCCCACAAATGGTAATTTTGCACATTTTAAAAGTTGCATTTTAAGGCCCGCCTAAGTATTTATGTGCTTGTGATGTGTTGAATTATGTGAGTCACAACAGACTGTTTGTTGCATCAAAAAGTAAAATGCAGAATATTGAGTTCTGTATCCAACATTAATATTTATTAGGATTTATGGTAGGATGAACACAATAACCATTCAAATTTCTTTAGGAATTGTTTAGGTTTTTTGTCAAGAAAGCTGTAACAAAAACAATGTTTTTGTCAAGAAAGCTGTAACAAAAGCTGTAACCTTATGAGAATTCTTGCAAATGCTCAAGAGGATAATTTTAATTAGGGTCAGATAATAATGGAAACAACTGAAATAGGTCAGATCCTTCACACCACATCAAAGTCTTGTCTAGAATAAAAAAAAACTGGTTTCAGATCAACCTGGATTATGAATTTGCTCAAATTAGCTGGTTTAGCATCTTGACCTTGTACTCCTTGGCCTCGCTAGGCACACTCACCTCATTCCCTACATTATTCCTCTCTTCCCTAGAGCGGCAGATGGACGCGGGGGAGGGGCGGATTATCGACCTAAACGATTTTGTCCCGCCCCTTCAGCGATGATAGTTTATAATTGGTTCTTAATTGCGTCACTTATTAGAAAGACGTGTCCTGAGTGGCTTATGTAAATGTAGATTTTGTCGCACGTAACAGTCAGTGGTCACCAGCGTGCGCAGAAACCCCGCCCTCCTGCAGCACGCACAAGAAGGAGGGCTTAAACGAAGAATACTGAAGATGATTGGTCAGCACTAGTTGTCAGGATGATGGCCTGAACGCTCATTGGCTGAACCGCTGCCTATCGATCTCTGCGACTGAAGCGCCTACGGTAATAATGTCGCTCAGTGACCTAGTATTAAATAAAGCGACGGTTATGTGGGAAGGGAGTACCATTGGGTTTTAGTGTTGGTATTAATATCTAATTCACTATCGGCGCCTTCCACGAGTCCTGCCAGCCTCGATTAGAAATATATTTATGAATCATTCACCTTCTAGTCAATTATTGTTGGTGTAATTTCCCGGAACATGCTGAGATCAGAGCGAAAGCGCATAGCACTAAGTCATTTTTTGCCTTGAATAGCGGCGCAGTGCGATCACTCTGTCTCTCTCTTCTGGTGGATTTTTACAGCAGATCGATATACAATACGACATCACACAAGCCTGTTTTCAAAAGGGATTGTCAGTTGCGGCGGTTTAGTTTAACGGTTAAGTAACGGACGTTTGGCGGAGGACTGAATTATTGTTAAATTGGTGAGTATAATGTGTTGTCGGCTTCGTGATAATGTTAAATAACCGATAAATGAGGGATTATCTATGTGCAGGTTTAGCTAATTTGTGAAGACCAGGGGTGTGTGTTACTGTATTTTGCTCTGTCAGCAAAAAGCCAAGCTTGATAGCGATTTAGACTTCAGGATGATGGGCCGCTAATATAACGTTAAACATTAGATTCATATGCTCAGATAAAAATTGTGAACATTACAAATCGACGAAATAATGAGCGTACATTAATATATTTTGTATATTATTGTAAATTCTATGAGTGAGAGTGGTGATGAGTTACAGGTGTGCTAGTGGCTATGCGCGTGCATTATACGTTTACTTATGTCTATTTTATTCAGAAAAACGTGGCATTTGTTTTGTAACCATTTGTTTTGGCCAACCTACAAGAATCAATATCAAGCTACAAAGTCAACATTTATTATCTATCATTGTTCTGGTCATTGTTCAGTTTTCCTACTTTGATTCAAGAGAGTGAAATGTGTTTGACCGTCTAGGATTAAGCTATAAATTGAATTATGAATAATAAACATGGTGTTTTTTTTTAGAAATACAGTGTGCAAAAGTTTTATACAGACATGATAAAATTTGTTAAACAAAGGATATTTTTTTAATTGACAATTGTAAACATATAAAATAAATGGTCAACATTGAGGATTGTAGATACTTTGGTCGGTTAAAGAAACTTTACACCAAGCTAATTATCCTTTTAAAATGGAAGATGCGAGCAGTGCTAGGAATGAGTTGCTGCAGGCAACAGTGAAGCATGGTGGGGGATCTTTGAATGCTTGGTACTGCGTTTAGGCAAGCTAATGCTGACAAATGGCGGCAGATGCTAATCCATCATTCACACATGGTTATGGCCTTGGAAAACAGTTCAAACACAAGGCAAATGTAGTGGACACTATAAATAATGTGTAAAGTAAATTACAATTTTGGAATCACAGTAACATATTTTATGTTAAGGGGAATTGTCAATGTATTTTTTTTTTCAGGGATGGACAATGCCCATACAAAGACGGTTGAGGAGGTCCTGGGATTTTTTGCTGTCAATGAGACAACAGGACTGAGCTCCGAGCAACTGAAGAAAAGCAGGGAGAGATGGGGTCCCAATGGTAAAATACAATGGTTGAACAATTAATGGTATCTAAATAATTTCATGCAAAATCTTTAATGTTTTCTACTTCCATTTCTTTATTTTGCTGCAACCCTTGCCACAGAGTTACCCGCAGAAGAAGGTAAGCTGGTCTCCTGGGGTTGAGTAATTATTAAGAGATATTTCATCATGTTTATCTTACTGAGAGCTTACCTTTGCTGCATGGGAAATGGGTGTTATGTAGCTAATTAGTTATTACTAGATTCCATCGAGAACGGTTTACTCTTGATTGAATGGATCACACATTCATCTAGTTTCATGTGGTTTACACATTCCAAGTAATCCTGAATGTCCTGTGACACCAATATATCTGTGTTTAAAGGGAAATCGCTATGGGAACTTGTCCTGGAGCAGTTTGAGGATCTGCTTGTCCGGATTCTCTTGCTTGCTGCCTGTATTTCCTTTGTAAGTACAAACATAAGATGTAGAGCAACACATGGTTGTTTGAAAGTTAAATATAAAATATAACAGTTCTAGGTAATGCGAAATGTATTAAAACATTTGTTTTCAACAAAATGTTCAGACTCTGGCCTGGTTTGAGGAAGGTGAAGGAACCATAACAGCCTTCGTAGAGCCATTTGTCATTCTTCTCATTCTCATTGCCAATGCTATTGTAGGAGTGTGGCAGGTACACTTTTGATAATATAATACAACTATTCTATACTAAAAGCGTTAATATTTGACATTATTACAGCACACAGTGCATCTGTTTTTGTTTTTTATAGGAACGTAATGCAGAAAATGCCATTGAAGCCCTAAAACAATACGAGCCTGAGATGGGGAAGGTGTACAGACAGGACAGGAAGAGTGTGCAGAGGGTCAGAGCTCGTGACATTGTGCCTGGAGACATTGTGGAGGTGGCTGGTAAGATTGAGAGCATTCATTTTTGTGTTTTTTTTTTGTTTGCCGCAATGAAAAAATTAGTACAATGTGAAAGAAATGTTAAATGTAAAGAAAATGTTAACATTTCAGCCAAGAGTACTCTATGGGAGTTTTACAGACTCAAGCTTGGTTTCTATGGCAACATCAGCTACAGTGATCAGCTATATACAAGATACACAACTTTACCAAACACTGTTTTTTGTCAGTGTTTAGTTAAAACAAGCAGGTTTTTGAGAACTGTTCTTAAAGCATTCTTCTGGGGTTAGGTTTATAGGAAATTCTGTAATTAGTTTCAAAAAAATTTCTATAGGAAACGTGTACGTTCAAATTATTTTAATTACCAGTCTGATAAATAAAGCTAATTCTCAAGATCCTGGCAGACTATTCGGCTCATCGGGGTATTGTTGTTATGAGATAATGTACTTACCGGTATTTCTCAGTTACTCTGCAGGTCATAACTACAACTACCCCCCCAATTAAAATCACAGTATTTGTTTTTAGGGAGCATCCCTTTTTGACACAGGCTTATGTTTCATATACCAGAAGATAATAATTGTGTTTTACCATTTTTCAGCTGTTCTCCAGATCTGGTGCACTTTTAGCACAGCTTACGATAGATCGTTGAATCAAAATTGGTTTCCAAATTTTTTTATTTTCCTATGTAGCAAAATGGCATTTGACTCTTAGAGAATTACTTTTTATATTTTGATATCTTTTAACTTGCATTTATTGATTATTTTGCTGCAATGGGATATAGCTATGCTAATAAAAGGCTGTCACCAGTTCTAGAGAATGGCTGAATACATTTTTTTATTAAGTTTCTGTTTTAATATTTTCTCGGGGACAGCCAGAGAATGAGCTCATGTCAAAAAGTGCTTTTAATGAACACTTATTGACTTTTTTTTATTTTCAACTCTACCAAGTGTCACCGGTTTTACAATTTCTTTGTAAATTTAATAGAGAGCTCATGTTTGGGGTAAAAAGATTAGTGTATTATTCTTGCACCTGTAGTTTTGAAACTAAACTCGTTGCTTCCTGTTCCTTTGATGACTCACATCAAAGCCCTGATTAGTCTGTTCTCATCTGTTCCACTAATTGTCAATAAACCTAATTTGATTGGTCTTTGCATCTGCATTTGTAATTATGAGTTTGTGTCTTCAAAGAAAATCCTCCACCATTTACATCCAGTACATGAACGCCACAGTGACAGCCATAAATGCCATCTGAGCTTCTTTATTTGTATCTTTCCTGTTATTCCTACACTGACGTTTCAAGTGTGTTTATATTTTTACTGGTAAATACGTTTGAGGGGTTAATTATTTTAAGAGGACAGCAAATCACACCTTTTCAGATCAGCACAAGCCATTCAGGTTTATTTTTTTACTAATATCGACAAATTGTTAATGGAAAATTTTGAAAAAAATGAGACAATCCCAGAGTGCTGAGTCCCATTTTTAATCTCCGCAAGACTTGTTGAAAATAATTCTGTTTATTTAATTTGCAGTATTGTTACTCCAGATCACATGAAAACATTTTAGCAGTTCCTTTAACTAGATCTGCAGAATTAAACGATAAATTAAAGATTGCAGAAAAAAAAATAATTTAATGGTTTATTTTTACATTTTAATTAAAAGTCAGAATAGGTACACAGTAAAATCCTTAGAGAAAAATTTACTCTAATTCCCAAGTCTTCTCAGAGTAATGCAGTCGACTAAGTCTATAAGCAATTGTTTTGTGCTGTTTTGGGTACAAAAACAAACATATCAGTTGTAAGTGTTGTTTTACCAAAATTCATTACAGAAGTTTGATGTAACCTTTAGTATTTTTCATAAGTTTTGGTTTTAAAGATGCTTAAAAAGCTAGTTATATGCAAACTTTAATGAAAAAATGATCAAAAATAGGGCAGAGGGTCTTTACTGAATTCAAAGAAATGTGAAGAGACTGTTTCTTTGTGAAAAGAAAAAGTTTAGTTCATCTACTAAACAAAATGAGCAATGTAAATTAAAGCACTTTATCACTTTATTCAGACTTTCGTATATTGTGTATTTTTACAAAAAGCTTGAAGCTTTAATACACATCAGACAGAAAGAGTTAAGACCCAGTCTCAGAATTGTCTTGGCCTGCTACACTCTTCCTGCTCTATTCTAAGATTCCCAAAGCTAATGAATAAAAATAAGTCTGAAGTCCTATTTTACGTCAAACTGTTGCATCCTGCCTGATTTTCTAAAGATAGTAACATGTGCTACATACTGTATGTACCACAGAGCACACTGGAATAATCAGCAAACATTCAACATTTGAATAATTATAAAATACTTTACAAAAACCACAGCGTTTTGTGAATCTTTTTAATCTCTTCGAGAATTTTTTGAATTCACTGGATTTATTTGGAGTATTGTTACTCCACATCACATGAAAACAAGCCACCAAAAGACTAAAAATGCATGAATTCTCAGAAATGTTGCTTTTTGTTTTTTACATTTCATATATTTTACCAGTTCCTTTATCTAGCGTTGCAAAATTAAACGGATCAGACAAAAATAATAGATTATTTTTACAATTTAATTAAAGTCAGGATAGATACAAAGTAAAATCCTTAAGAAAAATGTACTCCATATGCCAAGTCTTCTCATATTTTTATATTTTACACATTTATCAGTTCTAGATAGAAATGGATCAGGACAGAATAAACTAATGTGAGGAAGTCAGGATTGGTACGCTGTAAAAAAAATTATTCAGATAACTTTTGGTCCCTCTCTATACATAGAGTTAAACTGTATTTAATCATCTACTTAATTAGTTTATTTTGTAATTATTTTCTGAATCTGTGAATGAAATCTTTGTTTTTTAGTTGTGTTTGCGTTTGTTTATATTTTTATTGATGATTTACTATTTGAACTCTATTCAGAGAAGGACCAATTGTTCTCTGAATAGAGTCACACCTGCACATTTTTATAAACTATATAAAAGTGCGGATTAGTCACGACTAATTATTAATGAATATTCTGCAAACAATGGCATTAGTTGCTCTTATGCCATTCCATCCTTGGTTTAAGTTGACAATTACTTTTTTCTCTCCTTTTCTCTAGTTGGTGATAAAGTCCCAGCAGACATCCGACTGACCTCCATCCGCTCGACCACTCTAAGAGTAGACCAGTCCATTCTGACTGGGGAGTCTGTCTCCGTCCTGAAACACACAGACCCAGTGCCTGACCCTCGTGCCGTCAACCAGGATAAGAAAAACATGCTGTTTTCAGTAAGATCAAGAGTTCTTCTGTTATCTCATATGCGCAATGGGAGGAAAATCACAAATAAAAACACGTTTATCTATAATCTTAATCTATAGCTGAAATCAGGTCAATCTTTTCCCCTATTCTTCTTTTAGTCCAGCGTTTAAATGGCAGGTGCTATTCACTAATGCTCAATATTTACAAGTGGACTAAATATCAATATATTCCAGCTCTGTGTCAGTTGTGATTATATCTGGCGGTGTCCAGCTATTGTGCTGAATAAAACATCACTCATATTGTTTGCTCCCATATGAGTCATCACGTCACACAAGCCTTGATGGTAACCAGTGAGAACCACAGCGAGTCTCACAGTCCACACAGACAGACTCTGTTTTTTCCAGCTGAGAAGTGTTATGGATGGGAGGCAATGAAGCAGTGACACTGGTGATCATCCATAAACCCAGCCAAAGCTTTGATTATAATGCATCAACAATATAAATAGTGTTCTCTTGTCTATTTTGAAACTCTAATGCATGCAGAAAAGTAGAAGTTTTAATAGCGCTTCCAGTTCTCAGCCATGAGATTTGAGAGTGTGTTGGGAGGTGTGCTCAAGTTTGCTTTTATGATAGAAGGTGTGCACCTGACATCACGCTAGAGAGAGTGTATATATATATATATATATATATATATATATATATATATATATATATATATATATTTTTTTTTTTTTTTTTTTTTTTGAGTGGATCACAGTGATTTATTTAAGAGGCGGGACCATCTGATTGAGAGCTTTGATTGACAGCTTCACTGAAATGAGCTGACTAACCACTCTCAACAGTTTATGAGAAAGATAAAATTCAGAGAAGTTATCTCAAATTCTTGTGAGGGGCGTGTTCTGTCCATATCAGGAAGTCACTTGTGCGCATATCCACCTGTAAATGGCAGCGTCCACGCCAGCTCAGAAATTCTCTCATATTAGCCCAATGGTAGTAGGCGGTGTCCATATTTTTTTACAGTCTATGTTGACCAATAAAACCAGAATGTAAATAGATGTCAATAAAACCCACTTGTATGACCAGGTGTCAAGGCTTTTGTATGCGTTTGTTTCATGTGTAGCCAAAAGATGAGCCCTTTGTCAGCCATTTGAACGACAGATTTAAATAAATGTTTTTAGTTTTTTTGCATTACAAAGTATGTGTATTTAGTAAAACAACAAAGCAGTTGAACGAACAAAAAAGCAATTAAATCTATGTTTAAAGCAGTTTGCAAGCAGCTGAAATGAAGCTAGCATTCTAATAACTTTTTTTTTTTATTTATTTATATATGTATGGTTTTATATGTAAGTAATTTTAGCCCAAAAGTATTGAATATGTTTTTATATTTGCACTAAAAAGTTATTCAAATGGTTTTAGAGTGGTTAGGGGGTTCATTTCATGGCAGAAGTGCACTACTCTCATAAAGCCAGAATACGCTCAGAGAAGGTGGTCTGGACTGGTGGGAGAGAGACGTCAATGCACACCCTCTAGTTTGCACAGGGTAAACTAGACATTAGCAACAGCGGACTCTATGACTATAATAGGGCAGTATTGATTGGTAGCACAGATGAATGAATGAACTGAAAACTTAGTTAAACATGATAAATATGCAGTCCTACTAATAATGGATGATCTTGGTATTAAATGTATATAGATTGGTGGCTCTTTCTAACTTCTTTCCGCTTTTAAAGGCACTTGACAAGTGTTTATTTTTAAGCCCAGATAAATCCAAAGCATTTAATTCTGAGAGTTTCTTGTATAATTATTATTATGATTTACTATCAAAAGCTGTTTTTAATAAATATATATATATATATATATTATCTTGCAGGGGACAAACATTGCAGCAGGACGAGCGATAGGTGTTGTAGTGGCCACTGGTGTCTATACAGAAATTGGGAAGATCAGAGATGAGATGGCGGCAACCGATCCAGAGAGAACTCCCTTGCAGCAGAAACTTGACCAGTTTGGAGAGCAGCTTTCTAAGGTAAGCATTCTATCTATTCTGGGCTTGGTTGTTGAGTAAATTCCCTTCTGTTTTAATGTTATCTGTATGTTTTAGAGTTAACGCAATAGCATGTTAAGTTAGCAGAAATTATACCTCACTGTACGCCTTTATTTTTATTTTTGCATTATGGAACTCCATTGATCAGAGAAGGTAAATTACTCTCCCATCTTTCTGTGAAGGTGATCACTGTGATCTGCGTGGCGGTGTGGGGCATCAACATCGGTCACTTCAGTGACCCTGTGCATGGAGGGAGCTGGCTTCGCGGAGCGGTTTACTACTTCAAGATCGCCGTAGCTCTCGCAGTAGCTGCCATTCCTGAGGGTCTGCAAATCTTAAGATCTATTATTATTATTATAATTATTATTATTATTATTATTATTATTATTATTATTATTATTATTACAGCAGTTTGATTTTTAACAGCTGTTTAATGGATAAAAAATAGTGACATTTGAATAACAAGTTTCAGGAGGAGTTATCAGGGATTGCAACAGACCTTACTGCATCTTCAATGAATTTGTTTAAATTGAACTCTTTTGCTCTTTTACAAAGGTCTTCCTGCTGTTATCACTACATGCCTGGCTCTGGGCACCCGCCGCATGGCCCGCAAAAATGCCATTGTTCGTTCTCTGCCATCTGTAGAGACTCTTGGTTGTACATCAGTCATCTGTTCCGACAAAACCGGCACTCTCACTACCAACCAGATGTCTGTCTGCAGGGTAAGAGCTCCCAGACAGATGCACGGCATTTTGTAACATTCCTAACACTGCTCATGTGCATTTTCTGCAGTGCAGTTTTACAATGAAAGTACTGCTCAAACTTACTAATCGATGTGTCTGCATGACTGCATGTGTTTGTGTCCATGCAGATGTTTATTGTGGACATCGTCGCAGGTGAGACATGTTTATTGAGCGAGTTTACTGTAACTGGATCAACATATGCACCGGAAGGAGAAGTGTGAGTTTATTTAAACTCTAACTACTAATCACACAGACAGATTTGAACTAAACTCTAATCACACAAACACGTCTTAATATACACAAACAAATTTGTACTTTTATTACGTTATTATGTTCTTATCTGCCTATTTCAATACCCTGCAACTTCTCACTCTGTGTTTCAGATGTAAGGATGGTGCAAAGGTGAACTGCAGCCAGTATGAGGGGCTGGTGGAAATGGCCTCTATATGTGCTCTGTGTAACGACTCTTCGCTGGATTACAATGAGGTTTGTGAGGGTCTTCACATCTCCATGCACACGTACCATAAGACCTCTAATTGTCTTTGCTGTGTTCTCCAGAGTAAAGGAGTGTATGAAAAAGTAGGTGAAGCAACGGAGACGGCTCTGTGTTGTCTGGTAGAGAAGATGAATGTCTTTGATACGGACCTAAGAGGCCTCACTCCTGCAGAAAGAGCAACCGCATGCTGTTCTGTGAGTACTCCTCCACAATTACACACTGACTCTTCTCACAATGATGTACAAAAGTATTATGTCATTACTCTAACTTAATAAATGAAGCTCACTCATTACATTTTTGTCAAAATGTTCTCAAGTCGCTTATTTGGTTGCTTCATTTGAACAAATCCCCTATTTTGTCAGTAATTTTGCCATCTGTAGGCAGATTTCAGTAGTACTTAATACCTCCCTGTGACTTGCTCATTTTATATTAGATTAGATTCAACTTTACTGTCATTACATATGTGGGTACAAGGTAACAAAATGCAGTAAACATCTCACCAGAAGTGTGTCAAATCTATATACAAATAAATTAGATTAAAATAGAATAATATTAAAACCAAAATTGAAATAAGCTAAGCACTGCCAAAAGCTTAAAAATGACCTCAAAAATACAGTAATATGATTTAAGAATAAAATAAGAAATCATATGAAGAGGGAGCACTGTGGCCTATTAGTGAGAAGGTTGCAGGTTCTTTCTATTTTTGCATGGGTTTACCCAAAAGACCAAAAACATGAACCGTGTTTATTGAGTTCTGTAAATGTGTGTGATGCCCTGTGATGTCCAGGGGTAACTCCCACCTTTCGTCCAAAGTACACTGAGGATAGGCACCATGCCGCACCAGTAGACCCCCATGTCCATGAAAGAATGAACATGTGCAGTATGTATAAACATAAAATAAGCACCTCTTTCTGTTAACATTGGTTATAGAGCATCAATGATACTTAATACTATTTTGTAAAGCTTATTTTAGCACTTTTCATAGACTTTCATGACAGAATGTGGAAACGAGAGTTGCGTGAATAGTCTGTGAAAAATTTGTGCTTGTTATTGGTGTTAAAAATGAAAATCGATTTTCCCTCTGTAATTCATATGAAGTATACGCAACCGTAAAAAAAACGAGACAGGCATATGGTCTGCAGTTGTATGGAAATGCTTTGTGTTGCATCTTCAGACATTACTGAAGTCAGTGAACAAGCCACAAGAGGGCCTCTATTTTAAATAGCTTTAAAATAGAAATTGAATTTTGTCCATTTTGTTTTGTGAAATCGTCCAGTTGTAGCTGAAACCTGCAAAAAACTGTCAAACGTAAAGACAACACGAAAAGTAAAATTCTGAAGCCTCCTGATAACATAGCAATTTGCTGTGCAATAATGTCTGTTTTAAGGTCTGCGTCTATTCGGCGCATGTCTTAATGCTCCCCAAACAGCTTATTAAGGAATTCAGCTTGTGCACTTCAAGCCTTTTAAAAGTGCAAAACAGCTGGATGCCACCTGCTAAGACACATCCGTACTGACTGTTTATTTGACAGAGGACCAATATTTGATTGAAACTGTCTAATAGTCTTCTTCTTTCTCCCTCCCTTCCTCTCTCAGGTCATAAAGCAGTTAATGAGGAAGGAATTGACGCTGGAATTTTCTCGTGACAGGAAGTCTATGTCTGTTTTCTGCTCTCCAAACAAAGTCAGCCGCTCTGCTTCAGGTGCCAAGATGTTTGTCAAGGTCTGGCTTTCCTCCTTTCTCACAACTTTTTTTACATGCTTTACTAAATACTTACTAAATTGTCTTTCCAAAATAGACTTGTGCAGATGTGTGTAGGGGAAGACCAAACTCAAATACTGAGCAACCAGTAAAAAGTTTCTATTTAAATAAAAGAAAACAAACATGAAGTCAAAGCACCAGTATTATGGAAATTTCTCCTTAACTAAATGTGAAGCAGCATCCCTAAACTTCAGAGGTGATAACTCAGGCACAGGGCTACATACTTAAGGAACTCCCAGATTTAAAGATTAGAACAGGAAATTACACAAAGGCATTTTATTGACATTAGAACAAACCAGCACCAAACAAGGAGAGTAAAAAGGAGGATTTTGGGGTAAAAAAAAGAATGCACTTTAGCATTCAGAAAGAATAGCGAAAGGCCAATGGACACAATCACATAATGGACATAATGACTCACCTGCCATGTGCAAGCAGCAACCACATGACTGATGAACAAGAAAATACAACAATGAAACAGGTGGCGTGAGGGTGAAATTCTGCTCACAAGGGCCTGAGATTCAGGCTTAAATGAGATCAAGGCAAAACAGACAATGCCCTGATGCCAGATCTCTGCCACAATACAGGAATTGACAAGAATACTTGAAGTGACCGAGACCGACATGACACTGGTGTTCGTATTGCCACAGATCTGCTGCGATAAAAGAATAAACGTAACTAAAATTAAAAGAACCCTGGCAGTATTGTTTTTACAGATTTCCTCTGGCTAGCAACGCAAAGATAATGTCGCAAGTCGCAAGTTTTTTGGGAAAAAAGCGGCTACCAAATGCATAAATGTAATGTTAATGTGGTCGATAAAAGTGTTTAAAAGGTACTTTTGATACATTTTTTATCACATTACAATTTGGAATTTTACAACAACCATTATGTTTGTAATTTTTTTTAATCATGAGTGATTGTAAAAATTTTTTTTTTTTACAATTGGAAACTGTGCGTCTTCGCTTTTATAATTTCTTATATTTTTGGCATGTCTTTTTAAAACTTTTGAAAGAATTGAAATAGCTTTTAAAAGTAACGCCATCCATTTTCTTTGTGAGCTACAGGGGGCGCCAGAGAGTGTGCTGGAGCGATGTCGTTGGATACGGGTCGGTGGTGGTTCCCGGGTACCACTGACCTCTGACCTTAGGGAGCAGCTCTTGAGCACAGTCAGAGATTGGGGCTCTGGACGGGACACATTGCGATGCCTCGCCATGGCAACCCGAGATTCACCCCCTGACCCACGAACCCTCAATCTGGAGAACTCTGCTGCCTTCACGCAATATGAGGTGAGGTCAATGGAGACAAATATCAAAACTGCACTTTATTGGCTTTTAATTTTATAATCGTGTTTTTCTTTCTCAGTCTGATTTGACGTTTGTGGGGTGTGTGGGAATGTTGGATCCGCCCAGAAAGGAAGTGCTCAGTGCTGTGCGAATGTGCAGACAGGCTGGCATTCGGGTCATTATGATCACAGGTGGGCGACGTTAAACCCAAAGAAAACACTGTATCCTAATTTAATTTCTTTATTTGACTAGAACTACAAGCAATCAAAGCCCTTAGCGTCACATTAGTTGTTCCGGTTTTGGGAACTTAACATAACTTCATGGAAAGTTTGATTTTATTTATTGCTTTTAAAAGTGTAATAATGCATTGATGTAGTTGTTCAAAAGTATGTTGTAGCAATACCTTATTTGCTGTTTGTTATTTTAGGAGACAACAAGGGCACTGCACTATCTATCTGTCGAAGAGTGGGCATCATTACTGAACAAGAGGAGGAAGAGGCTGAAGGTGGGCTGTATGGCAGTGGCCTGACAGGAAGAGAATTTGATGAGCTTCCTCCTCACCTGCAACGCCAAGCCTGCCGCACAGCCCGCTGCTTCGCCCGCGTCGAACCAACACACAAGAGCCGCATTGTAGAATATCTACAAAGTCTCAGTGACATCACGGCCATGGTGAGTTTCTCTATAGGTGTATGCTGGGAAATAAGTAAATGATGGAGTCCTCATGGTTTTCTGTTTAGACTGGTGATGGAGTAAACGATGCCCCTGCTTTAAAGAAGGCTGAGATTGGCATTGCTATGGGCTCGGGTACAGCTGTGGCTAAATCTGCCTCAGAGATGATCTTGGCTGATGATAACTTTTCAACCATTGTGGCTGCGGTGGAAGAAGGACGAGCCATTTACAACAACATGAAACAGTTCATTCGCTACCTCATTTCCTCGAATATCGGAGAGGTAGTCTGGTGAGTACCGGGAATCTTCTAAATAAACATGGTCTAAAAGAGAGTCCAATCAACTTTTCAAAATTAAGTCATATACACACATAAACGTTAAAAAAACGGAAACATGAATTCTAAGCCTGTTTTACTCTGTTCCATAGCATAAAACACTAGGGGAAGCTCTACCACCATTAAAACCTTCATGATTTTCGACTATAATACAAGAAACTACGGCAATAGTTCCAATATATTTACTTTTGTATGCGTAGGTTGTTCGTGTCCTCGTATTTAGGAACTATGAGTTAAAGTAACCATTTTAACTCCTTCATAATAGTTAATCTGACTGAAGTACATTTTAAGGCAACCTTTCTTTTGAAGTGAATTCAAGATTTTCAATTTATGAAAAATATTATCTTTATTCTGCCATTGCAAACATGTTAAATATGTACCAACATGTTCATATGTAAAACATTCTATTCTTTCCATCCTATCCAGTATTTTCCTGACTGCTGCTTTGGGAATGCCAGAGGCACTGATTCCAGTTCAGTTGCTCTGGGTCAATCTGGTCACTGATGGTTTCCCAGCGACTGCTCTGGGTTTCAACCCTCCTGATCTGGACATCATGTCCCGTCCTCCTCGCTCCCCAAGAGAACCACTCATTTCTGGCTGGCTTTTCTGCAGATACCTCATCATTGGCTGTGAGTCTTCAAACATCCACCACTTATTTAGGTTCTATATTGACTATATTGAAAGTGACAAGTGTTTTGTGAAATGCAGAAAAGCGAACGTGATTAACATACATGTGTATAGTTTTTTCATCGTCTTAAAAAGAGAGAAATGACTCAGAAAGTGTCCACTTAAAGAAAGTGTCCATTATCTTTGGAGGAGATACTTTGTCCTCACACGGTAAACAAACAGCTTTTGTCAGAGCTCTTCAACAGGGATTAGATTTAGCCTGAGCCTTCCGAGCCATTACAATCCAAACATGATCAGCCACCACTCTATTTCTGTGTCATTTAGAAGAGATATTCAGTTTAAAATGCAGTCCTTAGGCACCTACAGAATAAACACAATATCTGCTAATGATGCACTCAAGACCATTTTTTTTATATAACCTTAGAAGTCTTAATCCTCACAAAGACAAAGTCAAAACAGTGTGACAATTGTATCAAAAAACCAGACAAACCTTTCCGAATGGCACTTTTTGTGCCAGAACTGTGAAAATTACAAGCCATATCACAAGTATTGTATTTTCAAGGGTTATCCCTTTTTTCACTAGTACATGGCACCGATTTAGGGCTGTAAAATGAAACTCAAAGATGCCGCACATTTTCTTACATTTTAATTTGTATTACCTTGTATATTTTGTGTTATAACTCTTTAAATACTTGTTTAACACCAAAAATATCAAAACTAATTATCCTTTTGAAACCCACACATTATATTTGAAATGAAAATTAAACAAAAAGGTGGGTTGCGTCATTCCATCTTAATTCAAAACTGTCAGTATGATTGACACATGCCTTATTTAAATGTTATGCGCAGACACTTTTAACCGAATTGCACTTGTAACCATGCCTTCAATCTCTCTGGTTTTCTAGGCTATGTTGGAGCAGCAACTGTTGGAGCAGCAGCTTGGTGGTTCATGGCAGCTCATGATGGACCCAAACTCACCTTTTACCAGTTGGTTAGGAAATAAGAGCTTTATCATGCAGTTGAAGACTTTATTGTTTTCTTTTATTTCATGTGCTCATAAGATCCACATGTGTTGTGGTCTTTGCAGTCTCACTATCTGCAGTGCAGCGAAGGTCATGCTGAGTTTGCTGGAGTGCAGTGTTCTGTCTTCGAGTCTCCGTTTCCTATGACGATGGCGCTTTCTGTGCTGGTCACTATAGAAATGTGCAATGCCCTCAACAGGTGGGGGAAAACTTTTTTAGGAAAATTATGTTGCTATCAAAGCTTGGTTCACTATAATTGATCTGTTAAGTAGCCCGAGACATTAGCCAAACACAATTGAGTATTTTAATAAGCTTTTTGGACTGTTACAAATCATACTAATTTTTATTTTGTGTTGTAAATCATTTCTCTGATTCACCACATCTAATTTGTGTTAATTTCTTATGTTTAAGAAAAAAGTTAAATAAATGCGTCATATTAATGTACATAAAAAATGTTTAATGTACAAAAAAAATGTAAACAGTCCTTCAAATGCTTTTAAAATGTTAAAAATAGAACTTCCTTTATTATTTTATTTATTTCTTCAAAAACGACGAATACATATGCCTGTGGAAGAATAATAAAAGAAGTTATTATTGCAATTACTAATATGTAAAAATGATTTCTTAATGATTTGCTTTGTGTTTTCCAGCTTGTCTGAAAACCAGTCTCTGCTGAAGATGCCACCGTGGTCAAACCCATGGTTGGTGGGAGCGATCTGCCTCTCCATGGCGCTTCACTTCCTCATCCTATACGTGGACCCACTTCCTGTAAGTGGTAAAGCAAATGCCTTTTTAGTGTGGATTTGTGGTTTCCTGTTAGCGATGATGCGGTGCACAAGAGTGACTGATGAAACATGGAAGTACTAATCATTGCAAAGTATGTTTCATAATACATCACAATTGTAAAGGATGTCATCTTAAAATATAATATGGATCTCGATCGGTTTATACTGCCGGAGACTGGTCACAGGGAACCCTCACCGAAAAGAGAGGATTTGTGGTGTAACATTTCTTTTCTGTTTCCTGTATGAAGTGCTATGAAACGTCTTTCTCACGTCATCAAAGAGCTAGCTTTCATTGGTTGTTGGCATTGCTAAAAACAGATCAGATATTCATTCGTTCTTTTTCCAACCTGCTTAATCTCTTTTTGGGGTCTGCCGGTGCGTATCTCCAGCACACATTGGGCGAGAGGCAGGGGTATAGCCTGGACAGGTTGCCAGTCCATCCCAGACAACATCAGATCCGGTATGGCAATCTGAAACTCTTTTTTTCGTTGGCACCACGCGTTTGGTCAGATGTGTGATTGTCATTGGTGCCCCTTTTTTTCGTGCGTGGTCCCAGACACAAATCCTTTTGTTTATAAGTAACAAAGGATTACAATTAACCAGCAAGAGACATGAAATATTCAATGGATTCAAATAAATATCAACTATTAGGTTTAAATATAAAACACACAAAATATAAATAATACAACATGAACACGGCTAATTCCGAGTCTTGTTGTGTGAACTAAGAGTTTATATATTATAATCTCCTGCAGGGGCCTGGTTAGGGTGTGTCTTGCATGGCCGGTGGAGTGAAGCCAAACCGCGGCGAGTGTGTCATTGTCGTATGGTTGACAATGGCTCAATATTGGCCGTAGGCGATGACACATCGTCCATATTTCTTTACAGTTTATGGGTCTGATAGTCATCAGAGACAGACTTTGCTTTGAGTGACAAGGCCAACATCCAATCAGGTGTCAGAATTTCCAGACTGTCCGTGTTGGCAGCCTGTGAGTGACTACGTCATGCAAAGGGTTAAGAAAAATACACTTATTTTCAATCAAAATCTTCAAATGATCCCAATCCGTTCAGATCGAAGAACCACCCATGTTCCAAAAATCGTTAGTTGTGTTCCAGAAAATCAGAAATGTATAAAAGGTTGACTATTTTAAGTATTTGTGAAACAATACCTTCGACGTTTCTCCCTGCAGGTCATCTTTCAGATCAGGCCGTTGTCCTGGCCCCAGTGGGTGGTGGTTCTGAAGATGTCTCTTCCTGTGATCCTGATGGACGAAGCTCTCAAGTTCTTGGCAAGGAACTACATCGAGCCGGGCAGTGATCTACAGCTGGATGAAGAGAGTGACGCCAGCAGAGGGGTGTTTGGAAAGCTCCAGAAGGCGTTCAGCGGAGTCTCCTGGTCATTCGTGTTCATTTCTGCTCCGCTGCTAGTGTGGATCTTCAGTCTGGACTCAGACATTACTAACATCTTCTGGGAGTAGACTGGAGGAGGAATAGTGTGAGTGTGTGTGTATTTTGATGTGTGTTTATGAGGGAGAAACAGGGCAGAAGCAGAGTATCGATCTAATTTCGAAAGCAATTGGTGCTCAGAAGGAGGTACATGTGAACGCTTGAGCAGGACCAGGACAATCACAGAAGAAGGAATACTGGAACAAGTAAAAGTGGCATGACTGCTTCAGCCTTCTTGAATTCTTTTTTTTTTTTACGCTTGCTATTTTTTTATTATTATTTTGAAATGCTTCTGTATATCTTTTAGCATGAAGGGTTACTTTTAGTTGTATCGAAAACCCCACAGCCATTTAAACACGATGGGAGTTTGAAGAGCAGACATTTCTTAAAAAAACACTAATTTAATGGCCTCTACACACCAACCTGAATTTTCGATGTGAAGCTTCATGCGACAATGCACCTCGGTCGAAAACCTTGAACGCTAGTGGGAGCTCGCACATGTGACATTGTTTTTTTTACATTTTTGTCAAATAGCTTCTTCTTCTTTCCTGTTTCCCCGTGTTGCGCAGAGTGCATCTGATGTACTGTAACGCCATCTTCAGACAGGGTGTGTCATTGCATCAATATTTCCTTGATGCAGTTAAAGTGCACCCTGCCACCCAAAGATTCGTGCAAATCTCAATTCGGATTGGTGTGTAGAGGCCTTAAGTTCCCAAATCTCAGCTTTTTTCTTTGAATAACTCTTTTAAAAAGACTATTATTTGTTTAATTTCCTGTTGCACTTAAAGGATCTTGCATCAAAATTCTGCATACGCAATTTCCAAGTCTTGTACATTTTCAGGCATTTTTATTGTTATTTAGTGCTCAATAATATTTATTATGTTGCATTTTTATGAATATTTATTACAGCATAGAGATTATTTACATTTTATCAAGTTCAGAGCTCCTTATATGCACGTTAGGGATTGCCAATCTGGCAACCCAAGTCATGTTGCTTGTACTATTCATTCTCTTTGGAGGATTTTGCGCTGAAATGCTACTTTTCAAGTTTCTTCACAGGTTTTTTAGGAATCTTTTCAGTATGACTGACTGCTTTTGTGCCTGTTTGCTGGGGGGGGGCTCTGAACGCCTACCTGGACTTTTGTGTCCTGGATATCTGACCATCTGCTCCTCTTCGGAGGCCATTTATTGCTTAAGACCAAACATTATGGGCTGTTGTTGGATGATTTTTGAGAATTGTTTGAGGGAAAACGAGGGTTTAAAGGGTGACGAAGGAAAAGGTCTGTGTAGAAAGGGACAAACCTATAAACCGTTCTTTTTGTCTTGTATTTGCTCTTATCAATTCAGTCATGTTTTTATTTCAAATCCATTCCACTACAAAGCATTCAAAATACGAGTCTTAGGTTTTATTTACTCTTGTTTCTTGAACATGTTTTGTAGGATTTTGTTGAAATCACAATTATTGCTGACAGAGGAACTGAATCTGCGCCATTAAATAAACTTGATTGAAATTGATTCGATGTGTTTGGGTCATTTACATTCCGTAGATTTTTAAAGAATCAAAGGTGTTATTGAATAATAATTCAAAACTCAAATTAATTTAGAAAAACAAATGTGAATTTAGCTTAAACGTTAGAGATGCTATTAGCTAAACACGTGTTGCATTGAGAACAAGTGAGTTTTACAAACATTTGTTCCGTCATAAACTCTCGTGTGATGTTTCGGTCCAAACATGACCATTTGAGAACAGTTCAGTTTGATGCCACTGCAATAAAAAAACATTTATCAGCTCATCTAGATACTTTTTGAAACTTTAATCATTCGTTTTATAAAGAACTTTCGTATTGCAGGAGCCTGACATTTCATGGGATGTTCAACAAGAGATTTTTTCCTGAGTGATCTCCTCCCAGACCTTTATCAGGGTATCAAAGGTTCCTTGAATCAGGGACGCGTATGATTGGCCCAAAAAGGATTCTGCAGCAGGATAATGGCCCCAAACACACAGCCAAAGTCATGAAGTAGTATCTTCAGCAAGAAGTACTGGAAGTGAGCCACCTAGAGCCTTGATGGCGCTATCATCCAGTGTATCTGGGATTGTAGAACCATGTGAGAAAGTTACATCCACAGAAGATCTGTGGTTTGTTCTCCAGGGAGTTTGAAACAATGCAAAAGTACATCCACAAGAACTGCTGCTGGTTTGAAGTCAAAGGTTAGTCTCCAAATATTGATTCCGTTTAGATTTCTCTTTCGTTTTCTGTTTTCTACAGTTTCTTTCTTGCATACATTATATGCATTAATGTTGAGTAGAGTTGCCTTTGTTTTAAAAGAAATTATTTTTTTTTTGTTTAAAATGACATTTTAGCCAAATATGACAACCCCTTTTAAATCCTTATATGATTATAAAAGTTTATTATAAAAAAATCTCCAAACATTTCCAGGTATAAAAACACATCAATACATAGCTTATCTTTTCAAATATAAAGTTTTACATTAAATAATAAACGTGTGCTGTAATTCTGCACTATTCTGCATTAGGACACACATGTTGCTTGATATGCAAACAAGCCTCTGTGACACGGTGTACAAAAGCTCTCGTTTGATTCCATTTAGAGAGATTTTGGAATTCTGAGGGGCAAGCTGCTTCAGAGAAGTTACACATTTGTTCATCCTTAGAGCATCGGAGCATCTGCAAAGACAAGCAGCATGTTACAGTTGTGCTCAAAAGTTACAAAATGTTTGATTTCCTGACTCTTTTTGATCACGGCCATTTGGAACGATTCTGTTTTCGTTATGAATGAATGAACAAAAAAGAATGAACAAAGCTTTTTAACAATAAACGGTTTCACAGCTACAAACTAGTTCTGAGAAAAATGGCCATGACATCAACAATAAATGAAAGCGGTACACATTCAATACCTGCAAGTTATCAATCAACCCTTGGAATTCCATCTTGACCTTGTCTCCGTCTGTAAGGACCGGTCCTTCACAGTTCTCAACGCCAGCAAGTTTCTGTAAAACCTCAGACTTTGAGTTTAGAAAGAAAGTTAATGGTAAGCGCCTCCCATTTCACCAAATTATCGAGCGAAAGAAGCCAAGAATGAACTTACTTCTGCGGAGTCAGTGTCTGAAGGGATGCTGATGTTGCTCACGCTAGGACGTACCCCAAACTAAAAGAATAGCATTTATTAGGTTTTGCACTGATAGGACACATGCAATTATTGTAAGATTTGGAGTGTGGAGTCACTGGGAAATATTGTCTAGGAGCTCAACTGTATTTTCTTCTGGAAGTGATGGTGATTCTAGTCACTTCTGGAACTTCTTTGCCTTTTTTTGTTTAATATTGACTAGAAGACAATTATCTTTCACTCCTTTTTACACAATAAACATTAGAAAACGCATTATTTCATGTAAAAGAGTTGACTTAATCCGGTCCGAGAGTCCGGTTTCTCTCAAGGTTTCATCCAAAAAGGGAGTTTTCCTTGCCACAGTCGCCCCAGGCTTGCTCATCAGGGACATATACACCACTTATTAATTAATTTTTTCTCTTTTTTGAGTTTAAACTTGGTTGGTTTACTGTGCTGTGAGACAATGTCTGTTGTGAAAAGCGCTATATAAATTAAACGAACTTGAACTTAACCCAATTGCTAGCACTGCCCCCTAGTGGATGGATGACAAGTCAAACTAGACCTTCTTAGTTTTGTTGTCTCAAGGATATAAATAGTTTCACTAGTAGGTAAAAATGGTGCAAATCACATGATACCATCGTGCTATGCATTGTAACGTTTCACCACAGCACAAGACCAATACGTACATCCTCAACGCTGAGCATTTCCAGTATCCGGTCAGCCTGATGCCACACATTTTGGCAGGTTTGTGAGCTCTTGAGGGAAAGAAGGTTCCTGTATGGTGCAGAACTCCCAGATCTCACACACAGCATCAGAAGTACGGCAGAAACGAAAGGAAACACTGTAAAATAATAATAATAATAATTAAGACGTGTATGATTCTCTAAAGATCTGTACGCTAATCCTCTGTTGAGATCTTACTTGTGTCTCCTTGAGGTAAAACTCTTCACTCTTCAATTTCGCTCCCGGACCACACAATTTCTCCATCTTATATATCTTGAGGTCTGGGAATAAAGTCTGTAAACCTTGTTGGACATGTCTGTGCACCAATGCACTTCATTGGAATTTCTTTCAAACTGATCACTTGTCAGCTGACTGCTCACCACATCCTCCAGAGTTGCCAGCAGCAGTTATGTAATTCTAAGATGGATTCACCTCCGTTTGTTCCTGATGCTGATGCTGAATCTTCCCCTTCTCTGAATTTACCTGCTGTGGTTTTACTATTTGACGACTTGTCTTGCAATCGACCTAAACCATATTTTACCAGATTTTCTCCTATTTAAATTCAATGTGGAAATGCTTTCAAAAACTAAAGAAATCAATGTAAGATGAAATCATGCTTTGGTGTATTTAGTTATGTTCTACGATCCACTAGTTTCTTTAATTCGAACCTGATTTGATTGTAACGGTTAAAGCTGAAAAATATTTTTTTACGTCTACGGTATATCTTATTCAGAAACAGATTCTTCCGAAGCTCAACTCTGTTTTTTTTTTTTTTTTTATCAGAAGTTGAGAGTTGAAGATCTTACCGAACAAAAACACTACTTAAATCAACTTATTTAAGAATATAAACGAGCTTTAAAATATACAATACTTCTTTTCTTTTCAAAACAGATTTGAATTCTTTAAATGTGTAACAGGACTGAGTTTTTAGCATAGAATTAGCAAAAACATGCTAAAGAACCACATGGGGCACATGATTATAGAGCCAGGAAATTCTGCAAATTCAGTTATTTACCAAATATGTGCTAAACTAATTCAATTTCTGAAAAATATGAGTAACAGGATGGTAGTTTCAAAATCACGGTCCACAAAATCATCAATTATCTAAAGAGATATTGAGATAATTCCCATTTGCTCTTCCCATGGCTGTGCTGCAACTTCCTGTTGAAAAATGACTAATGGAAATCCCCCAGTTTTTCTGGAACTTAATTAAGTTTTGAATTAACTCCAGAAAGTGCTTAGAGGTGACACAAACTCAGTCTGATGGTCTCTTAATAAACAACAATCTCCATCATTCAGTGAATGCCAAATACAATGTTAAGCTCATAATTTTAACCTATTGTAAAATTGTTATGTAGTAGAAGCATGGCTTGCAAAACATCGTGCATCACATCAAGCAGTGAGCTCGACAACTGACCAGTCAGTGATCAACAGGATTTTGAATCCCTCTTTTCTATCAATTTTGAGAAAACTATCAACTTTCACTCCTTTGAGAACCTCTTTAAATGGGTCCAAAGAAAGATTCAGCTAAAGGGTGGTGGGAAAACATGCAGAGAGGAGTTGTTTCAAATCAATAAAAAGTGGAAAAGTGGTATTTGTTAAGGGTACACACACGTGGGAGTAGCAAAAATGTTTAAAAAAAGAAAATTCAAAGCTTAAACTAGTTGATTTCCACTTCGGAAAACAGTAACCGAAACATGGTTACAGACAATCAGCATTAAGGGTTGTTTTTTTAAAATTACGTAAAAAAAAAAAGAAATTCACAGATTGCGGTGAACTAATCAGCTAACTTTACATAAAGCCACGAAACTTGAATTATTTTAGGTCTTAATGTAATTCTATACATGTACCACCAGTATAGGCTTTAGATGATGCAGCAGAAATCAGAGTCAGTGACGTGGACATTTTAGTGCGATGGCAAAACTTAAAGAGTAATAAACTTCTCAGAAATGGAGTGACTATCTTAAACCTCTACTTTTTCCAGGATTGCTGCATCAAGCGGGTAAATTATTCTGCTCAGGATGGCAGCCTGCAACACAATGATGACATTCGTGACTCATCAGTCTGATCTCAGCGCATTGCAACAAAACTATTTAGAGTGTGACGCAATCTCTGAGGATTTAGACTGAAAAGGAACTCACAATATTAACTATTAGTTGAAAAGGATATTATAGGGTTTACATATTTCAAAATGCTAGATAATATATACGACTAATCTAACTTCTAATAAAGTGAAGCACACGTATTGTACCCGTAGGTCTTTAAAAGTTAAACATCACGTGACTAATATATTTCACTCCAACTCTTGACATGAGTTACTGTAAGGAACTATAAGTGCACCATCATTACAGAAAGTTGATCATCACTTATGTGGGGGAATAATAAAAAAAAAAACGACCTATGATATTTATAT